>OX596261.1:3621953-4116779 GCA_951394255.1 Polyploca ridens
GGGGGTCCGAAGCTCGCCATTTTGCTCGCACCTTGTCATCAAAATTGATCGAGACCTCCGGAGACCAACGAGCGGGGAGCTTTTTCCGCCAACGCGTCAGCTTGGCTATCCAAAGAGGAAACGCTGCCAGCCTTCTGGGAACCTTGCCGTTAATCGGAAGCAGCGGCAGGCTTGAGGAAATTTTCTATACATAGATTGTATTTTGTACATATTTGTTGTAAATAAAGATATCTAGCCATGAATTAATATTTTGAAATATACTGAATAGATTAGTAGAATAAATTTCAAATAGGTTTTTGTTAAAAAAATCATTTTTAATACAGCTTTTTAGTGACTGTACTTGCATTGTCTTCCAATATACTAATGTATACCAAATATCAAGTCAATCCGACCACTGGAAGTGGGTGAAATTCGACTTGCAAGATTCCACCCGAACAAACATAGATACATACATTACAAGTTAAATAAAAGCTTGTAATTATTCTAACACCGAGGTTTAGTTTCTACATGATAATTTTATTTTCGACCTAGTTTATAGCTTCCATTATATTATAATTAATACAATACGTAGGTGTTTTAATAACGCAATATTGAATAAATTACAGGTATGCTGTATTGTAGTGGTGTTTCAATGGAACCTACTAATTATGGAAGTTTTGAAATGGATTTTATTTTATAGTTTAAGGTACCATCACCAAAATCATGTTATTATAATTGTTTGTTCTATTTCTGGATATAAATACAAATTGAATAGTAGTATGTAATATTTAGAGCTGAGCAATATCAGTAATAAGGTTATAGTAGGTACAAGGTATTTCGAAAAAATATTTCATAAAAAATAGACATATTATTTTTTACTAGTCCGCCATGCGTTTCTCAACATGACGATCAAATTGACCTTGATGTCACAGACATGAGAATCCCCAGGTATAACATTCTTCCAAGAATATTTTTATTCAAAAATGTTAAATATTGACAGGACAAACGATGGATATCCATCGTTATAGTAAAAATATCATCAAACAATTAGCCTGAAGAAGCGCAATGACGTTCATTTTATTTGAAATCTATTCCGCCAATTCTCCAACGACTATACGCTCTGATTGGCTAAGTCAAGGGCACACAAAACATTTATAATGCAGTGATTTGTCGGTACTGTTATAAATCAGTGCAGAATCACTTATTAGTTGCGGAACGGGTATCACGCTCATGAAGCGTAACACGGGATTCCTCGATATTCGAAGTATTCCCATTTGCGCACCGATTTTTTGGCACTGCCTAATTATGAAACATAATGTACTCTCCATTTTACTTATATTAAATCTCTCTCTAAATACCTCCAAAAATGTATACTTAGGAAGACATGGTACCAGGATGGCATAAGCTCGAAGGAGCTCTCTCCAAAAAAATTGTTTAAAAAAAAACGTTTTATTAAACACCACAACACTAGAAGCTACTAAATCGTCGGTGCTCAAAAGGGAATAATTTCGTATTTAATTTTTGTTCCCATTTGAGCACTGATCCAAAATATGAATCGGTGCTGAAAAGGGAATAGGATCAGTGCTCAAAAAATCGGTGCGCAAATGGGAATACTTCCGATATTCTACTCTTGGGATTTTTGCTCGATGGTAAAAATTAACACAATTTCTACCATAGACATGATTTTCCCTCGGAATGAAAAGGAACTATTTTCGATCAAATTGCAAATTCAACATCAACCTAGGGAGCGACATCCATTATAGGCATCTATGATCGAAGACTTCGTCATAAAAATATATAAGTTAGGCATCGCGCACACTCGGACTTTGTTGCTAGTTATTTACTGGAATATTCTTAGGGCACATACTGCTATAGGGTCAAACTCCATGTCTCAAAAGATTAACTTGAAAGTGTGCTTGCTTATGGTAGTGTTTGGTTTCATTTTTACCCCACACCCCGCGAGTCTTGCCGCGTTTACAATCTGACTACAAATTAATAGAAAAAGTCTTTACTGTAGTGCTATTTTACAAGCATAAAGCCATGTTTTCAACGTTGTTTGCCTCTTGTGGCATAGAGCAAAGGATGGTTAAATATTGTTTGCATAAGATTTTTAGCTAACAACTTGTTAATTGTACTTGTAGTTTGGTGCTACTTGACGGTTTACTTGTATGAATGGATGTAAATTTTTTTTTGCTTTAATTCTTCGTTTCTCAACCTTTTTATTGTTTCGTCTTCCCAAATAGACAAAAAATTAAGTCAATATCCTTTCGAACCCTGTCTTCTATTTTACGGTACAAGTGTATCACAGCTTTAATTTCCGTATAAGGTACTCGTACTTGTTTCGTACGTACATGAATCTTATATTCTGAAGAGATTAGGGTCGCGACTGTTGACAATGCTCCAATCATTACTTAGCATTATACTATATGCTTAGAATAAGTCATACGGGGCTTTAATGGCTGATTCACAGGCAAAGCTGACCTACTAGTCGGACAGTTAACCGTACCTACTTCACTCACTGTCCACCAGCTACTGAAACATACAATTGTTAAACTTATACCTATCTCCTTTTTATTTGAAAGGGGCTAGTATGTCGTTCAATATTTACCAACTACTGGGCCGTGAGAACAGGGCTGTTTTTCACGGAAAATTATACGTTCTAAATTAATTTGTGTAAACGACTGTAAAAGTGTAAAAAGAGTACTTAGTTTACAGTCCATTGAATGGTGTATTTTAATTAGTGAATTTCGTTGTCACAGCGCTTTAAGCGATTCGATTCAGTGAATTAGTCTAGCCGAGTCGCAATTAGAGACAGTTGATCTGAATTTTATCGCATCGCTTCATTTTAATTGTTGTCAAGATTAATGATAGTCTGTGAATAAATTGGGGAATTTATTCGACTATAACTGACACGTCTCTTAAATTTATTCTAATGTTGACTCAGCTTACTGTGGGGTTAAATTAATTAAGTTTGAATATCTCTGAGAAAGGTTTTGGGGCATTGACAATTAATTATTTTGCGTAGGAATGTTTTAAATATCATCCAAATCTGCTCTTCTCAGCAAAACAAAGGTATAATCGCAAAGACGATTTAAAAAAGATTAAGGGTAATAGAACGATTGCTAAATGCATTAAATGCCAGCCTAAATACGCTTAGTTTAAACAAATAAATCTTTAAACAATTTTGGTTTGATATTTTTTAACTCAGACGGGAGATATCCAAACTGATAACAGCACATAACTCCAACATAACCACAAATTTAACATTCAACCTTACACCACATTCATAAAGACTTATTTCCTCAACAGGAGCCCTCGACGAAGCAATGATGCAGGCCTTAGAACACGACCGCATAGACTTCGTGAAACTTCTCCTTGAAAATGGCGTATCCATGAGGAAGTTCCTCACTATACCTCGACTGGAAGAGCTTTACAACACAAAGAGTGGTCCGAGCAACACTCTGAGGTATATCCTGAGGGATGTGAGGCCACATCTGCCGAGAGGATACGTTTATACTCTTCACGACATCGGCCTGGTCATCAATAAGCTGATGGGAGGTGCATACAGGTAATTTTTTTTATTGTTGGAATGAGTTTTTGTGTATCCAATAAATACCATTTTATCTTTATCTATTTAAAGTTGATTGATGCCAAAAAAATAAGTGGCCATGGAAAATATTGTTATAACACCGAAATAAAATTATTAGGTACCTATATTATAAGTAAATGATACATAAGCAAATATTATTCGTCGGTCGAAACGCGACCAAAAACTGCTTTTAATTGTAAAATAATTTTGTTACGAGTGGTTAAAAATATTTTATATGATGCTGATAATGTGATCTCAATATTGAATTATATTTAGAACCCCAGATTTTTATTATATTAAGGGCTGTTTTAGTTTATGTTTTAAGTACTATGAGATATAAATGCAAAAATCCAGAAAATACACAAATCTATAAAGGAATATAAATAGTAATTTACGACGTTAGGTATATATTTAGGCAGTTTTTCTTCACCAATAAATCGCAAATTGACGATTGGAAATTTCCCTTGAGACTTGCCCTTTTTATAGATTAATATTTTCGTAATGTTCCTCCAAATAATATGAACTAATATTGTATTTCAGGAAATATAAATCACTATTTCACCCGGAACATTAAACCTAAAAGTTAAACTAGTGTGTCAAAACTAGCCCCCTCATTACATGCTTGTAAAACTCAGGTTTTAAGATAGCCCGGACTCTTTTTGTTATATGACGTTAGAAAGTGGCGAATATATAAAACCTAGTTTGACTAGACTTGGTTTAAACTATCTCATGTAATAAGGTGGCTGAAGTTTACGAAACTTATTTTAACTAGGTTGTACTAAGGGTCTAAGTTTTGTGAAGAAACACTATAGTATCCAAGAAACTGTTAATTGCACATTCTTTTTGTGGAATTCCTTCTAAAACTTTTCTTCATAACTTTTTCCAGATTTCATGTAATTTTTCTGCCAAACTTCACGAATTTTACTTTACTATAAATAAAATTCAATTTCTAACGCTTAAATACATTTTCCAAGTACGCCACAGTCATTCGCGTGTAAACGGCAGTATTTAATCATGTTTATGGAGCTTATATCGCAATAATTCTGGTATTACTGTCTATCCCAGTTTAACTGCCCTATCACGTACCAACCGGGGCGTAACGCAGACGTCGTTTTGATTGGGGGCGTAAAATAGAATCAACCGCACTGGGAATAAAGAATCACTTGAGAATTTACAGGTTATACAACGTGCAACGAAATGATTATATCCATAAAATTACACGACTTCTTTGGTAGGTACAGTAGTACCCAATTAATATGGCTTACCGATGTACCTGCGCAGAAGATACATTTTCAAAGCGCAGGAAACACTATTGGTCGGCAGCTGCTGCCATGATAGCGCACGCCGTGCGGAGGGGCGTGACTTGCGAGTGCGACGGAACTAACAGCTGCAGTGTATTATGAACCTTATAGTAGTGATCTATGGTTGATTGTAAGTTTTAAGCATTCTTTCGTTAATCTTCGGAGCCATACTTTTTTTTCTGTGCGAACGAAGATTCACGACGCGCCATATCAGTTATTAATTTTATTTGGAAAAAAAGCCAGACATAGTCAGATTGTCCAAAACATATAAAAAAATATAACTTTGCTAAGTTTCTTGCCGGATCCTTCTCAGTTGAAGGCCGAGTTCCGAACCGGTGGTAACTTCAGTAAATGTGACATTCATAAGTGCCCTTCTGGGACCTAAATTGAATAAATGGCTTTGACTTTGAGTAATTTGTTTTGAGCTGAAACTTTTTGTAGAGTCTATACCTGATAGTCTTCACGCCTTTCGGATATATATACCCTTTTCGTTTCACGTTGTACATATATTATATTTAGTTTGAATTTAGTTTCTTTAATTTTGTTTAATGTAACTTCAATGTTGTCACTTTAATGTAGATTTATAGTTTAGATTTTTTTCATAAATCTGCATAATTAAAATACCTTCAAGTAAGGCCATCTACTGGCTGAAAAAAAGTTTTAATGGTATTGACCCTATATCTGTTTATAGTTTTTTCTTCTGCTATCCTGGATAAAAAGTAGCTTATAATTTAATCCAAAACTATTTACTTGCGGTAAATACACCGTAATTAGTAAGTTCAAGAATCAATTAAGTTTTATGTTACTTATACACTATATACTTTCAAACATAATATCATTGACTGTATAAGCTTGTCTACAAAACTGCTAATTCATGCAGAATGAAAATTCAATATCCTTTGTTACTTGCATCGAAAAATTTACCCAAAGAAGCATGTTCATTTTGTTTGAAATCTATTCCACCAATTTTCCACCATCGATTATGCATTCTGATTGGATATGTCAAGGACACTTGCGCTCTGATTGGCTAAGCCAAGCACACACTAAACATTTAGATGTAGTGATTGGTCGGTACTGTTATTAATCAGTGCAAAAGCACTGACTAGTTGCGGAATTGGGTTGCCCGGTATTACTACTCTAAAGGAATTTTTCCTCAATAGTTACTTGTTACCCTAAAATCAACAAGCATCTCTATCTCTATATGATTTTTAATAAACTAGCTGTTCCCCGCAGTTTTACCCGCGTTATAGGTATAGAGATGAAAAATAGACTCAGGAATAATTTTGCTTACTACCTACTATTGAAAGCCTTTTCAAAATCGCATCTATAGTTCCTGATATTACCCTCCACATACACACAAAATCTCTTTATAATAAACGTAGGTATAAGCGCCTTTGCACATTATAAGAAAAGTTCTTGTGAATCAGAGACAAGACATAAAATGTATGGGCGTGTCTGATCAGACATTTCTTGTAATGTGTATGGTCTCATATAACAACCAGAGCGACTGAATGTCTTATAAGACATGTCTGATGATAAGACACAAGACGTTTTTCTTATAATGTGCAAAGAGGCGAAGACTTGTCTAAATTACACTCATTAAATTTGACAGGTGCTACTACACAAGACGCAAGTTCCGTCCGATCTACGCGAAGGTGATGAACAAGAGTGTGAATGTTCACCGGAACAGCGCGTCGTTCACGCGCCACAACGCCGGGGGGCTGTCCCTCATCACTGGCTTCATGCCTGTCACCACCGAGATGGCGCTCTTCGACTATCCTTTCAACGAGCTTTTGGTATGTGATTGTTTCCTTAGGCGAGGTCAGTCTACGTAAAAACCCTTACACCCCACTGAAATGGCGAATGGTGAGATAGAATTGCCCCACTGAATGGCCTCAACACTCACTACATGTGTGATTCAAACTGTAGATAAAAAAAACTCCTGGAGTGTGGTACCTGTCGTGGGTAAAATTCTTACCCGTTCATGCATAATAACTAACTTCAACCCGTAGTTTTAGCGAAATTGTGAAAGCTTCTCCTTCCTTTTTTTGTCGTAAGTTCAATGCGGGGAAGACCGTCCGGTTGGGTAACTCCGTACAGTAAGAAATACGAATTCTGAATAGCTACAAAGATAGTAGCCCGATATTCGAAAAGCTTAGCTATTAAACTGAAGTTTTAATGGGGTGCGATCTTTGAAACTATTCAGAATTCGTCGTATTTCTTACTGTACGATCTTTACCCTAGCGGACGGTTTTCCCCGCATTGGCCTTATTATGTATTTTCGCGTTAGATTAGATACAAGTCAATATTAATTCAATGAAAAAAACATAAGAATAAATCATCCACATAATAAAATAAAATTTAATGAGAGACAATTGCAATAAAAGTAAGGAAATAAATTACTCTACACTGTTAAATAAATATCAAAATACTTACTAATTGATTTTAAATTTTATTTTAAACTCACGTCGAACTATTATATTGCGTCGAAAATAGTACTTATAAATAAAGCTTCTGTGATAGAAAACTGAGAGAGGTCAGGTCAGTCTGTGCATTCTATAAGATAATCCAATCTTGCTAGAAAGCCATTCCGTATTTCGACATCAATTTGTAACCGCACTGAATCTCGGTTTACCGAGCTTACAGGTACTAATAAATTCAGACGTAAAGGCCAGAGGAAACTCCGTCTAAGGGTGACTCCACAATTCCTCTATGGCTCTATTCACACGTACCACAACCAAACCAAGTGGGCGAGCTCTTATTTGTATGAAAATTAATAGTTGAATTCACACGGACCATATCTGGCCGTCACTATCGACTGCGTGTGTGATACCCACTACATCGCAGCCAACGTCGAAACCACAACGCAACCGTAAGAAGCCGCAGCGACACTATTCACCCGTAACTACGCTGTGGTATAGTTGTGGTATAGACACTATAATGGCAATCGTCCTTTTAAAGATTTCTGCCAATGTCGATGTTAATTCTATACCTTGTCAAGTTATTATAATTTCTAGTCACGTTAAATCACTTTCACTTTTCCCGACTGTCAAGACAAAGTCCCATCCGTACTAAGTCGTTATAGTAGATTTCAAATAACATGAGTTCGGTGACACATGGTATTTTATTAGATTTCTCAATGGTTAATGTTCATTTCGATATAATAAAGGAATACTATGATAGATCGAGGTTTCATGAAATATTGTGAGTACTATTTCAGAGTAATCAAATGGAATTTCACTAGATATTGGTAAAAAACCCTTGACCTTGACGACTCATCCTATGTGAAATAGAGTATAGTACTATTAATTATTCTGTGGTTTTAGTAAAATGGTGACCGTTCTACTAAAACTTTGCGAACTTTTTAACTTCACCTATAAGCACATTCACTTAACTTCACTGGTACACTAGGATTGATCTTTTTTGAATAAAACACCGTCGATAAATAAGTTGTGATACTCAAAATACATGATTTTGTAAATAAAATGAAAATTTAACGTTACTTTTCAAGTGTACTCGCCAGTAAACCGATTTTTCCGCAATTTTAATAATTTCCTGAAAAATAAAATATGTGTGAACGAGCTATCGACTACTCTAATATATTATTATGTCGTAACTCCTTCTCTTGTCTTATTTTGGTTTGCAAATTCGTGTACGGGCAACAAATTTTCTTGGCTGGAATGTAGATTAACTTTTTATTTAGTTTCCGTCCTTGTTCCTGAGAGACCTTATATTTTTTGGGATATTTTTATCCTATCTTATGTAAGAATCTATAAACATAAACTATCTATGTACCAAAACTTTTTCATCCATTTTGCATGACTTTACAATCATACATGTAAAAACATTCGCATTTTTATGTATAGGATAGTAGAGTAGGGGAATTGATATTTCTGTACCTACACAAAAAAAATGACAATTCCCTTTTAAATCGAGTTAAAACCTTGGGGTCAGCTCACAGTCACACCACGGCTCTTTTAAAGATAGTAATACAATGGTGCCGATTCTGTTGTAAATCGCATTAAACTAATTTTAGTCACATCTCATCTCTTTCTTACGAACATGATTGAAAAAGGATAGAACATATTTTAAGTTGTCAAATTAATATTTGCCGTCTTATTTTGCGTGTGTTTAGGCGTAACCGCGATAGATGGCGACTAAATTTATATTGAAAACAAGCATTGGACTAATTCGACAGGACTAAATTTCTTACATCCTTTTCTTATGTTCTTCGTTAGAAAGAGACATAGTGACATTAAAATTAGTTTAGTTGTGAACAACAGAATCGGGGCCAATATAGAACTTTATTTGTTACCCAAAAAGATACACAGTGACAGAATTCGTGACAAGTGACTCGTGACGCCGCGAGGCGTATTCAAATTCTCTCACTGCAATGTGTACATACCTTTTTGTTTATTATATAAAGTTCTATACTGGCCCTGATTAACTAATTTTAATCACACTAAGTATGTCTCTTTCTAACAAAGAACATAAGAAAAGGATGTAAGGTAATGATGTAAAGTTCAACATAAATTTAGTCGCCATCTATCGCTGTTACGTCTAATTACCCGCAAATGAAGACAGCAAAGACTAATTTGACAGCTTTAAATATTTTCTATCCTTTTTCAATAATATTTGTAAGAAAGAGATGTGATGTGACTAAAATTAGTTTAGTGCGATTTACAAAGGAATCGGCACCGTATCACTATCTTAAATATTGCACGCCATATCACGTCGCGTCGTGTCTCAGTGTGAACTAACCCTTAGAGCTTAAAATAATGGACTGAATAATTGTAGCAAACATTTATTAAGTCCATTGTTTTAACCATCATAAATGTAACCCTTTCTACCCGCAATCTTTACAATGTTTTTCAGTCTCTCCCAAAGGATCCAGATTTATTATTTCTAGTGCAGTACCTACCATGCATTATTGAATTAAACAGTCTGAGCCTTGTTTTCATATTAATGCTGGTTTAACCATCTGTGCCCGCAATTTCCCCCGTACGTTTTTATGATGATTCGACGAATTTATAACAGTAATTTTGCAGAGCTTTTTAGGGTTCCGAACCCAAAGGATGCCAACGGGACCCGTATTAAACCTCCGTCCATCCGTCCGTCTGTCAGTGGGCTATATCTCATGAACCATAGTAGGTAGACAGTTCAAATTCACACAATGTGTATTTCTATTGCCACTATAACAAGAAATAGTAAAATTTCAAAGGTTACCTGAAGTGCGAGTCCAACTCGCGCTTGGCCGTTTTTTTCGGTGCTTTTCCCAAACATTCGTAAATAAGTTAGAGGGTAACGATTAGTATGAGATACACATATGATCTTATAAAAGCTAAACACACCCGAAACGTGTCTGTATTACTAAGCTCGAATACCAATAGTTGAGAAACATTTGTAGATGTTGAAATATCATTTCTTCATTGAATAATTTCAGGCATTTGAGATGAGATCTATCTCATGAGAACTTTTTTCTGCGTTTGTGAATTTAGCGAATTTTGTGGAATATACATACTCAGAGAGGGCAGGTCTTTGCAAAGATTTTGTCTGTCTTGCATAACGGTAATATTTAACCCGTAGATTCTCGCGAGGAACGCGCGTCCTATAATAATAATTGATGTCATTGTTATTTTTTTTTACCGCGATCCAAGGTGTCAGCATTAAAATTCTCGAGTTATAAGTTAACCAACAGACAGACGCATGAAATTCCAGCTTATGGTCTAACTTCTTGCCAAATTTAAATAACGATCGCCGTGTCGTTGAGTTGACAAACAAACACACTTTCGCAATATTATTTAACCAAGATTATTACATGTTTATCAATAATGATCAATAGACCTGTGTTTGACAACAATATCACCATGGTTAGTATTGACGTGGCCGAAGGTGGTAAGCACATAAAGCCTAGAAAGAAACTGGCTCTCAGGTGCAGCTGTCAGACAGAACACACCGGTAGGCTTGGTAACAGATTTTCAACATGAGAGTGGTTGCCAGCCAGGCGGGCACTACAAAGAGCAGGACCACCGTGCTATGGTTTCCTCACAATGTTGTAGGATTCAAACCCGGGACCTTCATCACGGTACTCGACATTGCTACCCCTAACCTATCATCGCCTTAAAATGCCTATGACATTGTAATCTTGTTCATGCCATGATTCTTACGGTCCGTTTTTTCATCAGATGTGGGCAGTTCTAACAAAAAGACATCAAATGGCACTGCTAATGTGGACGCACGGTGAGGAAGCCCTGGCCAAGTCTCTCGTAGCGTGTAAACTGTACAAGGCGATGGCACACGAGGCTGCCGAAGATGACATGGAGACCGAGGTGTATGAGGAGTTGAGGCATTACGGCAAGGAGTTTGAAAATAAAGGTGAGCATTCAATGGGTACAAAGTGTTCTTGATAACGAGGTTGCGTTAGTTCTTAACCTCAGGAGTGCCTCAGGGATCGATATTGGGTCCCCTTCTATTTATTATTTTCATCAATGATATTATTTATTACGGTACTTGAAAAATGCGTATTGCAATTTAAAATCACATGATATTTGGAAAGTACAATAACGTAAAATACAACCTTCATAAATGAATGATATTAGGTTTATTATCGATTAAAACGATATATTCTAGAGTATTTTCTAAGATTGTGATCAAGCCTATTCTAAGTAACGTTTACTTCTAATGACAGGGTACGATTTGACAAAAGATGATATAAAACCTAGAAGCTTATCATAATATAAAACTGGGCTAACAATACTTTGTACCGAACATCATTTGGTAACAAACATCTGCCACAATGTCTATCCTATAACAGTTATTGTTATCGCTTGAAATACTCGTCGTGTACAAAAAATATCAAATATTTTCTTTGTTGTGAGTTTACTAGATTTCCAGACGATAGTAAATAATATATTATATAACTTCAACGCAAAGCCTTTTTGTGTTGCCAAGGAAACTTTTTTTATAAGTTTGCTAACGTATTTTCATTTCAATTGTGAACGTGAGCTTCTTCTTCAGAATGTGTATGTTTAATAAAAGATTACATAAAAACGAATAACTTTTCATAAAAAAATATGGTGGGATATAGCACAATTGACAAGTGGAGGCTTTTGCAGAAAACATAAGAACTGTGGCGCAAACAGCGTGCAACACCCTCCTTCTTTACATATTAAGATTCAGACTTTAGAGAGATGTAATGCTTATATATCTTATTTAATCTACTTTAAACTATAATTAGGGTAGTGCCACCAAAAGATGACCGACCCCCAATAGATGAACGATCGACCGAAAATTGAAAAAATATAATATAATCCCTAAATTTACATGTTTGCAATATTTTTTTCCCCATAAGGCAATATTTTTTCTTCCATATTCCTTAATAACATTGACAATGACAGCCCAGACGCGCTTGCGGTGAATTTTTATGTGTTACGTTACCCGCCAAAAATCGGTTTTATATGGAAACCTTATAACGGTAAGTCCCTACAAATTTAAGAACATAATCAGCGTATAGAAAGAATTAATGGAAAAAGGTCTAATTTTTATACCCATTAAAACCTATAAGTTAACGATTAAACACCAAAACAAAAATAGTCAAATGAATTTTATTAAATTTATGAACTTAGTTACCAAAAGTTGAACAAATAATTTTAGAGTTTTTGATTATTTTAAACCTAACTTTCCTATAGAATCACTATTAAGATCGGTGATCGAAATTTGAACGGTTCACATTTTATTCGTTCAACCTTTGGGTATATTTGCCTCAAGCTGAACGAATAATATTCACTTAGAATATTATTCGTTCATTTTATGGTTCATTAATCCATTAAATGAACGAACTACTGTGGAACCTACTCCTATTCAAATGTTAGTTCAACTTTTGGGTATAAAACGTTCATAATTAGGGCTCAGTGTTCAACTATAGGGGTAAAACCTAAATTTCCTTACATTTACAATTTTAAAAAAGATATATGAAGATGTAGGATATAATTACTTTAATCCTTCAATTAAAGAGGATTTACGGTATTATTGAAAAAAACAACAAGCGCCTATGTCATGAAATGACCGAGTTATAGCTATTTAAAGATGTAAAAAACGCTTAAACGTTCATTTATTGGTGCCTCTACCCTAATGCTTGAAAATGGTATTTTTCTTGCTCCGAATATAAAATTAAACTATTTCAAAATTTTACACTGAATTGGTCAACTTTGTCTGCATAATAGCAAAAGTTCAGATAAAATTTTATTTGTAGCAGCATTTGCCTATTCTAGATGAAACCTACGCCTATTATGCAAATGCATGCTAATAAGATTATCTCGAGGATAAAATAGGCTTATACCATATGATATCATGGTACCAGACTTTTATTTGAACTTTATTCTCAGTTTAATTCAATTCAATGATATCATTTTGGAATATAACGAATTTCTTCAGTTTAATTGGATTTTGACTTGTGATTCCCAAAAAAACTTTAAACTTCTTTTTAATGAGATAATAGAAAGATCCTGGACTTATTGTAAATTTACAACCCACACAATAAAATATTATCTATAAGCTGTAAAACTTCACCAAGAGATTTATTTAAAAAAACGTAATCTGATCTACACTTTTCAACATAGATAATCACTTTCAACAGCGACAGAAAAAAAGGAACATTCGGTAGACTGACTTTGTAATAATTATTCGTTAACTTCTTTGAATATATTTCAGCATTGGAGCTTCTAGACTACTGTTATCGTCAAGATGACGATCAAGCGCAACAGTTACTAACTTGCGAGCTTCAGAACTGGTCAGGTCAGACTTGCCTCAGTCTCGCAGTAGCAGCCAATCATCGTGCATTACTCGCACATCCTTGCTCACAAATCATTCTCGCAGACCTATGGATGGGTGGCCTCCGGACCAGAAAGAACACCAACCTAAAGGTAACATTTTGAAAATTCACTTCTCACTTTCTTTTCTCGTTGTTCTTATTAACGCACAGACTTGTTATTGGCACGATCTTGGATTACAGGCGGGGGAGATGCGTTCGATGTAGTTAATGAGGAAGCTAATAGCGGTCATGCAACTAGCGACAGTAGTTATGAGTCTTTGATAGACGTCTGTGTAGTATCATAGTGAGCACTAGTAGCCAATTAGAGCGCAGCATTCGATGTGTGCGTACACGTAGCAAGTGTGTGAAGTAACGTATCTCCCTAGTCAGTAAAATCTGAGGGCACGTTAGTAGACGTCAGTGTTCTAGAATAACTTTTAGATAATAACACAACGGTGTATTATGATTACGATTTCGATGTCTGTGTGTCAATGAGTCGCTTTATATATTACAATTTGGATATTCGCATGCAATTTTTCATGACGCCGATTTATGCAAGTAAACTTTTCTATCAAACTCTGTGAGTCACTTCAGACATTTGTAACAAACGACTCATAGACATTCACCGCATCGTAACAAGAAAGATTGATTCGCTATCTCACTTGCACATAATCGGCGTCGATACCTCGATAGTATACATAGCATGTGCCCCGCTTTCGATAAAAAGTGAGATAGACCATCGATCGAGCTGTTTCGTTTGCCACATCGGCTTTGTCGTGATGTGCGAAGGTGATTCTGAGCCTGCTGTGTCCGCTGTACATTCTCCAACTGGAGTTCAAGTCGAAGGAGGAACTGCAGCTGATGCCGCAGACTGAGGAAGAGCATCTCGAGAACGAGAGCATTGAAGATGATAGGAGCACCAAGGACCCCAATGACGCTGAGGTAATTTCGTATTTGGTTGCTTACCATCTTGCCTTTTAGGTAGCTCATTTTTTATCTAAATTGGGTGGAGGGATATCGGATAGTAGATCAAAAGTACTGTCATTCGCGCATAGTCACATTGATTCACATTGGGCTACAATAATAGGCAAAGATCCACTAATATTATTGAGATCATTTCTAACTTCGACTTCACTTATCAATGAAATTATTTTACTAAGAAATTCTGAGCGATTCAAAATCTTGCAACATATACTAATAACACTCACTATTCATTAGACGCATCAGAAAATGATGCAAGCACGAATTTCATTAATATTACTAAACAATTACCTCTCAAAGTATATTTATAGAAAGGAGATACAAAAATAAGTAACAACAACGCATTATCTGTGAATGAATAAATTGTTGCACAATAGGTCGGAGTTGTGAAAAGGCGTACGCTTTCTATCAAGAAGATAATCCCGCCGGGACAACAGAGTAAAACCACGAAGGTAGGCGACGACGCCTTACCATCCTGTTGCCTGAGGGTCGGTGTAATACGAACACAATACATTATAGGCATAATATATTCAACCAGATTTACAGAATAATAAGCCTCTATCGTAGGAGCTTAAAGCAAAATTAATGTTCATTTTAAACATTAAAAGTAAGGAAAATATATTCACGTAATATTCGATGTAGGTGGAAATTCCGGTAGTCCAATACTGGACGTTGAAACTTCTTGCTAAAAGATCTCTGGTCTATTATGGGGAATATTACAACATAGTAAATTTCGATCTGTCTTTTGATCAAATCCAGTTCAATCACATACAGTCCATGTCAATCCGAGCTTTTTCAACCAAAAATATATCGATAAAATATAAACTTCAATCCACAGTAAAGAAAGGTAAATATTTACAAATATTACCCACAATAAGCTAGCAATTTGTCATCACTTGCCTCTGAGCCGCATTCAAATGTCGCTCTTTCGATAAAAGCCGATCCCAATAGAAAAATGTAAAAGGCAAGATGATTGATCATAAATCTACATAAGCCGGAAAAATAAGTAATAGATTTTGTATTATTTCTTCATGAAAATAAAATTACAGAGCTGGAAAAATACTATAAATATACGCGAAAAGAAAACAAAGATGGACAAGAAAACAAAAATGTTCGTAACTTTCAAGTAACATGACAATGTGTACAAAGTTGAGGCTTTTTGACATAAACCATAATAAAAATAAACAGTACAATAATTACTCAAAATTAATACAAACCAAGCAATTGTGTTCGTATTACTCCAATATGCACAAACACAAAACGACTGTTGTGAAGGCGAACCGTCTGTGGCTTTGCGTGAAAGTAGGCTTTCGTGCCGTTTCTATGTACTTGCTCTACGTTCACCCTTTAGTGTTTTCTCGCTCGTCTTTATAGGTCACGTTATCCTTTTATGGCCCACATTGAATTTTACAACTGCTTATAAAAGCACTTCCTTGAGAAATATTACGCTATACTAATTTACTCCTCTCGCATAAAGCTTTAAACTTACAAAATTTTATGGAGCTAATAAAATATGATTAAATTCCAATGTGGCCTGTAAATGGTACAAATAACTCAGACCTCATTCAATCTTCGCCTATGTGATAGTAGTTAGATTTGTTATTATGATCTACTATTTTGATGTGATGCCATCTTTTTTAATATTGCGATAAAATGCCACCTTATTTATCGTCCGTCACTTGCGAAGCTTTTACCTTTAATATTTTTATATACGCCCTCAACTTCTTTTATTACACGAGTAACTTTATTATCTTTATGCATTACTGTAAGCATCACGTCTCTCAATTTTGGCGTTGTATGCAATGTTTTATTGTCAATATCAGCTTTGTTGTCTTGCTTCTCGTCAAATCTGTTGTCTTTAACTGTACCTTCATTATCACTTACCACTTCAATTGTTTTAATGGAGTCAGAACTAACTTTATCTGTGTCTATATCGAGCTTGACGTTTTAATTTATCAAGTCTTGTAAGGTGTGAACATATATTTGTAACTATTATACGATTTTCTGGACTCAAGCAGGCGTTGATTGGCTCAGGGGCCGAATGTGAAACACGTGTCGATCAGAACGGGAAAGTTGGTAAAATAGGATGGGAGCCGTCGTATAGGGAGCTACCGGAGTACCACGCACCCGAGGATAAGAGGATGAGGCCTTTGCGACTGCGGAAGAAGATTTACGAGTTCTTCACAGCGCCGATAACCAAGTTTTGGGCCGATTCGGTGAGTGTATTTTATATTTTTTCCTATGAAAATAATTCTGAGACTTATAAGGTCATTGATAAACTCACCGGCATTGAATTTGGACCAGCTCGTTTCATAGAAAAGAGGTGTTTTCAGCAAAGATTTTTCGTTTCCAAGTTAAAAGAGTCGGCTTTCAAGAGGTGTTGTAATTTTACAAGTAAAAACGTAAACTTTTTTGTTTACTACCACACTAATTAACATTTTTGGCGTATATGAAACTTGGCACAGTAAATTTTCCAAACATTTCTGTCTCTTAAATGATACCGAATACAGCGCCTTAAATCAACATTATAGTAGAGAAAATCTTTGCCGAATACACCTCTTTTGCATGAAATTTCGAGCTTGGGCCAAATTCAATGCTGGTGAGTGTATTTGTTTTGTAACTTTTTATACAGTTTTACCATGGAAATATAATTTTCTGGGATAAGGTATCCATTAATATATTCGTCGCTTACTTACACTATTAGAACACTTTTTTTGTAAACATTATTTGGTTACAAAAATAGTCTGACATTTTAACCTCGGAAAAACCATTTATCACTTATAATAGTGGAACATTTACGCCGACGCGTCGCAATATTGATCAATATTTGATTACATGCTTCAAATTACCACGTACTACATTATATTTGAACTATGAAAACCTTTTCAAGGTATTTTTCAAACACACTAGCAAACTTAAATCATTCACTCCGTGTGTGAGGAATGTTCCAGGATATTTATTCACTATTCAAAGATTTTTAAACTAAATGAACCCCAAACAATATCAATGAAAGAAAAAAGGATGGGACCCATTGATCTAACGAAAAAATACGCTACAAGCCAAACTATTTTATTTCCCGCACACGTTTCGTAGCATTGTAAATACGTGTACCTTTTTCTTGCTTATTCACAGAACCTTTTCATCCGATATCACTACAGAACCGGGTGAAATGTTGACGACACAAATTCCATTATAAGCCAGCAGAATAAAGGGATCTTGGCGCTTGCCCGACAACAAAATTAATGTTGAAACGTTACAAATCGCGTCGAATTTAAATAATTCGTCGGACAAATTTGCATAATTTCAAGTTTCTTCCGTTTTTCGGGAGTAATTTATTTTTTTGTTGTATCTCCGTTGGTTATGAAAGCTTGGCTGAATTATTTGTTTCCTTTGCCTCTTAATTTTTCACCTGTAGAACCGCGTTACTAAATTCCATTGAATAAATGGGTGAGACTCTTTAGCACTATTTCGGAACGTATTAATTTATTTTAAGTACATGTTCGAAACCCCCAAATTCTTTGTACTAAATAAAAAAAAATTAAGGTTGAAAAATGAAGAATCCAATATTATCGAGGTTTAATAAATTTACGAGGACTTATCATTTCATCTCAAACTGCATAAACAAACAGTTTTCTATTTTCTGGGTTTTAAACAAGATGCAATAAAGCAACAGGAAGCAAGTGACCTACATTTAATATAATTTCATACAAAAGTAGCTAAACGCTAGTCTGTAAAGATAGATGTTATTTTACGACATACTTAATAAACCAGAAAAAAATATTTTTAAGATCTATCAAGTGACATAAACCTTCATTGCGTTTATGGTTCTTACACCATAGGTTTACGGTCAATAAAATTTTTATTGCCGTTTTATTGACATTCCCTTAAAGATAAAATATATTATTGCAAGTGACAATAGTTTCATTTTAAACTGTTATATGTGGACCAAAGTTTGAAATATTTCCCATTCTTATTGCTTCAGCATTCAGCCATAGCATATCCTTATATTATATTCCATTATCATCTTATTTCATGTTCTGTGGGGTCTTACTTCGGTCTTCCAATATTATATTTACAATCGCGGTATTCCGGTCGCGGTATCACTCGCGTTCCCGGAATAAAAAGTAACCTATGTCCTTCTCCATACCGTAGACTATCTGCGTGCCAAATGTCAACTCAATCGCGTGAAACCTTAACAAACAAACAGAGTTACTTTCACATTTATAATATTAGTATGGATTTCCTTGGAGCTCCCGATCATCGGCAGGATTCCTAGCAGGCTGGTGCTGCTTGCTCTTTGGATGGCCAAATTAATGCGTTAGCCGAAAAATCTCGCCGCCCGCCCGGTCTCCCAAGATCTCGATTAGCTTTGATGATAATGTGCGATCAAATCGGCTATTTCTGTCCCATCAAACTTTTTACATTAATGTTGTTAATATCGAGTACAGCAACTTTATTGGAAACATTCATCGATCTTACAACACTGAAAATATTAATGTTGCTATTTGATATATACATTAGTTCCAATGTATTTCTTAAAGTTGATGGTCCCTGATGATCAAGTTGAAATTGATGTATAGAAGGGTTAAGGCTCTTCTAGAAGTAACAACAAATAAAAAAATCTCGATAAGTATAAACAAGATAACTTTCACAACTTACATTGTGTTACAGCAGTTAGTTTTCAAGTAGGTAATAGCTATAATAAACAAGGAGTCAAGAATGTCCGATCCTCCTTTGTCTATATCCAGACAATTTACGACATAATTTCATAGCTCATTGAATCAATAATTAGACATCGTGAGCCATCAAATAATACTGGATTTGTAGATAATTCGTGCTTTAGTTTACTTACCTATTCAACTTTTTTCCTACTCTACTCCAATAATAGTTTATTGGAGTATTGCTTCACGGTTTTACCTGCTTTCGAGAAGGAATTACGTAATTACTAAGTCCTTTTTTATACCATTGTATATGTACATTTTAATGTCTACTGGTCAGGCGGTTGACCTGGAAAAGAGTTTTTTTTCCTGCCCATAATTGTCACCTCTGTGAGCCAGGATCCACAGATAAGAGGATGCTTTAGCACCCGTAAATGTCCACTGAGTTCAGGGAAAGTATGGCCCAATATATTACTAACGGTCGCCGCCTGTCCCACTGCCCCTCGCTAAGTGATAATCGATAACTCGTTTTTTACATTCCTCTTTTATTTCACTTCCGTGTCGACTAATGAAGGGAAGGAGCGTCATTATTCATTTGATAAAGCGTTTGATGGAATGGTTTTAAGAAATTTTATTTCTTAGACATACTACGTGTTAGAGTGGGTTCCTACGTTGCGTGCTTTCACTGACTATTTGTCAAATGAATTTACGTATCTACTTAAAAATCTAAATCAGTCGTGGGTGTCTTTAGTATTGACCCACGTCCTGCTATTTTAATCTTAAAGTATCACTATATTTGTCATTTATAAGTTTCATGTTGAGATGATGTAGCTAAATATGGTGATCACACAAAGCCTAGATGAAAAGGCTCTAAAATTCCTACCAGAATACGTCGTTGGTGCTTAGTGAGAGATACTCAACTTAATGGTAGTCAGCCAGCCACAGGACAGCCAATTCAGTATGTTCAGAATGCAGTTGGGGTTTTTGCTGTCAAATATTATCTTATAGCACATTTGTTATAAGATCACTTTAGATAACTGGTAACTTCATATTAGTAATTGTCCATGATTAAATACTTTTGCTTACCAGCAACTGCCTTGGAGGTAAACAGATAAAGGCAAATCACTGAACTTAACAAAAAGCTATTCAGAGTTAAGCGGTAATACAAAAGAGCAGTAATATAAAAGTTTCTTATTGTTTTCTTGGGCTTGGTTTATTTTACTACTTAACTTCTGATACAATTTTGGTTGGATAAGTGCTCCTTGATTTCGGTTACTTAATTTAATACTTTCAAAGAAGCTGGGGAGTTTCGTATCATTTATTGCGAGAAGACACATTTCTTAGTCTTTATATCTAAGTGTGAATCTTAATGCCCGATATGAAGCTCGATTCTTTCGTCTTCGTCATCGATGAGTCATTTCCAAAAAAAGACTTAGCTGACTGTAAACCCAGAAACAATGCCTTAAGACGAAAAAGTTATTAGCCAATAGAAAAGAACTGTGAAATTGGAGTAACAGCTAATGGAGACATAATAATAATTTTATTGGTCAGTAAAATTAATGGTTTGATCGGACAACTTCATCGAGGCGTTCAATTAACGGTAATTGATTGAACTTGTCTCTTTAATGTATAGCTTCTAGGCGTACAAATGCAGTTTGTAGTCTGTTTGTTACATTTCTAGACTCTTTTTTACCTTTTTATTGTTTTACCTGTTCTTCAGAAGTTATAATAGAATTTTACAGTGGTCGGGTTTTTTTCTTTCATAATCAAAATCATGTATGTGAGCTAACTGACCAAGCTCACTGTAAAATGAGTTTGAATTTTTTATCTGCATTTTTGTTTTTCGTGAATGCTTTTTAAATTTATTGAGTTCGTTAGTAAATACTGAACAAAATATATCAACATATTTATTAACTACAATTTTACAAATTACAAATTTACAAATTTATACCAAAATTAGCGATGCAATAAAAACATGTTGCCAAAAACTATTGCCAATGGCGTGAACTTGACGAAGAGTTATAGTATAGTAGGAGTAGGATCAAAACTAATACAAATTAGATCTTGTAGCATCTATTTTAAGGAAATATGAGGTACCCAACTAAATAGAATCTTTGTTTCTTAGATACTTAGTTTTCAGAGAAATAAGCTTTTTGATACTTTATCCCAAGAAAATCAGTAGTTCCTAACTTTTTGTGTATTATTTTAGTAAACTAATGAATTATTTGTTTCAGATCGCCTACATATTGTTCCTATTGATGTTTACATACACAGTATTAGTTAAGATGGCGCTGACGCCATCTTGGCCCGAGATATATTCTATATGTTATATATTAACGTTCTTATGTGAGAAAGTAAGGGAAATTATTACGTCCGAGCCAGTTGCTATTAGGTAAGTAATTTTTCTTATAGAGGTATCTGGAAGATTGTTACTAGTTATCTGATAATATTATGCGATATTATATTCTTCCTCCCGATTGTAGTTTCTTGTATTTTCCGCAAAATTTTGACAAAATTAGTGATTACACTAAACAGTTCAAAAATTTTGAGTAAGTTGTTAAAAAAATTTAATCAAAACGTCTTTGTAGTTGAGCAATCGTATAATATTAAACAATTAATTGCATTTCACCATAATTACGAGCACGAACAACGATACAATGCGCCAGATGTATGCAAATTGTTCAATTCATCACAACACACTTTTATTTTATTACAATTTTTTTAATTGTTAAATAATTTATCACATTTCTAATATTCACGAACATTACTAATTATACTAGAATGATTGACAGTAAATAAATAACAGCAGAATAATCTTTTTAGAATATTTAATTAATTAGCTTGATTAAATCTCTTTGTCCATTTACGAAGATCATCTAATATAATAAACTCCATTTACAAAATTGCTAATTTCAACTACTCACTGTTCCAATTTTATAAATGAATAACATTGAGGTCATCAATCTGACCCAAATAATTTGATGTAAAGGTAATACTCTATACAGTTCGCACGTGATGCCTAAAGCTACTCCAATTGGATACATCTAAATTATTCTGTGACATTCCACGTAGGACACTAATAGCATCTCGTGATCTACAAGACGTGAAACTTGAGACAACGTAATGAAATACAAATGTACTGCAAGACATTAATACGTATTACTATAAGGTAGTCCGTATCACTACAATAGCATATTCTAATGATGAATGTGATTCTTGACAAAATGTTAAAACTCATCTACATAATGCACCTGTATACATTTTAAATTAGTGCTTAGACTATGTAATGTAGAAATTTTAAAATTGTGGGATTTGAAAATTTCAATAAATCAACTCAGACAATGGTGCTGATTCTGTTGTTTACAACTAAACTAATTGAAGTCTCACTATGTCTCTTTCTAACAAAGAACATAAGAAAAGGATGTAAGAAATTTACTCCTGTCAAATTAGTCCAATGATTGTTTTCAATATAAATTTAGTCGCCATCTATCGCAATTACGTCTAAATACCCGCAAATGGAGACGGCAAAGACTAATTTGACAGCTTTAAATATGTTCTATCCTTTTTCAATAATGCTTGTAAGAAAGAGATATGATGTGACTAAAATTAGTTTAGTGCGATTTACAACAGAATCGGCACCATTTACTAAGTGTCTCCGGCCGAGCGAGATATTTCATAGAATTTTCGGTTCTCTTCCAGACATAAGTTCAGCGTGTGGGCATGGAATATGTGGAATACATATGACGCGGGTTTCATCATATTCTTCCTGGTCGGCCTTACCCTCAGGCTGAGGGCAGGGTCGATGGACGTCGGCAGGGTCATATACTGCGTCGATATCATATACTGGTACTTAAGGATATTGAATATATTGGGTGTAAATAAGTACTTAGGTAAGTTTGTTTTCTTCAGCATCGAGACCAATCTTGAGCTCTCAAATTAAAGTACGATGGAACACTTAAATAAAGACAAAAGCACCAAAGATAAAGTAGTTAATTTATAATTGACATCACATTACATAACTCATAAACCATTTCAGAATTTGAGAAAATTCGCAGCAAACTTGATTACATTATTAAATGAGTCAGCATTTCTTATTGATAACCGTTATACTTATATTAATTGCTTAAATAATGCACGACACGTTGTTACTAAGTTCTCGTACGAATGAAAATTGGAACATAATAGTTTTAATTTCTTAGAGCGCTACAAAACTGTTTCTGGTCTTTTTCCACTGGTACGAAGTCTACACGATATCATTTGTGTTTTAGGTCCTCTAGTCACAATGATGGGTAAAATGGTGAAGAATATGATATACTTCGTGGTGCTATTACTAGTGGTGCTCATGTCGTTTGGTGTGGCGAGGCAGGCAATACTGTACCCGGATAAGGAGGCTAGTTGGTACTTAATTAGAGAGGTTAGTAAAATATATGATGATGATGATGTTAGAAGCGTAGTTAATCATGTAACAAAGTAAAAAGTTTATGACCGGTTTGATAAATTAGCAAATAATGCACAACCAACTGACTTTAATGAAATCTGGATCAACAAAGAGACACAAGTTTGAAATGGTCATCACGATACGAATGAAGAAGTTATCTTGACTGTAAATAAACTTATATAAAGTTGTTCCAAGATTATGTACCTAATTCTTTTTACTAATGAAATTCCAAAACATTAAATTGACCATCCCAATTAGCAAGTACTAACATTTCCAGGTGTTCTTCCAACCTTACTTCATGTTATACGGAGAGGTATTCGCGGAACAGATGGCCCCTCCGTGTGGCCTCCCGGGGCTGGAGGAGTGCCGCGTCGGCCACTGGGTCCCTCCCGTAGTCATGAGCGTGTACTTGCTGATCGCGAACATTTTACTAGTTAACCTACTCATTGCGGTCTTCAATAACATCTTCATTGAGGTCAACGGTGTGTCGCACCAGGTTTGCGACTGATTCTACGTAGATAACGTTATCGATGTTGTCCACCTTTTATTTTGTAGCGCTTAGCCTGTTGCGAGATTTAATTACGTTGGAGATGTAGTTTTTGGAGGTGTTGGCTAGGGGTTAGTGTAGTTGTGAATCGTCCTTTCCTCTTAGATTTATGTAGTTATTATCCATTTTTATCTGAAATTTTATTTAAATCCGTATTTAGTTTTAAATTATTTAGTTTAATACCCAGATTCATGCTACCTATATTTGTTCAACCCTTTAGTTTTCCCGTATTGTTTGTAGGTTTTCTACCAACCGTACTTCATGTTATACGGTGAGGTATTCGCGCCGGACATCGACCCCGAGTGCGGTAAGGACGTCAAAGACCATAAATGCGTCACAGGGAGGTGGATCACGCCGATCGCGATGACGATATACCTGCTCGTCGCCAATATATTGCTTATAAACCTCCTCATTGCCGTCTTTAACAATATATTTAACGAAGTCAATGAAGTCTCGCATCAGGTTTTCTTTTTATTTTTGCTTTTTCTCCTTTTAGTTTTACGTGGCTTGCATCAGAATTATTTACCATCTACGATTTCTAGCCTTCTTTTTAATAAAACAATTCTGATGATCACAAAGAATTATTTAATATATAATAATTCTTGTGCAATCCATTGCATGATTGATGTTTTTAATTTTAGTATTATTTTACAAATTTAAATGTTTTAATTTGCTTCGTTGTTCTGATAATTACAAATTATTATTTTATAAATTACAAAAGATAATTATATGTTAATTTACTCACATTACGTGTGTATAATAAAATCAACTGCATTTTAGTAATATCAACTACTTTCATAGTTCAAAAAATAAAAACAATTACAATCTCATACAATAATGGCATCAATATGAATTGAACTTCTTTACACATTTTAAAATTCAAATCAATTCTACAGGTATGGATGTTCCAAAGATTTACAGTAGTTATGGAATATGAACAGAAGCCAGTGTTGCCACCTCCAATAATAATATTTTGTCACATCTATGCGACGTGCAAGTGGGTGACAAGGAATGTTTCGCACCAACGGTTTCAATATGATAATGGTCTAAAGCTGTTCTTAGAGAAAGAGGATATGGAGAGACTTTATGACTTTGAAGAGGAGTGTGTAGAAGGATATTTTAGGGAACAAGTAAGTGGAATAAGCAGCATTACATGATAATTTAAAAAAAATGCAACATAATTAACTGCTTGATTATTTCAGGAAGTTAAATTATCAAATTCAATAGAAGAAAGAGTGAGAAATACAACAGATAGAGTAGAACATATCACGACTAAAATGGAAGACTTGAATCAAAAAGCTAATTGCCAAATACAATCAGTACAGGTACTACACAAATCTTTTAATTATAAACAAAAGGCCTAACGTTTGAAGAAAAAGTGATTAGAGCAGAGATAAATAAAATATTTGTTTTTCAGAGTGTAGAATTTAGGTTAAGAAAGTTAGAAGATGTGGCAGAACAGACGATGAATCACTTGGCGGTGATACATCGGTTCATGGCCACGCATCCATCGCTCGTGAACCGAGGGTCTACTGACACCCTGGGCCCACCTGCACCTAGCTTCCCAATTGCTGGATCCAGGCTTAGAACCACCAGTGATAGATCTGAGGTATGTTATAGGAAACAATATTTCTAAGATCTATTTTAATGAAGCTAGCGTAAATACAATATTTAAAATTAAAATAATTTTGTTTAACAATCACTAAGACACCGTAGCAAGTACAATATTAGAGTTTTCTTATTTGAAATGAAGATCCAATGTATGTTCAATGTATAACTTGAGATAGTGCTCATGAGCTCACTAATTGCAACGTTTTATTTTTCCCATTGTAGCATGTCGTTAACTGTCTCGATGTCTTAAGTTAATGCTGATTTTAACTCTGCCATCTTTCACATAATGTTACATGTTTTCATCGTATTAATTGACGGACTGCCAGGAAGCATTTCAAAGTGCAATTTTAGAACTGGCAGTCCGTTTATCTACCTTTCATGTATCCAGTTAAGGAACGTCATTTGGAGAAAATTTAGGGGTGTTGATGCAGAGGGTTTTATTGGTTGAGCTGTAACTCCAAAAGACGTCCTGCTAGATACCCTAGTGTTGAATGCATAGAGTTAGAATATTATAGAGTGATAGCGTTAACAACGTTACCTTGTGCGCAGAGTGAGCAGTTTCCATATAGACGCATTCACAGATATATCGTACACTACTTGATTTAGAGTCAGAAAAAAAAATCGATATGGATTACTTGTCATTTGTTTTCGGTAAAAGTAAAATATGAGAAATTGGCATTCAGTGGTGCCGATTCTGTTGTAAATCGCACTAAACTAATTTTAGTCACATCACATCTCTTTCTTACAAACATTATTGAAAAAGGATAGAACATATTTAAAGTTATCAAATTAGTTAGTTAGTAAGTAGTTGCCGTGTTATTTGCGAGTATTTAGACGTAACCGCGATAGATGGCGACTTTTATATTGAAAACCAGCATTGAACAAATTTGACAGGACTACATTTCTTACATCCTTTTCTTATGTTCCTTGTTAAAAAGAGACATAGTGAGATTAAAATAAGTTTGGTTGTAAACAACAGAATCAGGGCCATTATGATGTATTTTAGTCGTTCAAACTATGTACGTTTCAAGGCATTTTGGCCGTACACCTGCTCATGGACCGTACTCTAGTAAATTCGCTCTATTAATATTGTAACTGTATGGTTGAATGTGTGTGTGACGGCGCGTGACACGGCAGGTGGTGTCGGACAGCGACACGGGCGTGGCGCGCTTCACTGTGCGCCCCGTGCAGGAGGAGGACGAGGCCTCACACCCCTCCGACGTAAGCACTTTGAGGTTACATACTCTGAGACACTGCCGAGACAATATGTGCCATAAAATATAATACAGCTTATTTTATAATCCACAGGCTCCCCTAAAAACTATGTTTCAGGAGCCATATAGTGTAGATATAATAATTGAAATGTTTTACAAAAAACTTAAACCGACTTCAAAGTACACATATTAAAACAACCTAATTGAGAACAGGAGGTCCTTTTTTTGAAGACAGTTAAAAATAAGAGAAAATCAAACAAAATTAACGTAAGGAAAATCATACTGCTAACGGTGACTGGAATGTAGTGATTGATAATGAAACACAAAATAAGAGAAAATCAAAACAAATAAATTTTAAATTCTGTAAATCACTGTAGGTATTAATAGAATCACAATTACAAATACTATTAAACATTACAATGTTAATTGAAATGAAACATGCTGCCAAATATTATGCAAATGAAATTCTATGTTTGGACCAAACTCCCAATTAATAAACCTCTAGTACCATTGTTTGCGATAACTTTGCATCATAAATTCTAGTTACACCGCTCTTGATATTAAAGTTTACAATAACTGTTTGTTGTAGCTGTGGACTACAACTTATGTTCGAAAGTTGTGCTTAACAAAGCATTACTATTGGACCTTGCTGCACAATTGTTTAGGTAGTGAATCTCGAAGCTAATAAAGAAGTAGGTAACAATTAGCTGATGGCTCTTCGTTGAAAATTTTAGTTCGTATTAAGTTATATAAAGTACTCAAAAGACAGTACATCTACAGCTTGAGTGTCATGTATGAAAGCACCAATTTCAAATTTTTAGTTCTTCGTGCTTTTTACGCAATTGTTGTTTTTATGTCTCCCATCATAAAAATATGATTTGTTGCTATGGCTGATTTTTGTCTACTTCTTGTTTTAATATATTTTATGTTTATCATTGCTTATATTTAAACTAAACATATACTAAAAAAGATCAATAACGCTTGTCAATATTTAAACATATTACACATCTCTAAATACTTCAAAAAATTGCTTTTAACTTATTTGAGAATTGACTACTTTGACTTTATACTTTGTAATATATTGTACATTGGAGTCGACGACGCCATAGAGGTTCCAAATTAGTAAGTAACCGCTTATTTATTGCAAATATCCTTCTAACTACTATAGATCTACCATTCAGACGGTAAGTAATGCATAAAGACTTGATTGGCTAATTCTCAAGTAATTCTAATTTGTGAAGTGTACATTTACCATTATTAGCCGGGAAAATGGGATACAAAAATAACGGGTCACTTAAAAAACCGCGAATTCTTCCAAAGTTGTGAAGATAAATCGCTTGTATGAATAGTGAGATACCTATAAGAAAATAAAGTGACCCGAGTATTAAGATTAAATTATTTAAGAGGTAACTTGTCCATTAGGATGAACTACCTCAATCAGGGCCTGAAGCTGCAGTAGTCGAAAAGGAACCAGAAGCAGATACAACATCCACGTCTTCACGAGGCAGTGCTGCACCTCCCGAAATAACGGTGATCAGAACTCAGCCTCCAATAACACCAGCAAGACAGAGGTCATCAGATAGTAACAGGACAGAGCCTAGTGATGATAAAAAAGGTTTGTTTGAAAATTCATAAAACTAAGAAATCTATTCAAGATTTGCCAACAATATAACACGAAGCAGAATTAAAAAGGCCAATAAAGTGATTGTGTTCTCAGTCCCGTCAACGACAGACGATGCTTTCTTGCCGGAAGTGCGAGAGATGCCAACAGAGCTACAGCCCCTGCGCCCGCGCACTACATCTGCTGGCACCCGACGTACCACAGCCAACACAAGGCGGTAAGTGTTCAAAATACTCACAAATCATTCAATAGATTGATAAGCTTAGGTAAAAACACAATTCACAAATGAATTGTTGGAGTACCATTATCATCTTAATTGGTACCTTTGTCATCAATGGTCTATCAGATGCAATAGTTTAAAATCATGTTTCAAGACGCTAATCGAATTCAATGCTATCTAAGCTAGATTTGGGTTCACTCATACAGTTTTGTCAAAGCATGTCAGCCGTCTCATTTTATTCTTGATTCGCCATTTATCCATCATCTCATACGATTTTAAAACAATTTGTTTTAATTTCTTCAATTCAATTCGGCAAATTGTGTATTAATTTGAATAAAACAAAATTATCATCGCCATGATTGTTATAATTTTATTTTTTGTTACTTTCTTGCATCTGTTAGGAGACGGTTGTGGAAACAGTAAGTCAAAAAGACTCATTGGCGATTGGCTTAGCTTGTAAATATAGCGTTGTAGTTAGATAGTAGTGCCTTTTTTGTATAATAATATTATGAACATTATCACATTTGGTTAATATAGCTTAGAAACACACGCTCACTTGTAAACTATTACCATTAACGAACTATTGCACATCGAATTTCTAAATTGAACATACACTATCTATAAAACTAACTCTAATGTGTGACGCATATGTTATGGCATTTATGTGCGTCGTTGTATTTTTTCTTCTCATTCAATTTACACCGATTATGATTCTTACACTAAATTATAATATCTGTGAACTACTTACCTTGAACTCTATTAGCTATGTATTCACAACTGTAATATCGTTTTTGATTCCACATTTTACTTACATTCTTATAACCACGTCTTTATTATCTTTATATTTATTTATTACGATATTAAATGTTAAATTTCCATAATTTTAATTAACACTGTATGAAGGTAAGAAATTAATACTCAATTATATGCTGATCTTCTTGTTGAGATTCTGAGAACATCAGTCTTACCAGCAAACAGTAGTCGTAAAACACGACTTTGGAGCATATTAAATTGATCATTATCATATTAATTTAATAATGTGTAACCTTGAACTAAAAGCATTAAATGAATTAGTAGACAATACCCTGCTCCAATCTTCAATACCGTACACGGTTCACCTAAACCCACTTTCTTTAAGGGATCACTGTGGTCTTTATTGTTGGCCAGCACACCTTAAAGTAAAGTTTTGTAAGCAGGCACTCGGAAAGAGGTACCGTCGGCGATCCCATACGCCTTTTTGCTCTACGACTTTTTGGCGCAACAATAGCCCGCATAGTACGCCTTAAAGCAAAACGTATGGTCGGCAGGCGTTCGGAGGGAGGAAACGACTGCGGTATGGGCGCGCACCACTCCGCGCAACATCTGGCGCCGCGCCGGCAGCTCAGTCAAACTCACTCCGAGCCAGATAACTCTGCTGTCGACGCTGGTTCCGTACATAATTCTGTTACTGGTAAAGTATCTTAAATTACTCATTTGCCTTTCTGTGTTGATGTTAATAAATTTTGAACTGTTCCAGAGATTAAATGTATATTCGAAAATTCTATATTTTTATGCTAATATTATATTTATAACATAATCTCTTTCATTATTCAATACTTTATCTTTATTATTTTCGAAAGTTCTCTCTAGCTACCCTAAAATTTTATTGTATTGTATGTATTTATCAGCTTTATAAATCTGAGTATCACTTACACCACTAGGCCAACCATCAGGTTGGGAAGCGACGGGCGGCGCTGCAGGCATGTCTTCTGGTCGGACGCGCGTCGGCGGCGCTCCCAGATCCTTATTATTAGCAATGCATGAGTACACCAGCATCACTGATGAATTAGAGAATGTTTATGGTCTGTTCTCTCCTCCTCATACACCTAGGTAAGTAAATCTTTATGTGTTCGATTTTATTAATGTTGCTGTAACAAGAGATAAAACAAAAATGAAAATAAATCGATTACAAACATTTTCACATAGTCATGTGACCAAAACTAGTGCATCACGAAACGTAGCTATCAATAAATTTTCAAACATTCACACACCTTTCAGATAGAGACATGAGACGCATTGCACAAATTCGGAAATAACCACTGTAGCTATTTTCCCTTGTTCCCGTTAAACAAATTAGTTGTTCATATCTCATTTTATAGAACCAAAATCATCAGCTAAAACCATACATCCTTTAGGACACCAATCACATCTCGCCTCCTATCACCGGCGAGAGCATCATCACCATCAGTCCGTCGTCGCCACGCGAGTGAGATGTCCAATCCTGAGTTCGCACTCTTTATGGAGAAGGAACATTTGAGGGGCGCTGAAGAAGATGATTACATAATAATGGAGAATTTAATTCAGAGGCGGTGAGTGGGGGAAAAAGGTGACGGGTCATTGTGCTCGCTTTTATATTTCATGTTTTTGTACAAGCGTTAGATGGCACGCGGAGGTCATTAAAAATGTTCACAACACATTTATGCTTTTAGGAATATTTGTTTGGTTAATGGGATGTATCGTTTCAAGTTAGGTCAATCTTTGAATTTAAAACAGCGTTAGAATTTACTAAACGTCCTTCAGACGTTTAAAGCTAATTAAGGGATTTAAAAACATTTTTGTATCTTTTATATCAGTTATCAGTTGAACATATACAATGTTGAGAAATAGCAAATGGATTAGAAGAAAATAGCAATTGAGTCGGTTTTCTTGTTAAATTCAGATAAGACTGAGGGTATTGTTTGAATGCTTCTATTATCTGCCATGCAATAGTGAATCATTCAAAGACACGATAGAACATCAATTTGCTTGACGACATTCACGCAACGCAACCATAAGCTCACACGGCTTCTGTGACTGTCCAGTTCAAACAAATTGTATTAATTACAACGATTCAAATTTCAACCTTAGCCTAGAAATGGGGTCTGTCCTGGACAGATACGAGGAGGAGGAGGCGGGGCAGGGGGACGGCGAGGGGGGGGAGGTGAGCGGCATCAGCATCAGCGTCTGCGTCAACACCAGCGGGCGCGATGAACCCTCGGTACCTCCGCAGACCACCACGCTTCTTACTGTCAGCGACAGACGACTACCTCATCAGAGGTATGTATAAAGTCTCCAATAATAGTATTAAATACTAAATTGTTGTGTGTGTTTTTAAACAGCTATCAGGAGAGTGTATGTAAATCATTTCATGTATTTTCTTCTTCCATATCTTTTAAGTCCGATCATTGTCTTTCGGCAATAAAATATTCTAATTCAAATGTAAGTGTCTTCAACATTAATATCTATAATCTTCTGCAATTGCAGTTCTATATAAATATCTTCTATTATTTTCTATACCTTTATAAAACTACTTAGTCTTGAACCCTTGGTAACCATGACTCATTACATACAGGCATTCGCTCCGAAGATCATCAGCGATTGACAGCCGTGAGTTACCGTCACCACTACAACCGTTACTGGGTGAGGATGCATGTGGAGAAGTTTCGTTACCAGTACCGAGACAACCTTCTGGTAAATATATCTTTTATGCAAATACATATTCGTAAATAAAGAACTCATATTGTTTGTAGCTAAATGATAATGATTCTTGTCTCAATTGATTGTGATGTGATCACGAAAATAAACTTTCTTATTATCATAATATGGTAAAACATTAAAATTCAATTCATTTCAACTTTACTTCGTGATGCATTAATTAATTCTCGCAATAAATTTGTCTTCTTGAGCATTAGCTCAGATTCGATTACAATCTCATAAGAATGACGTTAGAAAAATATTTGAAGCAAACCAAGCAACGGAGTCCCTGCTTAAGGGGTTTATGATCGAACTAAGGTTACAGTAGTACCCAACTAATAAGGCGCGTCGTGAATCTTCGTTCGCACAGAAAAGAAAGTATGGCCCCGAAGATTAACGAAAGATTGCTTAAAACTTACAATCGAACTTACAAGCTGTTAGTTCCGTCTCACTCGCAAGTCACGCCCCTCCGCACGGCGCGCGCTAACATGGCAGCAGCTGCCGACCGATAGCGTTTCCCGCGCTTTGAAAATGTATCTTCTGCGCAGGTACATCGGTTAGGCATATCAGTTAGGTACTACTGTAACAAACGCATTTAATATAACGATTATAAGTAGATTCTGATGCAAGTGTTGTTACATTTTTGTTACGTATAGCTGAAACAAATGCATCAAGTGACCTATCCCTCTCTCACATGGTGAGCGAGAACCTTCCCCCGCGGCCATCCATCGTGCTGGACTCGTCACAACTGCCGCGGCAGAGGTCTGCGGACCAGCCGCAGCAGCCGCAACCGCCCACACCGGCCAGGCCTGAGACCATGTGCTAAATGGTAAGCCAGAATATAAGAAATTCTTTAAAGACGTTAATAGTGCCGATTCTGTTGTAAATCCCATTAATCCTTTGACTGTTTGACGATCCGCACGGGCGTGGAAAACAATAGAGATCTATTGTTATTTTTTAACCGCAAGTCAAGGAATACTAATTTTAATCACATTACATCTCTTTCTTACAAACATTATTGAAAAAGGATAGTCTTTACCGTTTTCATTTGCGGATAAAAAGACAACAAACAATTGGACTAATGTGACAGGACTCAAAAATCAAATAGTATTTAGGCCCTAATAGGGCATTTATGAACGTTAACAATAATGACTATTTATGACTAAATTACTTACATCCTTTTCTTATGTTCTTTGTTAGAAAGAGATATAGTGAGATTAAATTAGTTTAGTTGGAAACAGCAGAATCAGCACCAGTATTTGAAAATGCTAAAGATCTTGCTTTTTTTTAATCAGGTATATCAACATGCTGATCATTTCAAAGCTTCCAAAGAAGATGTGAAACGGAATAAAGTTATTGTTATATCAAACTAAATCATCCGAGGACTGAGACGCGAATGAAGTATTAATCATAGTAATAGTAACACCAAAAACTACTGTTAATGTTAAAGTTTAAAAGTTTTGAGATGAACGTTTTCCCGTTTTTGTTAAGAAGGCCTTTTCGAAACCCCTTTAAAATTTTGAAAATAAAAAAGTATATATAACTGACTCGCTATCTACTCCTAAACTTTTACTTGTTCTGTGTGATGTACAATTAGACTGAATTGAACACAATTCTAAAACTTATCATATCGTCTAGTCCTTTCTACATTTACTGAGAATTTAATTTGAACAGTGATTTAAAATTGGATGATGTATCACTATCACTTCAGTAATTTTTTACTATTTACTCGTGTAGACATATATTGAACTTTTTGTAAATATAATTATCATTATGTCACAAATTACAATTATATTATATCTTATATAAGCCATGCCATTATTCTTATTGAATTCTTTATAAATAAAACAGTTTATCTTAAAGATGCGAACATTCATGATACTTAATTAAATGCCTAAGACTGTTAGAAGACGTTAATTGCATGAACATTTTAAAAACGTACTCGTACTTTGATAGTCTTCTTCATTTTTGTCTCTATAGTTCGCTGTAAATAAGCTTAGTGTCGCTGTTTAATATTATATCTGTAGATACATGGTCCAAAATATCACTTCGTTCGTATTTCACTACTTTCAGATTATAGAAAAAAAAATGTTTGCATAGGCATTCGGAATTGGTTGCATATCGACGATATACAATTTATAAAGATAAAAAGGACCATGAGTTTTTTTTTTTTTCTATGATCTGATACTAAAATAATGTAATAAAATCTTTAGTGGATCAGACGTAACTGACGGAAAGACAATCGACAATACAAGTATTAGTGCTCACGTTGTAAATACTGTTGTCAGAGAATTAAATGGTTAAAGTAATAAAATCGGTACTGAAATTATAATAATAGCATAAGATATAGAGTAGAATATGTAACTACATAATATTAAAAAAATACTTTCATTAATAATGTAATTCAGTGCTTGCTTGTCGATTTGAACATATGAGACGATGATTGCTATCAAACGCTTTTGTAAAGTTTGTGACCGATTTGAGTTATTGGTACTTATTTTTATGGTACTTAAAATTACTAATGTTATGCACATATCAAACAACAATTAACTATTATTGTATATTTATCATATTTTCAAAGGTGAAGAATACAATAAATGTTTTTTTTGTGTTTTTTGCCAGTTATACAGAATCGTTGACCAATTTAAGCCTAATCTGGTTTTATATGCTGTAGATACGTTTAAAGGTAATGAAATTAATGAAAAATCAATAAGCCATTAAGCGATTAGTTTATTGCATGACAAAATTGTGAAGTCGTTATCTAGAAAGAGTTACTTAAATGATAAATATATCAATAGCACTTTACTAGTTATTTTCAATCCCCAATAAATAAATGGTCATCACAATGTGTTCAATTATACCAAATATTTTGTGCAAATTTTTACCATTTTTATTATATTTGCAGTACAATAAAATATCATCTTTGTATATAATTGTAGAGAATTGAAAATCAATGAAATGATCATGTATATTTATTAGGTCATTATAAATAAATACTTGAATAAATATTAGGCATCGATTTAATGTTAAGACGTAAGCAGATGCAATAAATTATTTTACATTTTTAGATTTAAATAGAACATTTTATCATAATTATGTACCTATCTAACTCATCAATTCGGTTCGACGATATTAGAAAAAGCAATAATAAATAATTCAATCAGATTTAATAATGTTAAATTGTTAAAAAAAATACAATGATTTTATAAATAACGGTCAAAGAATTTTATTATAATGTTGACGATGTAATATTATTTTTGACAAACAAAATCTTCCTTAGAAATGTTATCAAAAGATTGTTCAGTGAACATTTGAAATTTCTTGGACATATGTGGCAATAAAGGACGAGCAAATGTCCTTCTATTGGACTTGCGACCGTGAAATACTAGACAATGGGTCTACCTATAAATCAAATCAAATTTCAATAAATGACTTTAATAATTAATGTAACTGCTATGGAATCTACTTGAAGAGATTTTGTAGTGACTTTGGGTGATTTCGAAGTTTGTATAAGTATTAATGAAAATGTTAATTCCATATCGCGAGTAGTCCATTCTTAACTAAAATTAAATTAGATCGTAATGTACTTGTACATAAATAATGTGTAAATGTCAAGTTGTTTTATACCAAAATAAAATGTTTGGAGAGAGCAAATGGCGCTTCCATCATCCGATGCTTACCTGAGCACAATCTTTTTATCATAATTTTGAATGAAATCTTCAAATTCATCTTTATCTTTAGCACAATGTTTTATTATATCGAAATGAATTGTCCTTATTGGGATTTTTAATACTAGACTTGATTCATCAATTTCTCAGAGTGATAGTACTACTTTGTCTGTGTTATGTAAACATATGTACAATTGTACAATAATACAATAAATATATTTGTGATATTATAAACAACATGTTTTATTTATTCACGGCTAAGACGTATACAGAGCACACATGTATAAATTTCCTTTGTAACCTATTCTCATTGTCACCCAAGAAATAAATAGAATTATAAATCACATTATTACATATCGTTTTTGCATGGGAATGCAATATTCTACAGTTTTTATACAACAAGTCGTCAAACAGTAACTATTGTAAACTAAAATATTTTTTGAAATCAATTACTACTATTATTATTCCGTTTATTTATTGCAGTACATCCTATTATTTACATTTTTATACATAGTAAAAAATACATTTAATAAAAAACAGTTTCCCACTGGCATCGGGAACAGGGTCCTAAGTACTTACCGGTTGTTAAAGCTCCAAAGAGAGGAACTTTCTCACTATACGCCACATTCAGCCACATTCGAAATTATAATATTAGCTATATTAGTAAGGATTAGGATAGGATTGCAACCTCCTTATTTGTCCATGATGTAATATTTCAGCTCAATCGATTGGGTAAAACTGCTTTTAAATTCAGTTGCAGTTCGACCCATACTAACAAGGTATGCTAAATAAAAGCTTTTAAAAACCACTTTTCAGAGTATTAAAAATTATGAAAAAAAAAACGAACTGAATTATTTATCCCCCGTTTACTTTTCTAAATGCACTCAAAATGTTTCCAATTCCGGATTCATTTTACTGTAGTTATGCGGAGAGCAGCCGTTAGCCTCAATATAGGAAGAGCGGCAGCTACTATAAAGCTAAATAAGGGTCGAATCACACTAGCGACGCTAGCGAGTATATGTGTTTTTTAACAAAACAATTTCAGAAAAGTTCCCCTGCATCAAATTGCAATAGCTCGCGCGCGGGTGCTAAGCACAGCCTGCGGTACCTACGCGAGAAGCCGGCTTTTCACTATGGGATATAATATTATGTAAATTACATCTTGAGATATAATATTTTATCGCTCGTCATACATTTTTGTATATTACATCCCAAACTATAAATATTTTTTCGACCCAATTGTATGACGAGCGATAAAATATTTAATCTCAAGATGTAATATATATGTCGCAGTAAAATAGTAGTAGTAGTAGTAGTATATCCCTAGTGAAATAGTCATGAACTGCTTTCAAACGACATATATATTATAATTATATCCCATAGTGAAAAGCCGGCTAGAGGCTGAAGGGGGGAGGGTCCCTGATAAAGGCTACCTTCAGCTAGATCAAGCCCCTCAGCCGACCAAAATTATGGATCCGCCACAGGGGATAAGGGGGGGTGTCTTGCCTCTCTCGATACCTCAGCTGGTGCCTATAACTCGAGAGCGAGCTATAAATATTCAAAAAGGTAAGAAAAAGCAGCGCGATAGTGTGAATGAACAATGAAAAGGCACTTTCACAGTATTGGAGCGGACACTCCCGATCGACAGTCATTTCGTTTATTGCATCCACTATTCCTCCGTCCATAAAAATTGGCTACAGCTTTCAACAGTTGATTTTCGCATCGAAGGGATGTACCTTTTTTAACGTAACTCAATCTAACGTAATCACATTTTTTATCTTTCGTGTCTTCAGAAGAGAGTGTGTAAAAATATTGTCGAATTAGGTCAGGAATACTTGGTCAAGGGAATTCAGTAAAACGTTTTGACGGAACGTGAGGTTAGATATAGGTATGTATTAGGTCGTAAATAACTGAATTTATCGTTTAGGTAACTAACTATGTAGTAAATTAGTATATAGATACACATTTCCAATAATTTCTTTCTAACTTTAGATTTTCAGATTTAACCAAAATCCTTCGCAAAATTACTACATGCTTTGAATTCCGATATTTGATCAGCTCTGAAATGGATTTTCCAAAGCGATAGTATGCATCCAGCTCAGAGCCACTTAAATATGGGATACAATATCCAGCTCAGATAATAAAAACCAAATATTGGATCTAAATTGTGCGGAAAAATTTTAATCAAGCTCAAATATTATAAAAATTCGTCGAGAAAATTTTATTTCGCATAATTTTGGATTTCTTTCAAACTCTTGCTTGTTTTATGCAAATGATGAGCGACCTTTTAAAGTAATACAAAGCCGGTAAAGTGTGTGTCGGAACACACATGTTGTCGGGTACAGTTAGTCAGTATTATGTGGTACAGTCTAACATATCACCTAGGACTGAGGACATAAGGTAAAATTAAATTTAAAAGTATTCAATGCACAAACTAGTATTGCTAAGCGGTACCTATAGTAGGTACCGCTTAGCAATATTCTATTAAAAATCATCACTACAGCTGTGAATATTTTTAAATCACAAATAATATTATAGTTGGTTGATATTTTGTAAAGGAATCTTTATTTAAGACTGTAAAAAGCAAATATTTTTTTTCAGTCATAAAATGCCCATTACTGGGAGACGGACGTGACGAAACTAAAGGTTCCTTGCCTACGGAACCCAAAAAGTACTTAGGTTATTTCTCCCGGTCCTGTGTCTAAGACTTTGAAAATATTATAATTTTTAGGCTTCTCACGAGACAATAGAAATAAAATATTAGATTGAGTTAGAAACTTATCTAGATAAATGTTTGGTTATTCTCTTTAACAAAAAACTGTCTTCTGATACAAATGGTTTTCTGCCGTTTGCTCAATCAACATACCTAATAAGTCCTAACACAAATAACGATACGCAAACATACCTATAATATAGTAAATATCTATTAAATACAAATTATTCATATATTTAATCATTTCGCAAAGAATCATTTAGTTATTATATATTTAGTTTGGTTTTTGATCTTTTGCACAATAGTGCATATGATACATGTGTGCAATGTTCTCAAAGTGAGATATATTTATTACTTCTTCTACTAATAGGCCTAGAAGTACCGTTAACGGAAGTATGAGCCGAAGGTTTGTTTTGGGTCTCAGGTTCCTAACGCACTTCTGTTTCGGAATCAATTATTTCCGAGTCATTATTGTCATTTAAACGACTATTAGTTTGTGATTGTTCATCCGTATCCACAGTCTTTGAAGAGATAATTGAACTTAACGAAATAAATCAAAATTAAATGTATTTAAATTGATTGAATTTGTTTAAAGAATAGTATCTGTGGAATTGACGAATGCCTTTATTTTTCTCTTCTTATAATATTCTGCATTTTTTTTTAATATCAGCAAGAAATAGTTCCTAAATGAAAATACAAGTTATATTATTTTTCTTTATTTATAAAACTTAAGATTATGGAAAACTGTTATTTTTGGTTAAACAAATATGAGTATCAAATTTAGTTCATAAAATTAGAAAATTACACATAAAAATCACCGGGTTCTGACAACATTTATTTATAAGACGTTATGGTAAAAATAACAGAATGAACTGACTGTAGTTTTCACTTATTCTAACTTAACTAAGCGTAGGCAAAATCGTGCTCTATTTCAAAATTGTTCCTCGTTGATAGCTCTGAAGCGATGCTTGGAGGTATTTTGTCTGAAATGAAAACATCAAGGTGTTACACGGACTGCACCTATTTGTACTGTATTTGTACACATCGCTTCATAGTTCACAAGACGCGTTATATTTTAATAAGCAATAATAATTAAAGAACCGCTAACTATCGTCAGAAGTAAATACAAACTTGATATCAATGACGGCACGACATTTGACTATTTTAGAATAAATTATTTGGCAAATAGTTAGACGGCAGAAAACACATTCACTCATTTTACTAATTTCTTAATATAAAACAAGTTTTTGTGGTGACTGTAGTTTTTGTTAACAAAACTTTAGACTTTAGTCTTGACAAAGAATCATGGCGAGATTTGTACAAAAAAATAAAGATTTTTAGAGTCGTTGAAATGACGTTATTATTGATTCTCGGTGCCTAAGGAATAACTTTAAAATATTTTTAAATCCCCGGGATAAAAATGCGACATTGTATTCCATGCCGGCAAATGACGACTAAAACATTATATTGTTGTTATGTTTTGCGGGATTTATAAAAGTAAATATTTCAAGTATATTAATCCCTTGACTTGCGGTTAAAAAACACAATTGATTTCTATTGTTTTCCTTGCCTTGGGTCGTCAAACAGTCAAAGGATTAATATGTTGCTGGTAATCTCAATATTGGAATTGATTCAAAACTCTCTAAAATGTTTGTACAAATCAATGTATGGATCTCGCCATGATTATTTCAGCTCAATCGGACACTGGGAATTGGATTCAAAAACTTGCAAGATTCGATAACAGACACCGGACAAATGAAACTAAATAAAAACAGTACATACCAGTACACCTATAAACCAAGTTGGACCAGATGATCATCTCCTGCGAGAAGCAGAAGACGCCAAGTCTCCCTCCTTTGAGCGTGAAGTCGTAGATGTTCCCGGAGTCGGCGACGAGCCTGCCGCGCTCGTGGATCTTGAGCCGGATGAGGCCGAGCTTGGGCCGGTGCAGCAGGCTCCAGCGGTAAGCGGTTTTCTCGACCCACCCCACGTTGCGAGGGTCTTTCCATAGGAGGGTCACCTACTCGATACAGAAACACGATGATAGCTCAGTGGTAGTGACGTCGGATACCGAGACGAAGGGTTTTAATCCTACAAGCTTGAGTATCGGTGAAGGAAAACATCGTGAGGAAACCATAGCATGGTGATAGAGTACTTTGTTGTACTCATCTGGCTGGCTACCACCCTCGAGTTGAAAATCTGTCGCCAAGCACCTATCGGTGTGTACAGCTGCACTTGAGAGCCAGTTTCATCTAGGCTTTGTATGCTTACCAAATTCGGCCACATCATCACTTACCATGGTGAGATTATGGTCAAACACAGGCCTATACACAGTAAAAAAAGTTTTTTAAAACACTATCAAGACGATGATACCCGTTAAGTCCTTTCATGACCATGAATGCAGCTTGATCAAACGTTTATTTGCTACGGTTTATTCATTCGGGACCTCATTTCCTATTGAATTAAAATTGTATTCAAACTACCAAACTTGATTTTAAACTATTATTACCTATTGACCATCTACATTTTATAGAAATAGGCGTGGATTAGTAATATTATTTTTATAATTTTGATTTTTTGCCGTGCCAATAATCTCCTTCAAATCTCCCACAACAATTTTTAACACCTACGGTAATAGTCCATCTATTCTATAATTTTATAGCTCCCCCATAAAACTGTAATTTACCTTATCCTTAATCCTTCCTACCAATACTTACTTGATCAGGAGTAGACTCAGTATTCCATAGCGCGTTCCTCAAATTCTTTCCAGGGCCAGTCTTAGAGTTGACCAGTTTGATTTGTATTCCTGGTTCAGCGACCGCCCTGAACGGCGTCGTCTGCCAGTATGTTTGTGTGTTCTTCTTCCACATTACCACGTAGAAACGCTTGTTGTTTTGGTATCTGTAGATTAAGATTAATATTCATATAAGGCCAGGTCTAAGCTCAAATCTCAAAAATGGGTTAATATTAAAAAGTGCTTTGATATTCCCAAAAAAAAATCGTAAGTTACATCTAAAAATATCTTTCGCGCCGAAATTCTCCGTATTTTCAGCGATGACAACAATTTTATTTTTAATAATATATAAGATACAGAATAATATTAGAATGTTAACCGGACACTTATTCAATTTAATGTGTATATTCTGTATAATCTAAAGAAAACCCGTAAATAACAGTCCATTTCATAAAGTCGACACATTTATGATTTACCATTTTCAACCCTATTCCAGTGAAGAACGAGTGCTGTCAAAATCGTAGTCAGTCGGCGACAGGACACTGTGTAATTGTTTTAAAAGATTTCTATAGAAATAATATTATTTCACTTCTGATTTTTATCTTAAACCTGTTTAAAAACGAGGTTTTTGTTATTTCGCTACACCGTTATTAAGTATATGCTCTCATTCTAGGCTATATAAGTGAACAAAATGCCCAATTAAACATTAAAATTTACAAATATTGACCGTTTCCTTTTTAGTTGTTCCTACAACATTTCTTGCTGTAAGTTTTGATTGGTAATCAATGATCTTGTATAGTACGAAATTATTCAAACTGTTTCGTAGTACAACACTATCCATTGATGCAATAATAAAAATGATTAGTGCTTTCTCTAAAATCTGGCTAGTAAATACATTTCTTTACTTCTACAATTTGGACCACTTCTATTTCTTCCTCTACTATTATCATATCAACTTACCCAAATATAAATCCAACGTAATCATCATCGATTTGCGTGTCAACAAACAGTGTTCCTTCAAAGTCGACTCCACTAAAATATTCGAAGCCGACAGCGAGTCCGGGGTCAGAGTTTAACGTCTGTTGAATTTCTGCTCCTTCATTAGCTATTTCCCAGTTGGGGTCCTGTTGGGACTCGCCTTCGGGATCAAGGCGGACTGTCATGTAGTTTCTGAAAATAGGGGTTTATGTTGCATAATTTTTATGATTTTCACCAACCAGTTTCTTCATGTATTTATATGCATCGGACCTTATTTTTGGATGCTATCGTTAAATTATAAAAAAAAAACAACGGGTTGCACTCCGGGAGTGCTGGCAGAAGTGAAAATTTACGTTGTGCATTTTTGATATTTTGGAATGGTTAGGGAATAATTTTGCACGAATTGCTTTAATTATCAGTATAAAAGTACTATCATTTATGTGGTAAAATACAATATTCATTTATTGCGCTATCGTACACAAACATGTCAATTTATATTATATTAAAAATTTAACACTTCAGAACTATTACAATTATTTTATATTAAAAAGTTTATCTCTCAGAAAAAATAATTTCCATCCATAAACACACACGAACATTCGCGCAAGCGCCCTGCGCCGCCTAAACGAAACAGCAGGCGCAGGCATACATTTTCGCCGCACGGTAGAAAGAGAGGGGGATACGTCCTCTCCTACTCTCCCTCCGTCTTACGAATTTTCGATCAGGGTCACATGACCTGACGTGACCCATCACAGAAAAAGTTTCTTCAAAAAGTGCACAACGCCGCTAAAAAAGTTTTCACTTCAAAAAATCATAACATAAAACGTAGCCCATGTTTTTATCTTCGGTGTTCAAACTATTCCCAACTGAGAATTTGATATGAAAGTTTTTATCATAGAAACCAATAGTAATTTAGTTATCGTTGCAACAGCAACACCATAGTAAACGATCTTTCAGTATTAATAAAACTAATATCTAACTCAAGAGATGGATTATCTACAAGTTGTAAATTGTTGTCTATCCCGAGATAAACTTTCAGCAACTTGTTTACAAATCTAGATATTCCAAGACAGGTCATAGGCAATTTAATAACAACCTTATAATTAGAAATATAGACTTTTACATACCTGAAATCAGTGCGATATATTTTGGAATTATTAGGGCAGTTGTCGATATCATTGGGAACTTTGTCGCCGTCATTGTCGTTGTCGCATACGTCACCAATACCATTATCTACAAATATTGGTTCGTTAATTTAATTGAAAATTAAAGAAACATTAAATTTGCTAAATTTCTAAAAATTATTGATTGAGATGTAGACGATATTCATCTTCTAAATACACTAATAATCATCCTTAAGCTTTACAAAGTTCAGCTTAAGTTTTTCTAATAAATGTTAGAATACCAAAGTCATTTGAAATAACATGGAAATCGCCAGATCTTTCTCACTTCAGGAACATAACACCACATTATAATTATCAAGACGTAAAGGTTCAGATAGATCGCTGCCCTTTAACTGAAACCACTTGTCGTTGCATAAATGCGCATATGTGTGATGAAAATTTTGGGACTGAGTAGAGTTTTTATGCATATGTGTGAGTGAATGGTGTTTATGAGTGTAAAGTTTTTTGGCTTCACTTTTATCGCGGGCCGTGTTCCATCTGTATTTAGCTTCGATGTCTGCAAGTCCAGTATGCCCTATTGCATGGTAATTTATTACTCACTATTAGAATCCTTCTGGTCAGCATTAGCTACAATGGCACAGTTATCCTCCCGATCGGGAATGCCATCACCGTCGTCATCATCATCACAAAGGTCGCCCTTGCCGTCACCGTCCACGTCCTGTTGATCACTGTTAGGGACCAGTGGACAGTTGTCGATCCCGTCTTGGATGCCGTCCCTACAAACGCAGATAATTTAGTAACCACAGATTATTTATAGTCTAACTAAGGTATTAATGTTGTAAGCGATGGTAGTTGGCCCTCTGTTTGATGGATGAACAGTATTTTATATTAAAATTAGTATGTTAAAAGGAATATCGCGAGTGGGTTGACAAAAAAATCCTGTCCAGCCAGACTATGTTATAAAAAAACTAACATTACTTTTTTTTAATTTTGCTCTCATTAGTTCAACAAAAACTAATCGAAAGTATCGAGTGTTGCCACATTACTATACGGCGATACTAGGTCTTAATACTAGATAAAATACTTTTCATTCATAAGAACAGATTCATGAAGGTCGATATTATTTCGGATCCTCTAGTATTACTAGTTATAACTCACAATGAGTCTTCTCAGTTTAAGTGTATATTCAATGGTAACGTTCTTGTACCCTAACAGGGCCTAATAATCTAGTAAATAACTTCTTATTTTGTCTTTATTTTTCCTGATTTGAGCTTTTCTGGTAATTATTCATCTTCCACGTTAGTAATATTTATGTATGTATGTTACTGCTTTATACTTTCATTAAATTGTTCATCATTTAATTGTTTATCTAATTGGTTTCCCAATAACCCTATTTTTTAGCTATATCTATGACAAACTCAATGCTATGACATTGTTTCCTGCGGGATATTCCTTTTCCATGAACTTCTTGTACACTGTCATCACTTTACGAAGCGTTTTGTTTCAAGAACCTTTCTATCTTACTTTTCTACCTATTGTTTCTTCTATAACAAAATAACCGCAATTTGATTCGACCAATACTTACTGATCTCTATCCAGATCGCTGTCACATGCGTCTCCAACATTGTCGTTATCAGAGTCCTCTTGCGAAGGGTTCCGTACTCTGGGGCAGTTGTCGCACTTGTCTCCAATCCGGTCGCCGTCCCAGTCCTCTTGTTGAGGGTTTTTCACTCGAGGGCAGTTGTCTATCTCGTTTAATATACCTGATTTTAAAAGAGATTTTACGTAAAAAAAAAAAACAAAATTCAAATCATTTATTTCAAACAAACCTTCGCAGGCACTTATCAATAGTCTGACTCTAACCCCCTTATTAATTAAGGGGGTAATAGTCTAATACAAGTTCGGAAGGTTGCATTTGCTGAGAAGAGCCAACAATAAACTCAGCAATTACTCTTTTCAGTCGTGTCGTTGTAAAGTCAAAGTCAAAGTCAAAGTCAAAGCCATTTATTCAATTTAGGCCCTAGTAGGGCACTTATGAAGGTCAAAGCTACTGAAGTTATAATGTAAGTTATAATAGTCATGAAGCTGTGGTTGTAATTTGTAATTTCTTTGAAGCTTTTATTTTATTTGTTTTTTATATTTATAAAGACAGTAACCAAATACACATCTTACAATTTTCATTAATGATTACTAATCAATCTAAAATTATTTTTTCTTAATTTTAAAGTTACTACGTATGTGATAAAACCTCTATAAATTCATCAATCGATTAATCTCATTGAGTCTTCTCACTGCAATTATTACAGATACATTATCTTTGTGAGTTCTTACAGCAGAAAACTCTGTCTCAACCATTTTGAGGATATCATGGATTGAAGAAACTATCTTTATTTTAATGTCTTCTATAAATACAATGTTACCATCGTCATCCATGTCGGAATCACAAATGTCTCCTATACTATCTCCATCGGCATCTTCTTGTCCCGGGTTGTAAAGTCGCGGACAGTTGTCGCAAGCATCACCACGTTTATCACTTCTGTCTTCATCCCGGTCCGCTTGGTCCGGGTTGGCGATTAGTGGACAGTTATCCTGGAAGGAGGTGGGTATAGTTCTTATACAAAAAAGATCTAGAATTTAATGATTGGATATGTCAGGTTGATTTTGGTAATACCAGCCCTAATGGAAGAATAGCGTTGCTTATTGTACAATACATGTAACCAGCATCATGCTAAGTTGGAGGACCAATATTTAGCATACTTTTTTTTTATACCATTAAGGTGGCAAACAAGCATACGGCCCGCCTGATGGTAAGCAGTTACCGCAGCCTATGGACACTTGCAACACCAGGGGTATCACTCGCGCGTTGCCGACCCAGCAGAAATCTCTTCACACCCTATTTGAAGAACCCCATGCTGTACTCCATTGGGAAAACCTCGGCTTTTCTTATAATGAGCTTCTATGCACAGTTTTGTTATTTTCGTTCATTAACAAAACCAAAATAATGTTTTTTTTTTTTAATAATTACACTCACCTGCATTGAATTTGGCCTAAGCTTGAAATTTCTTACAGAATCTTTCAGAAAGAAGAGAAAATCTTTGCTGACAACACCTCTTTGTATGAAATTTCGAGCTTGGATTTTATTCAATGCTGGTGCGTTTATTTAATTTTATACCACTTAAAAATACAATAAGTTTCTTTGTTCTGTATTTTAGACTTCGTTTTTATTTTTATAATTGAATAACTATTTACGATTCATACCGGATGATTACGAATCCCATCGCCATCAGCATCATCGTCACAGGAGTCTCCAAATCCGTCTCCATCCGTGTCCTCTTGTCCAGAGTTGGATACATCAGGACAGTTGTCGGCTTTACAATGTTTCTCGCTACAAGGTAGCTGGTGGTCTGGGTAACCGTCCATATCTCTGTCTGTGCCACAAACTGTGCCGTTGCCAGCTAAGCCAGTCTGGAATTTCAATGTTAGGATAGTGGTGATGATTCTGTTGTAAATACCACATCACATCTCTTTCTTACAAACATTATTGAAAGAGGATAGAAATTTAAAGCTGTCAAATTAGTCTGTGCCTTTTTTATTTTCGGGTAAATAGACATACAAAATTTTGATAGCGACTAAGTTTATGTTGAAAAGAAGTTGGACTAATTTGACAGGAAATTTGACAACACTTCTTCTTACATCCTTTTCTATGTTCTTTATTAGAAAGAGATATAGTGAGACTAAATTAGTTTAGTTGTAAACAACAGAAACTCTAAGGCCCCGATCTCACAGAGAGAGTTCTGGAGTTCCGAGTTCCGAGTTCTGCACTCCGTGTTGACTATTTCTGCAATATTCGCTACTGATCGCACATCATACACTTTTTTTACTTTTAAAAGCCCCACATAGCTTACAGTCAATGCGGAATGCAGAACTCGGAACGCGGAACTCTAAAACTCTTCTCTGTGAGATCGGCGCCTAAATCGTTCAAACTATGTACGCGCACTTCTTTTCAAGGCACATTGCTTAGCTTAATGGTGGTATACTGCCATAATTTATGATACATATGGATTACAATAGAGATTACTAACTTCAACAATGTACACTTTAGAAATGATCAAAATACTTACAGCGCATATACACCGTCCGTACCAGCAGATAGCATTAAACCTCTTACAGTAGGAGGGGTCACATCGCTGCACCAGCTCTCCAGGTCCGAAGCAGGGTCGAGTCGTGTTGACGTAATAGCTTCCACCGCAAGGTACGCATGTGAATGAGCCCTGGGTACAATCATCACTAGTCTCTCATTTCCCAATTTATTTTCCTTCATACAACAATTTTCAGTTCTGTTATTTAATAAAAGAATCCAAAACCAATACCATCTACAATACTATTAAATATTTGATGATTCGAAGATATAAGTGATTTTACAAATCTCACTTGCAACTAAGAAAAAAAATTTGCTTTAGCACCTTAGCTTAGTGTATCCCGAAATTTGTCTATTTACAAAAATAACCGACTGCTTTCTGAAGCTCATCAGTTCCAGGTAAACCAAATGTGTAATTCTTCACACTATCCTACTAAATACTTATCATCATCATTATCCTCAGCCAATAATGTCCCACTGCTGAGCACAGGCCTCCTTTCACATACGAGGGTGAAAAGGAATGGGCTGATACTGCACCACGCATGCCCACTACAGATCGTTGGAGATAGGCTAGTGGTCAACCTATTGTTGAATTTTTCAAGGCCTCCACTATCTTAACGACTATCACAATGGAAATTAAGTGATAACCGGAATTTCGTGCCTTCCGAACCTCAGAAACGCTCGATTTGAAATACCACTAGGTCCCGTCCAAGTACCGGCCATGATAATGGTAGCTTAACTTCTGCCAATTGATTAAGAATGGCTAATGCTACACCACGATCGCTTCACTAAATACTCACCGGAGTATTAACGCATAGTCTGCCTGCAGGGCAGTTGGCACGTCCGGTAGCACACTCGTCCACATCCACACACTGTTCCCTGCGAGTGTCCCCGGCAGATCCCCTCCATCCACTGCTACCCTGGTATCCAGGAGGGCAAGGACCGCATATAAACCCGCCTGGCTCGTTCCGACATGACACCATTTCGTCACAAGGACGGATTAAGTCACATTCGTCGATGTCCACGCATCTGTAGTCTGGTTACAAAAAAAATTTAAGACTTATCAATACCGGACTTTTTTCCTCACTTTTTAAATTTGTAGACACATCGTTAGAATCAACAACATCACCGTATCTATTTAGTTTTATTTATTTAGTATATCATACAACAATTCATTTAATCTAGAATTATTTTCCAAAATCACCAATCATAACTGATAGAATATCTTTTGTTTTGAGTGCTCAGTACCTTTTGATCACGTGGCAAGGTGAAATGATGGTCTCATCTATGATAAAAGCTTTACTCGTACAGTAGCACCCAACTGATAAGGCGCGTCGTGAATCTTCGTTACCACAGAAAAGAAAGTATGGCCCCGAAGATCAACGAAATAATGCTTAAAACTTACAATCAACCACGGTTCATAATACAGTGCAGCTGTTAGTTCCGTCGCACTCGCAAGTCACGCCCCTCCGCACGGCGCGCGCTAACATGGCGGCAGCTGCCGACCAATAGCGTTTCCCGCGCTTTGAAAATGTATCTTCTGCGCAGGTACATTGGTAAGCCATATTAGTTGGGTAATACTGTGCTATTTATCTATTACTTTAAAACATCGATGACTACATTAGACTTACCAATCCACTCATATCCTCTCTGACATCCCTCGCATTCGTAGTAAGGGCTGGTAGACTTGGCGGTGCACCGTCTGTCTCCACATGGTCGATGAGTATCACAGACGTGATCACACCGCTTACCATCACCAGAGAACCCTCCGGGACACTTGCCGCAGCGAGGACCTGATGATGTCTCGTGACAATCCACTCCTGAGTAATAAGAATCAGTTTAGAATCTGTATCAAAAATACGGGTAATCTAACCCGAACGTTCAAGGTGTTTGGAATATGAACAATGGATCCTATACAGGGTGTTGTTTTGGTCGGCGACAAGCGACCCAGGAGCGGTAGTACAAAATATATATTCCCCAAAAATGGACTTAATTCCATTAAATACTGTAAATATGTTGAGAAATACCGTGTTCAATTTGAAATAAAATTACCGCAAAGTATGGTTACTAGGCACGTGCACTGACTAGAGCTAGGCACAAGCCGCCATCGCCCCACCCCTTTACTCCCTCGTACTCCCGTTGAATATTATGTCTACACTTTAGCTTATTACATGATTTTCAAAATTTTTATTTTTTTATTTTTATTATTAAAAAAAAAAGTATTTTTTTTATATTTTTTTTAGCACCAGTCTCATTCGTATTATCGACCCTGAGTCGCTCGTCGCTGACCAAAACAACGACCTGTATATGCATATAGGGTGACTGGTAATTAGTAAACGATACTTAGATACATAATTGTACTCATGATAACAAACAACTTTCCCAAAGAAACATTGTCTTTTAATTTACTTAGCACATGAGACTATAATATTTTGTACCTACCTAACAAGATTATGAATACATCATCAGCTTTTATTTAATTTAGATATTTATCCCTATTTGTTTCTTTGGGAAAGTTGTTTGTTATCATGAGTACAATAATGTGTGTAAGTATCGTTTACTAATTACCAGTCACCCTATGTCAATATTGAATGAAGTGAAAAAATATTAGGCTGGTCAAGAAAAGATGCAAAATAACTTACCTTTGAAACAAGTTCCCGGTTGACAGGTGACTCTAATGCACTGAACACCATTGCCTTGGTAGCCAGCCGGACATGGTCCACAACGGTATTCACCATTCGGTAAGTTTTCACACTGTACACCTAAACATAAGTACTGTGTAATCATCATCGTAATGACCGTATAAAAAACCTGGGTAATGAGAAGCAGTGTTGGGCCTCTAGACTCGGTTCAGCGACGCGCCGCTAGAATAGTGGACGATCCCGAGCTCACAAGCGAGAGTCTGAGGAGGGACTTTGCCTCTTTATGTGTGTTCTACCGCTTGTACAACGGACAGTGTTCTGAAGAATTGTTTAAGATGATGCCCACGGCTACCTTCCACCATCGCAACTCTCGCCATCGACAGGGAGTCCATCCCCACACATTGAAACCAGAATTGTTTCGAACTGTGCGGTCTCAAAGGAGCTTCCTTCCGCGGACGCTCAGATTGTGGAATGAGCTCCCTGCCGTGGTTTTCCCAATGGACTACAACATGGGGTTCTTCAAAAAGGGTGTGAAGAGATTTCTGCAGGGTCGGCAACGCGCGAGTGACTCCCCTGGTGTTGCAAGCGTCCATAGGCTACGGTAACCGCTTACCATCAGGCGGGCCGTATGCTTGTTTGCTACCTAAGTAGTATAAAAAAAAAAAAAAAAAAATTCAGTATCAAAAGTATCGGCTAATCTAACCCGGATGTTCATGGTTTTTGGAATATGAACAATGGATCCCTATACAGGTTGATTTTTTTATTTCTAGCCAGTGTGGGCAACTTCTGAACTTACATGTCTTGGAGAAAAACGCTGAAAAGAATCCCGAGCTGAATTTTGAAGAAAATAAAAATGCAATTAAAAAAATTTTTTTTCGTAGATATGAAATTATTTCAATTTTTCTTCTACTTTCATTTTTGCTTCTACGTCACAAAACGATGTATGTATGACAATCTTGGTCACAATTGCTAGAAGTTATCAAAAATTGTTTGTCAGAATGCTAAGAGCTAATTCTTTATGGCTAAACATAGTGAGGTCCCTGCTAGATCTACTCCACCTCGTTAAACTTTACGCAGGATATAAGCATGGTCTAGGAAAATATAAAATAATATTTTCCTGTGACCAGGATTGTCATCCATAATTTTGTTCATATTGTGACATAGAAGCAGAATTTGGAAAAGAAAATCTGGGGGCACGGGAGTGCCCCCCGCCAAGACAGCCAAGTGAAGCGAAAGGGCACTACCTACCTTTTCTCGAAGCGCTTCGTCGTTTTTTTGAACCCTCATAACTTGGGTTTAGATTATACCATATAAACAAAATTCTCGGAACATGATGTCAATAGTGAACTTATTAAGCATATTAAGTTTCAATAACATAGCTCTTATACTTTAGATTTTATTGATATCTAAAAAACCCCGATTTCGTCACTGACTCACTGATGATCATCAAAACTCATAGGGTACTTCCTGAAGTCCTAGAAAGCTGAAATTTGGTATGTAAGCTTGTATTAGTACACAAACAACAAAAAAATTATAAAACTTGGAAAGGGGATAGAACCTTTGTGGCATAGCTAGCCGCCGCCATTTTAGTTTTTTTTCAATGTTGCGGCGCACGATGTAACTGGTATATATGGGTAGAGGACACTTATACAAACAAAAAATGTTATTCAATATGGTGGCCTAAAGTGTCACGTTTCCGAGATATTTGGAGGTAAAGATCGCCATATGAGAATTATGACAATCATTAAAAATTAACTTATTACGTGTTTATATGCATTCGATTGAATTCAAATAATAGTTCCCAGGTTGATTTATCAATTTTTTAGAATAGTGTTAAACTAGGAACACGAAAAGCAATATTTTTAATTATGTACTTACCTACTAAACAGCATCGTAATATTCGCTATGAACCACAATGTTGTCAAAGTAGCTCGGATCGTGACTTGTTTGCCATCTTGTCATGATTATACATACATAAATGACAATACTTGTCCTAAAATCTATGTAACCAAGTTAATTGGAACTAAAGATCGCTAAGTAAAGCTCCCTGGGCGCCAAAATTGCAAGCTAAGCTAGCATCCAAAAAACTCGAAGTGCTCAACAGAGCGAAGCAGTACTTCACATTGGGGCAAAGGCTGCAACTTTACAAGTCGCAAGTCTGGCCTTATATGGAGTACTGCTCTTATCTGAATACCAGTTTGGGCCTTTAGACTCGGTGCAGCGACGTGCCATTAGAATTGTCCACGATCCCGAGCTCACAAGCCACTTAGGGCCCCTCGATCTGAGGAGAGACTTTGCCTCCTTATGTGTGTTCTGGTGTCGACAGTGTTCTGTAGAATTGTTTAACCTGATGTCCACGGCTACCTTCTACCACCGCAAGTCTCGCCATTGACGAGGAGTCCATCCTCACACATTGGAACCAAAATAGTTTCAAACTATGCGGTCTCAAAGAAGCTTTCTTCGCTTACAATCAGGCGGGCCGTATGTTTGTTTGCTACCTAAGTAGTTTTAAAAAAACCTTTTATTTAAAGGTTTAAGGTCACGGCTTGTTTCTATTATGTGTTTTAATATATTTTTAAAACTGTGATGCAATATTATTTGGCCACTATTGCTTAAAAACAAAAACATAAATCAACTTTAAACTATTGTCATTCGTCTCATATTATATATACATCGATATTCCAATATCTCGGTAACATGATATTTTAAGACAAGTATTGTCATTTTTGGGTAATAACGGCGACATGGAAAATAAGTTAACCACTACGATCCGAGCTACTTGACAACGTTGTGTTTCATTGCGAATATTGCGATGCGGTTTAGTAGGTAACCAATTAATGAATATTGTTTTTTCGTGCTCTTTGTTTTGCTTTATTCTAATAAAAAATTAAATCAACCTGGGAACTATTATTTGAATACAATCTAATGCATATAAACACGTAATAAGTTCATTTTTAATGATTGTCGTAATTCTCATATGGCGATCTTTACCTCCAAATATCTCGGAAACGTGACACTTTAGGTCACCATATTGCTTAACATTTTTTGTATGTATAATTGTCCTCTACCCAAATATATCACTTACACCGTGCGCCGCGACATAAAAAAAAATCAAAATGGCGGCGGGTGGCTATGCCAGCTCCCATACAAAAATGTTCGTACCCCTTTCAAGCAAAAAAAAAAGAAGTGAAATCCCACCAAAAACATTTTCATGTAAAATGTTGCCGCCAAGACATATGGCTCGTACTGTCAAAAAGTTATCAGATCTCATGTAGAGCCAAGCTTATAACTACATGCACTTACTCTATAAGCCCTAACTTCACAACCTCTACACACCGTAGTCAAAATTTGTGGCTTGGCCGTTTCAATACTATAAGAACTATTGAATAACAAAAAAGCAATGAACAGTGAATACATTTTTCACCTTACTCCCATGTGACGGTAGCGAAACGGCCAAGCCACAAATTTTGACTACGGTGTGTAGAGGTTGTCAAGTTAGGGCTTATAGAGTAAGTGCATGTAGTTATAAGCTTGGCTCTACATGAGATCTGATAACTTTTTGACAGTACGAGCCATATGTCTTGGCGGCAACATTTTACATGAAAATGTTTTTGGTGGGATTATTATTTCATATCTCCGTAAATACTCATTTGAAAAAAAAATGTAATGCTACTTTTATTTTTTGCAAAATTCAGCTCATGGTTTCTTTCAGTGTTTTTCTCTAAGACCTGTAGTTCAGAATTTGTCCATACTGGCTAGAAAAAAAAAACACATAACAATAACACGTATATCAATATTGGTATTTACTTTTGCAAAATAACCTACCTTTGAAACAAGTTCCCGGTTGACAGGTGACTCTAATGCACTGAACACCATTGCCTTGGTAGCCAGCTGGACATGACCCACAACGGTATTCACCATTCGGTAAGTCTTCACACGGTACACCTAAACAACAGCACTGTGTGTGTAATCATTATCATAATTACCGTATAAACAAAAAGCTCAACCAGTGGTTAACATACGCCTATAGCCGGAACCAACGGCTTTACGTGACTTCCGAAGCACTAAATACAGTGTTTATCCATCAGTCGAAAGTGAATTCAAAGTCATTTTACGAAAGCACTACACCTCAATTATTTCTTTAAATATCGAACAAGACGATGAACTCACGTCCTCCAAAGCAAGGGTTAGAGCTGCAAGCTGATCTGCAGGTCTGTCCATCGCTGGTCAACCTTCCGGGACATCTCTCGCAGCGGTAGCCTCGGTCCGAGTCTATACATCTTTCAGCTAGACAAAGTAATTCGACAGTCAGAAGAAAGATAAAACGGTTAAAGTTACGTTACGTACTGTTCTAATTGATTTTTAAGAATCGCTTATTTCTTACCCACAGGAGCATCAATGTGACATCCTACAATACTACTCACATCTCGTGAATTTGGAATAATGTAACGGTTTTACAGATATAGATAATGTTAAGTGTAGTTACAGAAAATGACTGATCATATAACAATCAGTCCGATTTACCGTGGAGCGAAAAGTACCAATTTCAAGACTGTTTTCCTGATAAAAAAGTCATTCTCTTTGCTCACCAACATTTTCCTAATCAAACAGATATCTTCCAAAGTATCTCTATAAATTTTGTCTTAAAAAGAAGAAATATTATAATAAAATCTTTACTTACTCTGGGAGCAAGGCCTTCTGTTGCAAGAAATGGGCCTGCATCTTCTGCCGTCACCTTCCATGCCAGAAGGACAGGATCCGCATTCGTATCCAGTGGGTGTGTTATGGCAGTCTACTCCTGTACCGTATTGATTGCCAATTTATTTAACTATACTATTAGTCATAACCTAAGAACATCGAACAATTAACCGAAAGAAGCGCAATTAGTTTCATTTTGCTTGAAATCTATTCCGACAATGCGCTGTGATTGGCTAAGTCAAACAACACGTTGCAGTGATTGGTCCCTACTGTTCAAACCCAGTGCAAAAGCACTAACTAGATGCGGAATTGGATTGCTCGGTATTACTACTATAAAGGAATCTATTTTAGCTGTACTTTAGAAGCAATTTTTTGATAGTTTCAAAAATGAAGATTTACTTTATGATACCCTTTGTTTCTAGAGATTTGTTCTGCACTAAAGATATTAATAGCTTTATTAACTTACTGATCTATTCGATGTGTATCACAATATTCACAATTTTTTTTTTGCTATCATCTCATGAGTGATCACCCACATAACCAATATATTTTTTACATTCCTTCGTTACCCACTATTGATCATGCCTATAGAGTTACCGGTACCCCATATAAACAATCCTTGACAGATGTAATTATTCATTCACTTCTCAACATGAATAAGGTTAATCAAGCAACTTGACTTTCATATATTCACAAATATTTAACGTGGGTGACACGGAACTCTGTAGGCAGACATCTATTATTCCAAGTGAATCAAATGGTTATTAAGAAATAAAACGCGAATTCAATCAAATACGTTTAATTCCCACAATTTGTATAAAATGTTGCTTGATTTACCTTAAATACTTGATGATACATGATATATTGTCGATAACAAAAGTAGAATTATATGAATTGGTTAATTATGAAACTTAAAACTATGTTAATACATAATATTTTTGGATATAAGAATGTTAATTGTTAGTAAAAATACTATGTTAAAGAATAAAACTTTTAAATGTTAAATTTTAACACTCAGGTTAAAACTCAGATTACTATTATACCTTAAACCTCATAAAATAGCAACTATATGACGATCACAAATAGGCAATGTATTTGACTACTGCTTTTGTGCAAAATCTTTGGTAAACAATATTGTCATTCTTGATACCAAATTTCTCAATTATTTCAAATTACCTATCTTTCTTTTAATTAATTAGATTCTCTATCTAATGTTTCAGATACTTCTGTAAAAACAAATTTCACTAATAAACCTTTATATCAATTTCTTCCTAACTCAGTAATTTTAGGTGTTTCAATGAAATGTTCAATAACCAGAATAACAGGAAGATCCCGTGCAACGTTCAGGCTGAGGTGGCACCCTGTTGCAACACTGTCGGAGTTGACCTCGGAGGCTGTCTATGGTGCCTTTCTGTTCTCCGATCTCACGGCGGAGTTGCTCTATGGTCTGACGCAGGAATTGGAGTTGGCGGATCACTTCGTCTGTGAAGAAAAATATTGAAGGATCAAAATTTGTATTAAGTATATAGGCTGCTGGATGCAAGCGGCCAAGAACCGTTCGAAGTGGAACTCAATTGGGAGGCTTATATTCAGCAGTGGACATCCATGGGCTGATATGATGATGATGATGATATAGGCTCATGGGAAGGATAATGGCGCTGATTCTATTGTTTACGACAAACTAATTCTGTTTCCCTATATCTCTTTCTAACAAAGAACATAAGATGGCGTTAGAAATTTAGTCCTGTCAAATAAGCCCAATTACTTGTTTTCAACATAAATTAAGTCTCCATCAAAATTGGTTACGTATATTTACGCGCAAATGAAAATAGCAAAGAATAATTTGACAGCTATGTTCTATCCTTATTCAATAATGTTTGTAATAATTAGTATAATTAGGTCAGTGCGATTTACAAAAGAATCGGCACCAATATCTACGTAGGTTAATAACGAAGTATCTACTATATATATAGTGTACGGATTCAATTAACTTTCTATAGTGAGATACTCTATAATAGCTCCCAATAAATGTCAGTTATCTAATAATCAGTCTAATTCTTACCATCACAAGACTCAATTCCATTTGAAGGTATGTCTCCCCTAGACGTAGTGGTCGGCTGCGGCAAAATTCCATTAGAATCAACATAGTTGCCTCTGTATTCATCTCCTTGCATTTCTTCTTCGCGTTTCCTCCTAGCATCCTTCTCTATGAAGTCTTTGACTTCTTCCACGTCAGTTTCATCAACGGTAAGTAAGGTTGGGGGCTGCATTGTTTCATCTTGGATGTCGCAGCTTAGTGAGTCTAGTGCCGCTCGCTCGTTTCCATAGATTTCTACCGGGGCGTGTTCCTCATGATACTGTTGAAGAGATATCCATTTCAGTTGTAGATCGTGTTTCAGAAATATATTCTCATTAATTAATAAGAAAAGGTTTAATTTGATTGAAGTAAGTAAAACAACAAAATTTCTTAGGGCACGCGACGCGATGGCTTGCTACGCAATACGACTTACATATAAATTATTATAATATCAGTCTAATTTTTATGGGAATTCATTGCAAAACTCACATTTCCCCTTAACGGTTAAAATAGCTTTATTGTTCAACATGAATTCGAAAAGAGCTATTAATTAAAGCGATCAAAAGAGTCTGTGAAGCCATTAGGGTGACTTCCGCAATATTTTGCGTAGCCTTATAACTGTTATAAAAGTTCAAATTATTTGTAGCTTCTTGTTGGTAAACAGTATCCTTTATTTAGAAATCTAAATAAAAGCACCAACTGTAGAAAAGATTGGAAGCCAGCTGGTCCATTATTTAGAATATTTGTTATTTATACAAAAAGAGTTCTTATATGACTGTAAAAAAAACAACTTACCAATTTAAGTTTCTGGCTCGACAATATTTTAAGCAAGTTATGTGTGCCAGACATGGTATGCCAGTGCAAGGGTTTGCAGCCGACCAAAAGCTTGACTCTGGTGGAGGTCATCACCAGTACTAAAGTACCACGAGGGTGACTACCAAGTCCCCAGGATACTGACTTGAGGTAACCACCGTGAAGACTCTCCAATGTTACTAGAGGAAAATAGATTGTTACAATATTGTAGCATCAAACTATGGAAGAGCAAGGTACTCCTCCATTGGGAAGATCTTCTGCCAAGCTAATTAATTGTGCCAACTGTAGAATTTGGATAATTGTGTATGCAGAACTGCTCAGGAAACTTTGATAGCGAGATGTAGGATCTTTAAAACCAGAGGACCTCAAGATGAGGTAAAATATATTGAGAATATGATATTGGGTTAATTGCTTGTGAAGAATTTCATGATTCATCTACGGAATTTCTTTGATAAGACCGGCCGCATACTATAAGTGTACGTAGTATTTATATACTCTGAGCTATAAGAAATTTTCTGTCAGACATTTTCGGACGCTCGCTTGCTCATACATTTTTAGACGTCAGACACGTCAGAATTTTCGGATAGTATGCGGGGTCTAGAACAAAATGTATGAGGAAAGTGCCTTCCGGCGGGCGTCCGAAAATTTCTGACAGAAAATTTCTTATAGTATGCGGCCGGTCTAAAAGTTACAGGACTGTTCCCACTCACCCTTATTACTCTTGCGATTGTAGAAAAGTGAGATAGCAATATCTTCTGCTCCCTTAGCGCTGAGGAGCTCTTCTCTTCTAGCACTCTTTCCATGTGGGCCTCGGACGAGGATCGCCACCTCGCCTTCATGACTTGCTGATGCTGAGCCTGCTGCTGCGATAACGTCATTTGTTGCTTCTGGAATTTTACAATGAAGAACTTGAGCTAGATGTGTATACTTATACAATGTTATTTGGTAAGTTTAACATTTCAGAAATGTTTGATGATCAACAAACAGCTCTTATACGATGCTTGGACTAATGTCGTATCTCCCCTAATCAGGGATAACATCGAATGCCCAGCGCTTGTATGTGTTTATAAACTATGCATACCTACTAAATCACGTAGTAGATTAGTCCGAAATATTTCAATGCTGAAAGAAATATTCATACAAGATCAATAAAGCTAATGGCGTTAAAATGATTTCGCTTTTTTATTTCCTTAAATTAAAATAGTTAAATCACCTACAAGTAAATATAATTCGTTGTGAATAAGAAATTGTAACAAAGATCACAGGTTCACGCAGATAAAACTTTGTATTGTATTGAATTCGTGAATTGTACGAGATAAGAGCTCGTCAACCCAATGAACTGGCTCGGAATCGTTAAGCAAGATAATATCGTGTTGCTAAATCGATTCCATGTTTTAACAACACTTTTGTATAAATTTTATTCTTTATTAAAATCTTATGACACTACGCTTGATATATTGTTCCTTCTACGGTGAATTAATCCCTCAAAAGAAACTAAGTAATATAGTACACTTATGAAAATGAAGACCTATAACTGTAGTATTATTACATACTAGCTGTCTCCCTCGGTTTTACCCGCGTTCCCGGGAAGAAAAGTAGCCTATAGGGGACAATGCAGCTTCCTATCAGTGAATCTGGTATTTCCAAAGATTAGCGCGTTCAAACAAAAAAACAGTCTTCAGCCTTATTATATTATACCATAGTATATATTTACCTATTTAGTTTAGTTATATATGCTACACGTTGAAAATGTATTTACTAGGTACTAGCTTCTGCCCGCGGCTTCGCCCGCGTGGCCTACAGGAAACAAATGACATATTTTTCTTCAAAAACAAACATTATAAGCGTTTTTTGTCTCTAGGACGAGCGGTTTAGGTTTAGTTTACAATAATAGTAATAGTTTATAAGTATAAATATATGTATTGCAATGAAATCAAGTTCCATATTGGATTCATGTGAAGAGTTATTATTAACTTTGATGACACAACAGCGAGTTTGACTCACGACGGATCGTTCCTCCTTTCGTGCTTATTTGTTCCAACTTGTTTTGAAACACAATAACCTTCAAGCAATTACGGGATTTATGTTTATTGTTATAGGGTCCCTAATTGTACCAAAAGTTTGGTGCTATTTCTGATTAACTTACATTGTCCTTGGATGATATTCTGGCTAAAGCCGCAACTACAACTGTAACTACTATATATAAAGCTATATTATTTATAGTACGCCAGTATATAAATTATTCCCGATAATCAAGTTTTAGTTATCTTCTATACATATAAAATGCTTTGTCCTGAATGACTGACTGACAATCAACGCACAGCCTAAACCGCTGATCGTAGAGACCTGAAACTTGGAGGGTGTGTTCTTTGTATGACGTAGGCATCCGATAAGAAAGGATTTTCCGAAATTCTACCCCAAAGGGGGTGAAAAACTGGGGCAAAGTTTGTATGGGACAACGTGATTCCTTGGTCCGATCTACTTCAAATTTTGCATAAACATTCTTTAACAGAATTGATGGAAGACGTGTTTCATATTTTATTGAAACTCATCGCCTAACGGGGTTAAAAAGGGGTAGAAAGTTATTTTAGGGGTGATTTGCATCGAATTTGATATCAATACTCCTTAGTGCTTTTGATTTAAATATTCTTTGATATTTGACATTCCAATTTTAAAAAGAGTATTGCATTGCACCATAGACGGAGAATTACAGGTAGACAGGCCAAGATACGCTTATGTCAAAACGTGTATGTGTGAGCAGGACTAAGCGTATTTTTTTGTTCCTATCTCGCGTATAGATTTTTATTGTTTGACCTCAGTGTCGTTGAGACCAAAAAAGTTTGTGTATATATGACATTTGTTGATGGGAGCAGTGAAACTATAACCCCCTAATTGTATGTTATTTGTGACTGCGTTGCCAGATGTCCCGATTTTTAGCCCAAAATTGAATGTCCCGCGCGTCACAGGTTCATTCCCGCTTTTCGAGGATTACTCGACGGTGAAATCATCGTTGGACGTAGAAGTGGGAAATTATAAAGACACCACTGCACAGAAATGGCAACAGCTTTCCCGTGACGCGTCTTAACCACCACAGTGGTGTTTAAGCAGAACCGCGCCAATGTGCGCTAAATGTCACTGCGATGTACAAAAAACAAATTTCTAAGTCAACGCAATCAAAATATACGGCCGTATATGACGCATATTTTGCCGCTCGCAAGGAACAAAACTGGTACTTCCCGTTGACCTAGAATCATACAATTTGGCAAGAAGCAATTCCATGTAGCACAAATAAAGGTAGAAATCCGAAAAGCGTTTTGCAGTTACATGGCAAAAAGAAGAAAAAAAATGCCATTATATTAGAACATAATCGAAAAAAAGGGGAAATATCTCCGAGAATCGATTCCCGTGATTATTGAACTATTAACATAGGTACCTACAAGTTTCTACGGAACTCTCGGTGCGTGAGTCTGACTCGCACTTGGCCGGGTTTTTTTAGTATGTCCCTCTTTCGGCGATAGAATCCCGCTTTTTTTACTCAAGCAGTTAAAATACCTACCGCTTTGACCGAAAAATAAAAACTGGCAACGCTGCTTTGTATATATTCTCAAAGATATTATTTGGTGTGTAAAGATGGTGAATTGTTGTGGCATTGGCTGTAAAAGCCGTAGTGAACGAAATGAACCAAACATAAACTTTCATCGGTCAGTAGTTTTTTTTAACTGATACAGTAAGTAAATCAAAGGATTACTATACTCAAGTGTATTTTCTGTCAATATCATGCAAGTTGTACAGATAATTTCTTCTAATTACGATAAAAATCCAAATATATATGTAATTATGTCGAACTATCGCTATCTTTTTCGCTATGCGCTGACAGCCTATCTACCTACAATTCTCTATCTACGCATTGCACCAAGCTATTATGTGAGTTCAACTTTTTTTTAATGAAATCTGATTGAGTTTTTAAGGCGCCGATCCCACTGACAAGAGTTCTAGAGTTCCGAGTTCTGCATTCCGCGTTGATTGTAAGCTATGTGGCGCCTTTGAAAGTAAAAAAAGTGTATGTTGTCTGATCAGTAGCGAATATTGCTGAACTCTAGAACTCTATAGACTGCTGTGTCCACAATAGTCAACACGGAATGCAGAACTCGGAACGCGGAACTCTAGAACTCTTTCTGTGGGATCGGCGCCTAAATATTTTTGTTTGTCTGTTCCGGTACATAGTTAATGTTATAAAGAGTAACTTAACCACTTTTATTTTTGAAAAATAATTAGTGTTCCCCGCAAATAAATTCAAAACGTTCGCGGGTGAAACCGCGGGGGTCTGCTAGTATATATATATAAAATTCAAAGTCCTGACTGACTGACTGACTGATATATCAACGCACAGCCTAAACCACTGGTCCTAGAGACATGAAATTTAGAGGGTATATTCTTTGTAAAGAGTAGGTATCCACTAAGAAAGTGTTTTTCGAAATTCCACCCCTAAGGGGGTAAAATATGGGATGAAAGTTTGTATGAAAGTCCGTCAGTTTCGAAGCTAGGATCTTCAAATTTTGTGTTTAGGCTGAAGATTGAAAATTAATTTATACGTGTCTCAGCGTTTTTAATAATTCCACCCTCGAAACGGGATGAAGTTGTTTTGTTTTGTTTAATTGTTGTAGAAAAATTATGTCATTTGTTTTCTGTAGGCCACGCGGGCGAAGCCGCGAGCAGAAGGCTAGTAGTTTTATAAATGTAACGTAATGGCTCAGTGGGTGGTAGGGCCTTGGTACTATGATCTTGTAAGCGTGCAGGCTCGAATCCTGGTTCGAGGTCTATTAGATACTCGTACAAATGTCTGACACTTTATTATATTTAGCACTTTAACTTTTCTATGAAGTTAAACATTGAATAAACCTGCACCTTAGTTCATAGTACTGCTTAACTTTGAAAATATATAGACAACAATAGGTAGTACAAATAAAAATAACAATAAATTGGAGAGTGACGAGAATGAAAGGAGATGGACATATGGGAAGAGGAAGATCTTAGTCCGAACATAGGGGTAGACTGAAAAACAGCGTAGCTTGCATATTGTAATTGTGTAACCTACATTCGCTGAGCCTACCCTATTACCATATTTTATATATTATATTATACCTAATTTTAAGTTTATTTGTAACTTAGCTTGTGGCAATAAATCATTCTTATTCTTTATTCTTAAGAAAGAAGAGGAGATTATGTGAAGGATGACATGAGTAAGATAGAGCATGAAAATAATAAGAAGATAGAAAACGCACCTACGCCCTGGCCAAATAATACGACTATTTTATTTACAATAAATAGGTATGTACAAATTACAATCTATATAATGTAGAAAATTTCCTCAAGTCTGCCGCTGCTTTCGATCGGCAAGGTTCCCAACAGCCTGGCAGCGTGTCCTCTTTGGATAGCCAAGCTGATGCGTTGGCGGAAAACGCTCCCCGCCGGCTATATGTCACCGAGAATTACCAACATACTCGTATTTGCAACTATAAAATATATACATATAAAGAGATAAAGTATTTAAATGGATTTAGGAGGCAATCTACGGAACAACTGATTCTTTCACTTATAGGAACATTATCCTCGTGTATTATAGGCAAGAGGTGTTTATCCCGGGGAACACAGGTGAAATCGCGTGGGGTAGCTAGTCAAATAATATTTACACCACAGACCTTGCACAGAAAGAGAAATCATATATTTTTCGGTGTAATCAAGATACATGCTCAGTAATTCCAGATGATACTACCAGCAGCTACATAGTTGCTCATATTACCTAGAAGCTGACATTAAATCATGTCCCGTACTAATACCAGTATTAGTAATTGTGGCATAGTGATGTCACAGCCGATCGAGTAACGGTCTTCGATAAAAAGTTAACCAGTGCTGCCATATAGGGTCTTCCTGTCCTGTTAGGCATTCCTGACCTTGATGTCTATACTGTATATAATAAGGGCTATATTTGATCTGCCCCATCTATTACTAAGGTACCCACTATAAATGTTATCGGTAATCTTATTTCAAAGGATAAGTATGAACAGTCAAGATTATCTATTTACAACGAATTAAATAGGTGGCCTTTGAAAGTGATAGCCTTGTGTAGCTTGCCTAATTAAATTCTAGAAAATTATTATCCTTCTGGGGTTTTATCAGGTTCACTCAATTCAATCTCGCTTAACTGACAGTTACTGGAAACCCAATCAAAGTAATCTATGATCAATACTGACATCTTTGACATTTATTTAGTGACAGATCTCATCTGCCTACTTTGTACCATAAGATTCTTGTTTGTTCCTAATTATTTCTGGTCGGTGTAATATTGTAGGTACGCTTCTTCCGTCATTTCGGCATTCACTCCATTCATCTTTCACACAATCCCATCCACCTCATTTTCGGTTTTCCCATCTCAGTACGCTAGTAACAGATATGTACATTTAATCTGGCTTCTAGAAATTAGAGGTAATTTTAGCGCAAGAACATAAACATTCCAAAAATACTTCACAGGTGCGGTAGAAGATTTCTGAATGCAGGAGACCCTAAGTACATGGGAATGATCATTGGCCGTCTATCTGTACAAATTAGGCAATCACGCGAGGCGACAGCTAACCGTGGGCTGGACCTTTCCTAATAAAGTAACGTGCCCTGCCTGTTGGATATAAACAGCTGTTCGTTCGGAACAGTTTCCATAAAGCGGTCAAATTAGTACCTAATAAATTAACTTTTTAACAAAAAAATAAACCACCTTCAAAGTACACTAAAAAGTATATTGAATTTTTAGTTTCATTATATACTGAATACATCTGCGTAACCCTTTCGAGTGTACAGGCCTGATGTTTTGTTGTGTGATTGCGTAAACAATGCATATTTATGCGATAGCAGCAATCGCGGCTGATTTACTGTAATTTTTTTAAGAGTTCCGTTGTCTATCTCCGAAACTCATCATCAGATCTATATGAAATTTATATGGGACCATTTCGGGATATACCCCTTTCGAACAAAAAAAGAATTTCGCAAATCCGTCTATATATGACGGAGTTATGCCCGAACATACATAAAAAAAAAAAAAAAAAACATCCGAATTGAGAACCTCCTCCTTTTCTTGAAGTCGGTTAATTAAAAAAAATAAGGTGCGATATTGGAGTAAATTTTAATTTTACAACACTCAAAGGCAAACTGATGTAAATTGAAAACAAAGAAGAGATTTTAGCAAGAATAAGCTGGTATAATAACAATGTAGGTACTGATGCTGATAAGACCATAGATAAAGTGGTAATATATCGGTCACAAAATCGAATCTTCAAGACGCAAAGTGAAGAGTTTATGTGCCAGAAGATCCGACAACCTAAGAAGTCCGGAATCAATCATATCATAGGGTCAAATTCCAAAATTAGCGGTATTTTGTCTCGACTCAAACTGACTCAGCTTTCATTTAATTTATTTAGACTTAAAGACGAAATGTGATAACGATATCTTATTTTATTCTAGTCAGTGTTAGGTAGTTTAGAACAGGTGCTACCTTCAATTTATAGGTCTATAAAATAGCACTGCAGGCCTTTCTTGTTGAGGTTGACCTCACTTGAGTATATTACACGAGGAGTACCGGCTGAATTGCCACTAACTAAGGTAACCGATACCTTACATTATAATGTAAATATAAATAATAATTTACCAGATCTGTTAGTTCGCTGAACACACTGGGCGGATTTTGTCCAAGTTTTAGCGCTAGATTGATTTACGAGAAGGTTAAGATTTACAATTAAGGCGATGATAGCTCAGTGGTAGTGACGTCGGATACCGAGACGAAGATCCCGGGTTCGAATCCTACAATGAGCTTGAGCTTTCGGTGAAGGAAAACATTGTGAGGAAACCATAGCACGGTGGTAGGGTACTTTGTAGTACCCGCATGGCTGACTACCATCCTCAAGTTGAAAATCTGTCGCCAAGCACCTTTCGGTGTGTTCCGATAGCTGCACTTGAGAGCCAGTTCCTTCTAGGCTTTGTGTGCTTACCACCTTCGGCTGCATCATCACTTACCATGGTGAGATTGCGGTCAAACACAGGCCTATAAACAGAAAAAAAAATGGGATGGATTCATGGCAATAAAATCTCTTATAATGTCTGCTATTTTCTGAATAGGCTGCTCTACGGATAGTATCACTGATGTTTTTAGTTTTAGGCCACAGAAAATGTAATAGTACCTACCATCTCACCGCGATGTTAAAATAGGAGTTATAAGTATTATTATATTTCGTCTTTCCAAAGGTAACAATCAAAACAAGGTACAAGTATTTTCTTAAATATTTAATGAAACAAGATCAAAAGTAAATTACTAATTGATCGGTTTTATCTACATTTTCAGAGCTTATCTTGCGAAATTCGCTCGTCCAGAATTATAATAACAAATTTTGATCAGTCGAGATGAGGGGGATAAAATAATAGAGATTTAACTTTTCGAATATTGGAAAGCGTTTTGGAAAATCTTTCATCAAGAATACAGCAGTAATAATAACAATTTTTTTACCAAATAAATAAATAATAAATATCCTGGGACATTCCTCACACACGGTCATCTGATCCCAAACTAATACTATGGAAACTAGATTACTGATATAATACATATAGCTACTACTGTTTGTTTGTAAATACATACTTAATATACGTAATTACACCCAGACTCAGGACATACAAACATGTTAAAGCACATAAATGCATGTCCTGTGTGGGAATCGCAGCCACGACCTGCGGCGCGATAGGTTGAATCTTAACCAGAGTCAACCAACCACGCCAGCTGGCCCGTCAAATCATATTCTATACCAAATTGTGAGTTGCTCTTACGGAAGTAAATAATTGTTTTGACGACATTGCCGTGATTGGAAGCGTGTGTTCTATAAGATCGATTATTAATACGTGAAGCGAAATCTTTGACCACTTTTAAGCCTTGAACGATTTAACCTCTGGACCTGCCCTAATAGTGACCGCGCCTACACCCCTTTCGCCACGAACCATGCTTTTTAGGCATGGTATTGAAAAAAATAATGACAGTTGTCGCAGTATAACATTCAATGTCATTGAGAAAACATTAGGAGAAAATGACGAAATGTGCCGTGAAATCACGTAGAAATTATAGTGGTGGAAAGAGCAATATTTAATTTCACAAGTAAGTATATTTTTATTGCAGTTTTACAGGTAATTTACATTAAAATCATTTTAATTCGAATCATGCATAAATATTATCCAACCATATTAAATAAACCAAAACTTCCATGTGATAATACCGAAAACTATCACTTTCATACATAGTCGGCTTATATCCTTCATTCATTATTATTATGACATGATTGTCATATTAGAATTAGTGCTTAACGCTGTCGAGAACAATATCGATAATAATAAAAACGAATGAAAGATTTTGCGTACGCAATATATTACCTGATTACGTCTATGTTAAACTTTACTATAGGTAAGTTATAAACCATAGAGGTATAAATATCTATTTATTAGAGCATACATTTCCAAATTATTTTATATACCACCTCAAACTTGCAAGTTTTTTTTAATGTAGGTGTTACCTAAATATCGTTGAAAATAAAACTAGCGTTAAGTATTACCTAATTAGCCTTAAGAGCACTCAATTCGTCATACTTTTCATACAAAACCTCTGTTCTTATTATGGCATGGTTGAACATTTTTCGTTAGATGTTTTGAACAAATTAGTATCTTGTGCACTATATCTAGCCGTGTATCTAGGCGTAATTTAAAAAAAGTGTGAAACAAATTCAGTCAAAGCCTTCAAAAAACAGCGTTTTTGCCTGAACTTTGGCCATATCTAATCTAATATAATATATATAAAATGCTTTTGTGGGTACGTAAATACGCAGTTTTCTCAATCACCACCAACCCCAATCAACTTCCCGTTGGGGTGGTAAATACCCCTTGGTCTCCAGGTGGTAGTAAGGGAGTTTGGTCGCGGTGGGTGGAAGGGGGTGGTTGTGGGTGGCGAAAATTTTAAAACACATATTGCTGTCTTTTTCTAACGCATGAGGACTTCTGAAAAGATCTCATAATTTCTGGAATGGAAAGTTCTAAAAGTTATAATCGATTTGGAATGTACTAGAAAGTTCAACAAATATCTGGAATGATCTAGAAAATTCTAGAGTGAATGCAAACTATTATAATCGATATAGCATGTTTTGAGAAAGTTCTACAAATTTCTGGCTTCATCTAGAAAGTTCCAAAATGAGTGCAATTTATTACGATCGATTTAGAATGATCGAGAAAGTTCTAGAAATTTTCCGAAAGATCGTGAAAATTCCAAAATGAGTGCAATTGATTATGATCGATTTAGAATGATCGAGAAAGTTCTAGAAATTTTCCGAAAGATCGTGAAAATTCCAAAATGAGTGCAATTGATTATGATCGATTTAGAATGTTCGAGAGAGTTCTAGAAATTTCTAGAATGATCTAGGAAGTTCGAAAATGAGTGAAATTTATTATGATCGATTTAGAATGCTCGAGAAAGTTCGAAAATGAGTGCAATTTAAAATGTTAGAGAAAGTTCTAAATTTTTTTGGATTGATCTGGAAAGTTCCAAAATGTGTACGAGTGTTATTATTGATCTAACTAAAAGAACCAAATCGAAATCAAAAATATAATATCTGTTAAAAATGTATCCTTATATATTTTTTATACCACTAAATATGCGATGTATTTTAACCCGAGCAACGCCGGGAGTCGCTGCTAGTGTACCTATAAATTGTAAAAGTAAAGAAAGCATTTAGATACCAGGCTTGCAAATGTATTGGAGATAATAAATAACTAACTTTTTTTCACAAACTTGTAAGATTTTTTCACAAGAAGTATACTCCTGGAACAAGTTTTATGATATGCGAAATCATGAATGACGACCTAGCGAAGCGGCCGCGAGTGATCAGCGGAATTTACCGACTGATAACCGATAGCTCTGATGCTGTCTCTCTTTTTTCGCAGTCAAACATTACGTTGGATGAAACAACAAGCTTTTAGACTATTCTTGCGTTGAAGTTGCGCCGGCCACAGAGGGCCGCCTTAAGGCGCCGATCCCACAGAGAAGAGTTCTAGAGTTCCGCGTTCCGAGTTCTGCATTCCGCGTTGAGTGTAAGCTATGTGGGGCCTTTGAAAGTAAAAAAAGTGTATGATGTGCGATCAGTAGCGAATATTGCAGAACTCTAGACTGCTTGCTGTGTGCACAATAGTCAACACGGAATGCAGAACTCGGAACTCTAGAACTATCTCTGTGGGATCGGCGCCTAAGGGTTACTTATTATTTAAGAGTTGTTGGCGAAAATGGGCATTAGGGTTCCATACTAAGGTCTCTTTAAATACATTATATGAATAAATAAATTTAATGCATGTTCCCTATTGTCTAAAAAATATCTGTAGCATGCCCCTTCAAACAGAACAAATTGTCAACATAATAGGTCAAGTTGTTTTATTATTAAGTATTACCAATGATTTACTACTACTTTCCGCTCTACGGCTTTTTTCCTATTTTGTGCCAAATTTATCCGTTTAGCTGTTTATACATGATTAGTTTCAAACATCGATATCTTAAACTAACTTTCACATTTATAATATCAGTAAGATGAAATAATCTAAAAAGTTAGTAAACGATAACTAATAAATAAAATATATGACTTATTGCAAATAGACGGAAAATAATTATTTTACTTGCCATACCGTCCCGAAAATCGTTAATTCGTTCAACGACTTACCGTATCGACTGTGTCATGCACTAGTGTAAATGTGAATTTTGTGTATGTAGTTCGTAAAGAAATTTCGTATTTGTGTAATTAGAAAAGGAGAGCGTGCTATGCAAAAATAGTATAAATATATAGCACACAAATAAAAATAGTTGTATGCGTGAAGTATAAATACACACGATTCTGCATTCGTTGTAATAATTACGTAAAATAGATCTTTGTGAGAGTGACATCCCCCCGCAAAAGTTGGTTGAACGTGATTTCATACTAATTTGTCTTGCTTCACGTCCAGAGGTTAAATCGTTCAAGTTTTAAGCATATCGGGTGCACGGATTGGTGTGAAATTTGGCATCGGTAGTTAAAATTATATGGAGAAGATGTGCAAGTCATTTTTTTTTCAAACTTATAATAGTTTCATGAAATATGACCTATATATATAAACAACTGCATAACAAACAGAGGCATGTCAAATAGTCAGTTTAGGAGTCCCGTACTTGGTATTTAGATATACAACCGTTGGTGGAAATGAACAAAAGTTTCCCAATATTAATTAAACAAAAGGGCAAATTAAGATTTTGCATGAGTAGGTAGGACACTTCAAGGTTTCAATAAATTACCAATTAAAGGAAAACCATTCTAAGTACATGGACTAAATAACATGCAACAGGTTGCAACAATGACATCACCGCACCGTCGCTGGTCGACGTCGGCGGTCGGCGCCCACGCATCCTACCGAGAATTGAGTCTTAGTGGTCCTATATCTTTAATAACGTAATACTCAATGAGTTTTGATGCTTTATATAATTTCTGATAGTTTATATGATAAGTATATATTGATAGCGTCTCTATCCTTTTCTATAAACAAAAAAGAGACAGCTTATTTGGATTATCTCTGAGGAACTTATGGGTAAATAAAATGACTGAGACACAGGCCTTAAAAACTAATGAAGAAATTCCACAAGCGGTTTATCTTAAATTGTATGCTGCTTTTAGGCTAAGCTATCTTTAGTATTTCGCAATAATCCATTTTAGGAAAATGAAGTAAGACTACGCAAAAATGTTGGACACTACGGTTAAGAACCTAACATCTAGAAACCTCGAGCCTATTTAAATTCTATAGTAAAGCTGACGATTTCCCAAGAATTTAAAGGCACAGAAAAATAAACAAGTAGGTATAATGAAAATGCTTCATCAATTAGTTACAAAGTAGCAGAAGCACTAATTGATTCACACTATTTTACTAATGACATCATAGAATTAGATGTTCATTAATACATGAATACAATGAATTGATTCAAAATTGTATAATGAACTCATCAATGTTCATCGTACGTTTCTCATAAACGCTAGGCCTTCAAATGTCTTACCCGAAAACAAGGATCTAAAAAAAAAATAAGCATTGATATATCTTTAAAATACCTAATGGTAGACATTTTAACATCTGCAAAGACCATCAAACATTAATTCTCAACACATTAAATCTTTTTATCATATGTATCAAAAATATATTCCATGATTGAGATAGGTTTCCCAGATGTCACTTTTGGCCGTATAGTTTTTATATTCAAAACAGCTGCCTGCTTAACAACTACAACAGCATTTTTCATCTGGCAAGAAAAAAATACTTATTATCGTAGCTTATTATAATAGTACTGTCACGGAATGAAATGGTTCGTCACCTTAGATTCGGTTTTCGCTTGCACCAGATTGCAAGAATCAATTTTATTATACCCAACAAGAAGGTTTTAGTTCATCAAACGATTTAGTTCACGAATCAAAACTGACGAACCTTTTCATTCCGTCACTGTAAATAACAAATTCAATACTAAACTGAGAATTATTAAGGAATGCTTGGGCATCTAATTACCTCAAAACCATATAAAGAGCACCCATTCTGATGCATGTTACAAGTCCGAAAGCTTATTTACATATGATGCGCCTGTGCATTGTGCAATTTGACCATTATTCACCCGATGCCATATCGGGCCACACCGTCTGTTCCATGACCCACTCGCTTCTCGTTGATGATGTGATATGAAATTACAATTTAAATTTAAAAATTTCGTTTTAAATTATATAAAAATATCATGAACAAGACGGTATCGTTGCAGAGTTCAAAGACAACCTTGAGTTGAGTCTCTTCAAGAAATAAAAAAGGGTGAAGAGAAAGGGATAACGACAAGGGATAGAGATAGGGATAAAGGACCCTTAGAAGAGAATTTTAGGGTCGGGAATGCGCACGTGATACCCCTGGTGTTGCAAGCGTCCATTGGCTACGCGATGCTCAAAAAAATTCATGAAGTTAACTTGTTCTCCGCAGAAACTTGTATTTGAAAGTAACAGATCTTATTCTAATGTATGCAGTCATAATTTGAGCACTTGGTGACCATGTGTCTCAAAGAAGCATGACAAATAGATTATGCGTCGCTTTGTTTACTAGCAAGGCTGGATAAATTTGGGATGTCCGCTTGATGGTTCCTCGTAGTAACCCAAATCGGAAGTTTTTGTACCTTAGGTTTAGGTTCTACTTTAGTCAAGGTCTGTGTATCATATCAAAATGATTATAGTCCTCCTTTTGTATAATTAAATGGTCTTAGATACTCTGGATATGCTGATGTTGTAAATTTTTAAAGGTTCATCAATTCAATGAAATGAATATACGTCCCCATTTTTACACCGAACCACAAGACGCCCGGAAAGCTTTTACCCGTACGTAGTTGAGATACCGAAAATACGAACACAGCGTTTTGCATCCTCATTTATAATGCGGATAGCAATGGACTGGAACTTGCTTCCATCTGTGTTTCCTGACTCTTAAACAATCTAGGGACTTTCAAGGCCAGAGTGAATAGGTTTCTACTGGGTAATCGTGTTCCATCTGACGCAAGCCCAATAATTAATAAAAATAAATTGGAAGTTCCCAATATCAGAATTGCATCAGTTTAGGATTTCCTCGACTCTATAATTAATTCCAGCACATCTAAGATGCTACTTGATTCCTATTTGCTAACTATTCAATATTCCATGCCGCATGTCGTCTATGCATGGTTAATTGATAAACAAGACGCTGTGGTTTATGGGCGGCTGAACATCGTTAAGTCCGTTTGTTTGTCCACAAAGCTGTCCAAATTATGTAGATATTCGTACCTTGACTAATTACCTACATAGCTAAGGTTTATGTGGAATAAACATATATATCTACGTTATGGGGAACATGTGTACAAAACTTCAAGGCCCTGAGGTTTCAGTAGTCCTCGACATGTAACGGAAGGGGTATATCCATAAAAGTAGGCATGTTGTCATCATCCTTTTCGGATAGATATAAGGAAATAATATAGAGTAGGTTATAAAGTATACGCGGTAGAGAACTAAAAATATGAACTTTATCACCTAGCAATATAGTTTGAAAACACACATTCATAGAGTCGATATTTATAGACAGTAATTTTAAATAGAATCTCGTTTCTTACTTTGAATGAAAATTACAAAAGGGTTGGGGATTATGGAGGATCATGAATGAATGAAGGGACTACCTACATATAGCAAATACAGACAGTGAGTGAACCTGTAAGTTATTAGCGGGCCTTATGAGCATTCCGCTACTTCCTGTGCGCTCATTAATCATCCGTCCTAATATACGTGTGAGTTACCGAAATATCTACAAAGGAGTTTTAGCATTAGGAGTTTTGATACCACTTGTAATTTTTTTTTTCTTCAAAATTATGTTAATTTTACCTACCTAGTAAAAATATATATCAATAGTTAAAAAAAAGAAATACGCGCGATAAACTAAAAAAACTACCATGGTTTTCACGAATGGTAAGAAAGATTCATGAGGAAGGCTTAATTGTATTAATTAAGGTCCTTAAGGATTGGCGTAAGTTGCCTAAAATATGACGATATTGTCGGACAAAATCTTGCCGCGCGAATGAAACTACTCTGTTACCCGTGCGAAGCCGGGGCAGGTCGCTAGTTTTCTAAAAGTTAGTTATTTATTTACAACAAATTACAATCTATAGAAAAATTCCTCAAATCTGACACTGCTTCTGATTAACGGCAAGGTTCCCAGAAGGCTGGCAGCGTTTCCTCTTTGGATAGCCAAGCTGATGCGTTGGCGGAAAAAGCTCCCCGCCCGCTGGTCTCCGGAGACCTCGATAAATTTTGATGACAAAGCTAGTTTCAGTTTAGGCTCTAGATAGGTACAGTAACCGGTTCGAGGAAATCGACTCCAACTTAAAAGAACCGCCAAGGAAATTACAATTATGTTTTCTATATTTTATTTTTTTCATATGGCAACAAACATTAAAAACCTGAACCTATATACATAATACAATAGGTATTCCTGTATTCTATTTCCCGACGTCTCGTCTTGCCGTCTCCCTAATGATCACGTAAATAGTATCACCCTAATGGGGTCTTCACAGTTGACGAGTATATTTCAAGCCGAGAATTGACTTCTGTCGCTTTGATTTCGTAATCGCGTAGATTTGACGAGATTTGAGATCGGGTTAAATTGTTAAGCGGATTCCTTTGTTGTTTAGTCTTATGATAATGATGTAAAATAATATAGGGCAGCCGTATATTTTGAGTGGAAGACATTCTACTTGCATAATATTACCATATTATGTTCGTAGTACTGTGCTACTAGGTCCTACTTATGACATATCAATCAGATTGAGTATTAAGTTATTGAGAGCATACTAAGAAGGTGCCTACATAGAACTCTAATTTGCACATTTAAAAAAAACCGGCCAAGTGCGAGTCGGACTCGCACACAGAGGGTACCGTTAACTAACTCAAATTGACTATGAAATGAATAATAGGCGCAATAAAACGTTTCTTGTATGGGGGCCTCCTTTAATTTTTAATTTTATATCATTTTTATTATTTGTTGTTTTAGCGGCAATAGAAATACATATTCTGTGAAAATTTCAAGTGTCTACCTATTACGGTTCATGAGATACAGCCCACTGACAGACAGACGGACGGACGGACAGCGGAGTCTTATGAATAGGGTCTCGTTTGGCACCCTTTGGGTACGGAACCCTAAAAAACGTGCCAAATCCTTACCGTAGTTTGAATGATAGAAAGCCTACGAACTGCAAACTTAGGATACGATTCTCGCGTCTCCGACATCAATATTGCATTTGACGTTTGACAAAAACATGGTAACCACATACCTTCATCAAGTGTGAGTGAGTGTGAAGTCACCACCGCGGCGAGTAGAACAAGTGCGCGAGCGCACATGGCTTTTGAAGCCATGGTGCCTGTTGGTACAAACAAATAACTACCTTATTATTATTCAGTAACTAGCTTCCTATTCGGAAACCCGAGAGATCTTAAAGACTATGAGAGCTGGTGCTAGATTTTTTTTAGTAAGCGGTCAGTAGATAAGGCGCGTCGTGAATCTTCGTTCGCACAGAAAATAAAGTATGGCCCCGAAGATTAACGAAAGAATGCCTAAAACTTACAACCAACCTTAGATCATATTTCTGTAGGCAGTTTGTCAGTTTAGCCATATTTCTTGATCACAGTGCCTGGAATGCCTGGACATGTTCATGCACATAAATGTTTTCTGGATGGGAAACTAACCTGGAACCGAATTTAGACTAACAATCTATGTGAACTTATTATTAAGTTATTTAAGGCGTAAAATTATTATCGAATGCCTAAATATACCTAGTTTATGTCATTAAAATTGGTTGATAATAAATTCGTTATCAAATATTTTTGTCGAAGGTAACCCATTTGTAGGACAACTTGACCCCTGATATAGATATAGTAGTTACGACTTATTCATTATTATTTAGCCACCATAGAGTTATAATATTATAGAGTGATAGCGTTAACAACGTTACAGTAGTACCCAACTGATATGGCGCGTCGTGAATCTTCGTTCGCACAGAAAACAAAGTATGGCCCCGAAGATTAACGAAAGTAAGCACTTACAATCAATCTTAGAACACTACTATAAGGTTCATAATACACTGCAGCTGTTAGTTCCATCTCATTCGCAAGTCAAGCTCCTTCGCACGGCGCGCGTTAACATGGCAGCAGCTGCCGACCAATAGCGTTTCCCGCGCTTTGAAAATGTATCTTCTGCGCAGGTACATCGGTAAGCCATATCCGTTGGGTACTACTGTACCTTGAGCAAAGCGTGAGCATTTTCCAAATAGATGCATTTACAGATATATCGTACAGTAGTGAATTTACAGTCAGGCAAAATGACGATATGGATTCCTTGTCATTTGTTCTTGGTAAAAGTATCGATAATAATTGGACTGTTTTACAAAAACCTTAAACCGACTTCAAAGTACACTAAGAAGTAATCAAATCCTGATCTGATAACAATGGGACCAAACGGGAAGCGTACCCTTTCAAATAAAAAAAGAATTTTCCAAATCGGTTAATAAATTACGGAGTTATGAGGTAACAAACATAAAAAAAAAAAAAAAATACATTCGAATTGAGAACCTCCTCCTTTTTTTGAAGTCGGTTAAAAAACGAGAAATTGGCATTCATTATACCTACGTATTTTAGTCGTTCAAACTATGTACGCGCACTTTGTTTCAAGGCATTTAGACCGTACCCGTGCTCACAGACCATCTCGTACAATCGTCGCTCTATAATATTCTAACTCTATGATTGCCAACACCAATATATTGTAGTTTACACCTTGATACTATAACTCTATCGTTTTCATGCCATGAAATCCATAGATACCTACCCTAAATATTGTCAGAGAAAAGATTAGGCACACACGGCTACAGATCAAGCTATACATTTCCATTATAAGCTGACCTCTCGTTGTACGCAAATTCAATACAATGCGACATCAGCATAAACTGGAAATGTATAAATTGATGTGTAGCCGTGTGTACGTGAAAATATTATTTTTGTCGGTATCCAAATAATTCAATGTACCTACAACTTTTCATTTAGTAATAAACTGGATTTATTTAACTAGTTCAAAAAACAGTTTTTTCTTTGGTAGGCAATATTTATTTTCATTGCCCTTGATTGCAATTATCTACGATATGGAGGTTTGTATGTTTTTTTAATTATCCACAAATTAGCATTTTTTTTAATCTGTTTAATTTTATGTCTTACATAAAATTTACGAAAATTTTCTAGACCTTATTCTACATGACTCTACCGAACTAGAACTCTTATTACTGTATTATATTAGCTACATAAATAAATATTTCAATTAAATTATAGATTAAAAATTCTTACCGCGTCTTTTTATTATTCCTAATTCAACTTGTCACAATGTTCCCGCGGAAACTTCACTTCGCGCGCAATCTCTGAAGTTGCTAGGGCGCGTGCGCGATCTACTTGCGCGCTTCTCGACTGCCAGTATCCGATCCGTACAACATCACAGCTTCCAAACCATTTCCAAACCCATTATAGACCTAATGTAGTAGTGACTAAGATAAAGTACTGTCACACTAAATAAGCAGTTTTACAATGAGCTTTATGGAAAAAAAAACTATAAGTTCTAAATATTGACTAAATAGTAACAAAGTTTTATTTTTATTTTCTGACTAAACCTTTATTATATATAGTATTACTAATCATGCCCCGCAGTTTCACTCAATGACCGGTCTGAAGTGAAAACTCACGGATGTCCGTAGTCATTCCATTTTCCATGAAAACTTTAAGACATGATTTAGGTACGTTTATGATTTTCCTGTAAACTATGAGTGAGGCACTATTCCCTATTTAGGCTCGGTAGTTTAGTAGATACCCCTTATCTATTCGGTCCAAATAGGAAATGCTCGATTTTTGTATTATATTCTTAAGTATTCTTTAACCAAACGAAAAACATAGCCAGTATAAGACGAGACGAAAATAAATATTAAGGATTTGTATGGGAAAAATAAAAACTAATCTTGAGTTACATACTTATATTTTTTGATATAGACAAATGGATATCCTGCTGTAAAAAGTAATTTTGGATGATGTCATGGAATATAGTTCAAAACATCCCAATGAAAATATACATATTTAGTTTACTTACCTGTGAAACTTTTTTATTTGCACGATATCGTAATAATTTTCAGTAAAATACGGAAATCATACATAAGCACCCGGGTTATTAAACGAAAATCTAGGGGCATGGGAGTGCCCCCCGCCAAGATGAGCCAAGCAAGCGAAGCGCAAGGGCACACCTATATACCGTTTCTCGAAGCGCTTCTTTTTTCGAACCCTCATAACTTGGGTTTATACCAGATAAACAAAATTCTCGGGATATGATGTCAATACTGAACTTATTAAACATATTAAGTTTCAATAACATAGCTCTTATCCTTTAGATTTTATTGATATCTAAAAAAAACCCGATTTCGTCACTGACTCACTGATGATCATCAAAACTCTTAGGGTACTTCCTAAAGTCCTAGAAAGCTGAAATTTGGCATGTATGCTTGCAATTAGTTAGTACACAAACAACAAAAAAAGTATAAAATTTGGAACGTTTACTCGGATCAAAAAAAATAACAAAATAAAAATATATGTAGGTATTGTCATAAGCAACTTACAAAAAGAAGTGAAATCCCACCAAAAACATTTTCATGAAAAATGTTGCCAAGACGAGACCATATGGCTCGCACTGTTAAAAAGTTATCAGATGTCATGTAGAGCCAAGCTTATAACTCTACACGCTCTAACTACAGAAACTCTACACCTTAGTCAAAATATGTGGCTTGGCCGTTTACATATTATATACCTAGGAACATATGACCGAGTAGTCTACGCTCACGTAAGCTATTCATGTTGAAGTATGTGAGACGATCCTTGTAGAAGGGTAACATCTTGGCACTATTGCATTGGTATGAAAGATGCCGATTCTGTACCCTTTCTAGACGGTCAATGTCGTAATGTGGGGACCAAATTAGTGCACAGTACTCGAGGGCAGAACTAACCATCGAATACAGCATGATTTTAGTGTCTGGTTTCTTGAAATCCTTGCTGTTGTCTTATAACAAATCCCAGCATCTGAAATCCATTGGTTGCAATTTTGTCGATGTGCGTATGGAATCGTAGCTTCCTATCTAAATATATATCAAGATCACGAATGTGATTCATTCCTCTAATATCGTGCTACTGTGAATATTGGTGCAAGTTTCGAGAGAATCTCATAGATTTGCATTTACCAATATTTATGTCCATATTATTAACATCACACCAATGAGTCAGTCGATCAATGTCTTCATGGAGTAGCACGGTATCAGACTTAGATTTAATCTGCAAGGCTAATTTGAGATCTTCTGCGTAAAGGAAACATGAAGAGTGTTTAAAGAGGGGGATAATGTCGTTGATAAATATATTGAACAAAATTTGTCCAAGGATAGAGCCTTGAGGGATTCCAGACATGGCCGGGAAACGCTCTGAAGAGTACCCACTCACAACAACCTTTGAGTATCGATCACCCACATATGAGGTAAACCATCATAGCAAATTTCCTGCAAAACCAAATGAAGAAAGCTTGTTATTTAAGATTTTATGATCGACGGTATCAAATGCTTTACTTATATCCGTGTAGATGGTATCAACAGGGATGCGAGCGTCCATGGAGTCGGTGTGAAATGATATAAAGGATATGAGATTTGTTGCGGTGGATCGAGATTTATGAAGCCATATTGCTGTGGTAATATCACTTGCCTAATATGCCAAGAAATTACGAGACGCAGCAATGCTTCAAAAATTCGACATTGTAAGTATCTACAATAAGCAGAGGTGTTATTCCATCAGAATCAGCACCCTTAGTTTATAATTTATTTCACATTATACATTTTATACTTTAGAAAATATACGCTATGCCCTATGGGAAACGATTGGCGGGAGTCCGCCCGGAGGCGAGTGGCGTGAAGACTGCAAAAGGCAGCTTCGGCATTTTCGATCATAATAAGTATCGCCACACTGGATTTCTAGGGCAATAGATTCTCACTACAACTTGGGCGACATTTTAACTGTGTTCAGCGTAGACAGAGAAGTATCTTCACTCTACGGTGTTCAGGGAATGTTTGGCCCTTAGGCATAGGCCTGGCGCCGACTCCGTAAGTGCTCGGAGGCTCCAACACCCATAAAAGCCAAATAATAGGTGCAGAGCACCCATATTTTAACAAATATCTCTATAACCTCACCCACTCGTCGTGTGTATATTCGATAAAATACCACCGATAACACTCAAGTAAACTCAAAATACACGAATTTATGAAAATAAAAACGAAAATGCAACGTCACTCTGCAAATTCCCGCCAAAAAGTCCTCAATTTTTCTTATGAGAATCAAATAAAACTGTCTATGGTTATACTTTAGTATCTATAGCATGTACGAATCGAAACAAAAATGTCTAATCTGTGCTCTGTGTGAAGTGTTGCCAAAACGTGCAAAATTGCCTAGATTTGAGTTATATTTATAGCATCATTTACGTATTCATTTATTTCTAGCAATGAATGATTCAATTTCTTTTACAGAATTTTCTCTTACGTGCACTCAATTTATTGGATAATATTGGAATGGCATTTTGACTGAAATAGTATTGTATATGAAAGCCCATATAGTCAATGAAAGTAAATTACCGTTAGTTTTGTAGTAGTCTATATACTAAAGTCTGGCAAACGAAAGTAGAGACTGAAAAACCGCGGAAAATTTAAAAAGTATCAACATGGCAACAATTTTGTATGAAAACTTTTTTCGGGTAGGTAGGCTACCCGAAAAAAAGTAATTTTTCGCTCTTATTTGCATTCCCATATAAAAAGTTCGATTCGAGTATCTACTTTCGTTTGCCAGACTCTACCACTGCATAATGCAGTTTCATAAAAAAATTACATCGTGCAATATTATCCAATAAATTGAGTGCAATAAACAAATGCGTTCTGGCAGCACAGCACCGACAAGAGTAAAAAAACCGATTCCTTGGCGGGAAATTGAAAAAAGCGCACGCGGAAAAATTTGAAATTACATTTTGTAATTTTTTTTTTATTGTGTAAAAGAATAAATTCACTTTTAATTAATACCAAAAAAAATAAAATGGATGGGAATGAGGGGGGCGGGGACAACCCGCCCAACTCCTCCAAGCGGCTTCGGACTGATGAAGTGAATGATGATAGCGGTGGCGGTGAGCGTTCTGATGTACTTTATGTGCCTTATTATAAACCTAATTATAAAAGACAGTATCCAGAAAACTCAAATAAAACAGAGTTTAAAGTTTTTGTTGAGCATATCAACCATAAAGATAGATTGGGCAATAAAAGTCCTATATATCTCAATCATATTTTCACGACGGATGTTAAAGGTGTGATGGCAATACAGCGATTGAATGCAAATAAAATAGCAGTAATTTTCAAACAATATAATACAGCAAACAACTTTCTAAATAACACTGCATTCTTAGAAAAGTACAACGTAAAGGCTTACATACCGGCTACCCAAATAGAAAAAACTGGCATCATAAGATTTGTCCCAGCAAATATCTCAAATAAGGACTTATACACTAAGTTGAGTTCCATTTACGAAATTATCTGTATACGACGATTCACAAAAAAAGTAGGACGGGACAGAGTTCCTCTGCAAACAGTCAGTATCACTTTCTTATCCAATATCTTACCTGACAATGTACAATATGATCTATTCTCATACAGGGTATTTGAATATATCCCACCGCTGCAACAATGTTACAAATGTATGAAATTTAATCACTCGGCTAAAATATGTAATGGCAAACAGAAGTGTTCGATCTGCTCTGGTGAACACTTTTACAAAGATTGTGATAAACCTAAAGAGATATGTTGCGCTAATTGCCAAGGCCCACACCTAGCAATAGCAAGAGAATGTCCCATTAAATTAAGAAAAATAGAAGAAAAGAAAAGTAAAATAACATACGCGAGTATCGCACAAACAAAGTCGATCGAATACCCTGCATTGCCATTGTCTAAGAGCCAACTTGTAAATCCCCCTGTAAATAATGTAAATATTCCAGTAAATACTGAAAAGAAAAATGTTAAAAAAAATGTTAATAAGAAGCCTGCTGCACAGGCGCTGAACCCACAAGATCACCCTATGGACTTCATTGCCCAGGTTATAGCTAATAAAGAAGTACGAGCGGCCCTAGTAAAAACATTGGTAGAGATTGGTAATAAGTCTGATCCCACCCCAATTACTTCATTATTCATTGAAGAAATATTAGTTAAAAATTTATCCCCATAATGGATTTAAGTCCCCCTAAAACGTCCCAATTACGGATTGCGCAGTTTAACATCCAAAGTGCCAATAGTAAAAAGCCCTTATTAATTAAGTTTATGCTAGAACAAAATATTGATGTATGCTTGCTTAATGAAACTTGGTTTAAAGACCATCACAATTTTAGAATCCCCGGTTATAATCTCCATTCCAGAACATCTAAGAATCCTCACAATGGTGTAGCAATATTAATTAAACCAGAGACTAAATACAATATTTTAAACACAACATTCTATGAGGACATTCAAACTATAGCTATGTCAATATCTACCGAGCGTGGCAGTGTGACTATACTCTGCGTATATTGTCCTCCTTCCAGTGGGCACATAAGATTGCATAGACTGCGCAATATAATTCGAGACCTACCTAAACCTATTTTTATAAGTGGTGATTTTAATGCTCACCATATTGCATTTGGTTGCCTATCTACTAAGGGCCGCGGACAAGATTTATATGATGTTATAGATGAGTGTGATTTGTGCATCTTAAATGATGGCAGTTTCACTACAGTGAACCGTCCTAGAACCAACGCTTCAGCCATTGACGTCACCTTTGCTAGCGCATGCTTAGCACCGTTATGCGAGTGGTCTGTGCATGATGATTGTATGGGAAGTTACCATTATCCAACTATAACCGAAATATCTCTATCCATACAAAAATACCAAATTAACCCTCCCATTGATAAATTTTTGTACAAAAGAGCTGATTGGCGCCAATATAATGAACTTTCAAAAAATGCGTTTGGCGATTTTACAATTAATCAAGTAGACCCACTCTCTTCCTATACCGATTTTTGTATACGTCTTGAGTCCCTTATGCAAATAGTTGTTCCAAAGTTCACTAAGTCTGCCCACTTTGCTAGCAGACCTCCAGCACCTTGGTGGAATGAGGTTTGCGAACAAAGTGTAATAGCATCCTATAATGCTTTGAAACTGTACAGAAGTGATTCTACAATAGATAACTATATAAATTATAAGAGACTTGATGCATTAAAAAAGAGAACCATTTCTGAGCAGAAGTCAACTGGATGGAATGATTTGTGCAATACTTTTAATAGAACTACCCCTATAAGCAAAATATGGAACATGATTAAGATTTTTAAGGGTGTTAAGTCTAGCATTAGATCCCATAAAGATGAGTTCATACCTACCTTTTTAGATAAACTGTCTGATAATAGTGGTTTAAAAGAGACTAGTAACTTAATCAACTATTTTAACAGTAACAATAATAATAGCAATTCAAAATTTTTATTGGAACCATTTACATGGAATGAATTCACATCAAGTCTACAATCTAGGCGTAACTCAAGTCCAGGTCTAGATAACTTTCCATATATTGTAATTAAAGAACTCCATACATCTGTTCAGCACCTCTTTCTTGACATTCTTAATGCTTTATGGCTCAAACAAATTATCCCTGAATCATGGAAAACACAGTGTGTTATCCCAATACTGAAGCCTGATAAATCTCCAGAACAGTCCAGTTCGTATCGTCCTATATCTTTGTCCTCATGTCTCGGTAAACTATTCGAAAATATGATTAAAGTCCGTCTGGACTGGTTTGTAGAGGCTAATGGTATCATCCCACATGTGCAGTATGGTTTCCGTCGTGGGCGTAGTTGCGCTGACAGCTTCATGTCACTCATCTCAGACCTGAAACGTGCAAATAATTTAAAATCACACACTGTTTGTGTATTTTTAGATGTCCAAGGAGCTTTTGATAATGTCGACCCAGGTATCTTGGTCAACATTATGTCTGATGTGGGTATACCTGGTCTACTATGTCAGTGGATCTATAATTATTTAAATGATAGAACCTTATATGTTAAGTATAATAACATCTTACATGGTCCTAGAAGTGCATCGAAAGGCACAATGCAAGGCGCCACTCTTTCACCATTACTATATAATTTGTACACATGTGAAATATGTAAATTTGTAAATACTAGTGAAGTAAATATTTTGCAATTCGCAGATGACATTGTTTTGTATAGTAGCAGTCAGAACTTGCAAGTTGCTATAGATAATATGAATAGAGCATTAAATCAGTTGAGTCTATACTATAATGATAGATTACGTTTAAAGATCAATGCTACAAAAAGCAGTTTAATGATTTTTGGTGATGATGATCCATCTAGTGTTATTTCGTATTGTGGAGAATCTATAAACAGAGTACATTCAAAGAAATTCTTAGGAATCATCATAGACCAAAAACTGACTTTCGAAGAACATGTTCGGTATATTTCTAAAAATGCTTTAAGAGCTATTAACATAATAAGATGTCTGGCTGGAGTGTCATGGGGTGCTGACCCCAAAATATTGTCTATTCTATATAAAGCTATTGTGAGAAGTCATTTTGACTATAGTTCTTTGGCATATATGAATAGCTACCATGCCAAAAAATTAGATATCCTGCAGAATAAATCTCTGAGAATAATATCGGGTGCAATGTGCTCAACTCCCATAAGGGCCATGGAAGTAGAGACTAAAATTATGCCACTGATCTTGAGACGTCTCCTACTTGCCGAACGGTATTGCCTTAAACTACTGTACTCTGATAACATGCAAATTATTAACAAGATTATACCTTGTAGAATCAATGTGTCAGGTCCTTTAGCAACTGGTGAGAGCCTCCTTGTTGGTAACTCCCCAATGTTGTATCACATTTTTCTGGAAATTGAAAACAACAGCTATAAACTCAAAAAACAGTGCCCTTGGCCCTGCTATTCTTCCCAGTTCAAAAGCATAATGCACCCAATTACAGTAATAGATTCAATTACAAATAATTCAGAGATGTTGCAATTTTTATCAGAAAATAATTACTACACTTTATATACAGATGGTAGTAAGGGTAAGGATTATGTGCGCTGTGCTGTGTATGATCCTCAAAAAAATTCTTCTCAGAGTTTTCTTTTGCAGAATGTTTGTACAATATTCACCGCAGAAGCCTATGCAGTATATCAGGCTCTTCTGCAAATTGGAAATGTAGATAATTGTAAATATTTTCTAATTGTAACAGATTCTTTAAGTTTTATAAGAGGATTGAGCTATTTAAAGATTCACTTTAAAACTAATTTCATTCTGTACATAATTAAAGAATTGTTATACAAATATTATCATACAGGGAAACTAATTTCATTTATGTGGGTGCCCTCTCATAGAGGAATCACTGGAAATGAAATGGCCGACAAAGCCGCTTACGGAGGAGTAAATGCACTCGATGTCTCCGATACTATGTATGTACCTATGACTGATTATTTGAGTAATGTAAGGCTAGCTATAAGTATGTTATGGGAGCAAATGTGGAAGAAAGACCAAGAAACGAAAGGACGGTGGTACGGTAGCATTCAAGAAAACTTACCAGTAAAGCCATGGTATGATAGCCTGCAAAGAGCCAGTCGTGATTTTATTACCACCATAAACCGACTACGTTATGGACATAATAAAGCACCATCACACCTAGCAAAGTTAAATATAATTCAAAGCAATGTCTGTACATTTTGCGGAGTTGAAGAAGGAACAGTGGACCACATTATATTCAGCTGTCAAAAGTTCCTTATTGACAGATTGGTACTCGCGAGTGAACTAAGTGAAGTGTGGCAAAATAATTATAGTGATTTTTCTTCCCGCCCGCCGCCGCTTAAAGAACTATTAAAAGACATTAAAACTTATAAACCAATATTTAAATACATTAAAAATACGGTGGTAAAAATATAAAACTGAAAATACAAAATCTGAAAAGTGGTTCCGGAATAATAAAGTCGTGGCTTAAAGGTCTTAGTAACCAGGCCATAAAATCCCAAAAAAAAAAAAAAAAAAAGTAAAAAAACCGTAGACAGAGAAAAAAAACAGTCAGTGTCTATGATCAATGTTTGAGTGATTTGTCGCAATTGTAAATGTCATAGTATTTTTTGAGCTCAATATTAACAGGATGGCAGAAAATAGAGAGGAAATTCTAGCAAATTTTCAGGTAAATACATACATCGTTACATAAATAAGTATAAACTTGCCTGTGACATTATACATTTTTCAAAGCATGAAGGTTATGTCGTGAATAATAACAGTGACTATGAATCCTTCTTTATCTCTTTGTACTATAATCGTATCGTTGAATTCTACTAATATTTATGAAATTTCATAATTATATTACTCTTTGAAAATGAGTATTGGGATTAGAGTAAAACTTTCAATACATGTGAAGTGTTTCAAATTTTCCTTTATTCTTTGTGACTGATCCTCGTAAAGTTAACTAGAAGCTCGTTACAAGGTAATGTCGAGGTTGGATATAACTGCGTATGATTTATTTCATGCGGCCGTTTATGGAACATTTCTTAGTGGAATTCCTTTGTGTACATTTTTAGTAAAAAAAATGTATTTTCAGAGCATAACAGCCATAGAAGATGTTGCCGAAGCAATTTATCACCTTGAAGAGACTAATTGGGACTTGCATGTAAGTGTACAAGTTTATTTTGATAGTGGCCTGTACTTTATTTTTTATAAAAATGAAGCTTGTGGTACAAACTCTTGTTTTATAACTAAAACAGATTTATAAAAAACAAATCACATTTCAATTACATTATTATTCAGTTATTGTTTGATGACTTATTATTATGCTATAGTATATAGTAAAATAAATTTTAATTTCATGACATTCCTTTAATTTATATATCAAAGCTGACCTGCACGGTTTCACCCACATTCCCAAGGGTTTGTATGTTTTCCCAGGATAAAAAGTATCCTATGTGTTAATCCACAACATATTCTATCTGTGTGCCAAGTTTCATCCAAATCCATTCAGTAGTTTTTGTCTGAAAGAGTAACAAACATCCATACCTACAAACATTCGCATTTATAATATTAGTAAGGATATGACTAACCGCTAACATAAATTGTTGGTTGACCTTATAAATACTAACAAAGTTTCTTAGCACTAATAATATTCATTTATAAATTGTAGTAGAGTCCTTTTTTATACCATGTTTCCTAACCATGAGATTGTCAGAAACATTGTTCACTCGATGGAGCAATAAACAACAAATTGGAACTTATAAATAAATAAATAAAACATTATTCAAACAAAGCATTATTTATATATTCCTTATTGCTCTCATGAACTGAAATGTATTCACCTCTATTGTAATTTCCCCGGCTGCAGTATTTTTCAAGAGGTAAAAGTGTTTTTAAACATGTGAAAGAGTGCAATCTCCGGCCCCGGATCTTCGTACTTTCGAACCGGGGCAAAAACTTGATAAAAGGGCTCCCTTGCTAGTGTTAGAGATAATTGAAAAAAAGTATTCAAATACCAACTGGGCGATCCAATTATTAATCGATAGAACAAAGTGCGCTGGATGCTAGGTGCTTTATGAAACCATTTGCAGGTGCCCCGATTTGCCCATTTACTGTCAAAAACTTAATAATTTACTGTCACAACGTAACATGACATAAAAATCTGCTTATGGATGTTTTGCAATTCATTGACTGTATAAGAGATTTAAAAAAAACGGACCAACTTTTGTAGCAAAGTTCATGAGATCCTGACAGTGTTTTATACACTATAAATGATTTATTTTTCTTTCTAAAGGTATTACATTATAAACACTGTCTTGGGCTTTGTGTGCTTACAAACTTTAGACACAACTCTTTGTTCCACAGGCAGCCATTAACAGAGTGATGCCGCAGGACGGCAACAGCTCAATGGCGCTGAGCAATGACACTCATGACGTTGAGATGATAGATGATGATATATCTGTGATAACTCCAAAAACTCACCCACCAGGTAAACTATTCACTCATCGGTCTCATAATATAAGATAGTAGATCACCTTTAAGATGAAATCTTGTATATAAGGCTACATCCCGGCCTCGTCATAACTTCTCATGGAGTCAGTCGAAGGCCAAATGAAATAGCCCATTCAAAATAAAAAAATCTTCCTCAAAAAAATTATCATAAATGTAGCCAGTCAATTGTGAAGAAATCATATGATCAACCATATGATTATCTATACTGGTCTCAGGAGATTTAGAATGGGCGTTTCTAGAATCCTTAATTTCAAAATCTGTTACCAAGCACTGATATGTTCCGGGAGTTTCATTTGAAAACTAAGAGTACTAAAATGGGCTATATTTTAAAAATGCTTCTGTTTGCATTTAATAATATTTTACATATAATTTTTGGATGTATCATACAATATTGCAGGCTGATTATTTCTTGTCGATAGGGAAAAGCCATTAGGTATGATAAGACATTTACACTTCAATTCCTTTGTTATTTTATTTTGTACCTTACATCACAGAAGAGACTTCATACAGTGGCTTGGTCTTAATGATACATAAACATGTATAATCTAGTTAGATTGTATAATTTTAATGCAGTATCATCAATGACTAAGCATTTATATACATGTACTAGCTGGATTTATATGTTTAAAAATAGCTATCATGAAGATGTCTAACAGAACTTATTATAATTTGCCTTACATTTGACCTACATTCAAGGCTAGACATACTTTGCAAAGGCTCAAGAAAGCTTAACTTAAATGGTCCTTATGAAGGCCCAACATAACACATATGTATGCCAACTGCAAAAACAAAAGAAAATAGAGAAATTAAAAAGATTAGAGATGGAATATTAGTAGAGTATGTCACAAGTACGGTCAGCACAGCCGCAGCACGAATTGTTTCGACTTTAACAAATTTACTTCACAAACCATCCAAATTTCAACCGTCACTAGTGTACGATATATCTACTGATGCATCTATATGCAAACTGCACACGCTTCGTACAAAGGGACCGTTCAAGTATTACGTAAGCACTATAGGGGAGCGGGGGGTCTATGCTTTGCTTATTTTTGATGACATGGGGGTCTAGATAGTGATTATGTCAGCAGTATTTATTTACTTTTTTGCACATGGCATCCCACATATTGTCTATGCTTGAAAACGAAACGTATATTCGGGGATTCCCACAAATAATTATAATGCTGCTCTTGAATCAATAAAAAAACAGAATACTTACATTAAAAGAAAAATGCATATATACCAATGTTTACGTAAGCATGGGACGGGGGGGTAAGAGCTTTGCTTACTTTTGCTGACAAGGGGGGGATAAATAATTGTAGTACAGTATTACCCACCTTATATGGCACGCTTCGCTTCGTTCGCACAGAAAAGAAAGTATGGCCCCGAAGATTAACGAAAGAATGCTTAAAACTTACAATCAACCTTAGATCACTACTATTTTATTATACACTGCAGCTGTTAGTTCCGTCTCACTCTCAAGTCACGCCCCTCCGCACGGCGCGCGCTATCATGACGGCAGCTGCCGACCAATAGCGTTTCCCGCGCTTTGAAAGTGTATCTTCTGCGCAGGTACATCGGTAAGCCATATTAATTGGGTACTACTGTAAATCTGCTTACGTAATACTTGAATGGCCCCAAAGTAATGTTGTTATAATGCTATCACTAAATATTCTATGAAAATAACTATTACCGTCATGCCCACTATCCTTCAAGAGGTAGGCAGAGGTTTCCTTATTAAGTTATAATTATCAGTTTACTTTACAGATCGGGAAGACAGTAATCAGGCGTCCACCTCGTCACCTAGAAATAGTTCCACTGATTTGGTAGAGCTTCTAGTACATTGTAATAATAAGATGCATGAAATCAAAATGTCAGGATCTGCAAGAGTCTGTAAGTATATTTTAATTTAGCATATTTTTTGAACCAGAATGTTGCCGATTCTGTTGTAAATCGCACTAAACTAATTTTAGTCACATCTCATCTCTTTTTTACGAACATTATTGAAAAAGGATAGAACATATTTTAAGCAAAGATTAATTTGACAAAAATTAATCTTTGCCGTCTTATTTTGCGTGTATTTTGGCGTAACCGCGATAGATGGCGACTAAATTTATATTGAAAATAAGCACTGGACTAATATGACAGGACTAAATTTCTTACATCCTTTTCTTATGTTCTTTGTTAGAAAGAGACATAGTGAGATTAAAATTAGTTTAGTTGTGAACAACAGAATCAGGGCCAATGTATGGCTTGGAATGAATTTATTACACACACAATTTCCTGATGCGGCAGGCAAGATCTGCTCCTTATCAGCTATAGTTATAGTATTAATAGCAGCAATGGTTCTGTCGTAATCCTACTAATATTATAAATTTGAAAGTGTGTGTGTGTTTGTCTCTCTCAGCTCCGTAACAACTGAACAGATTTGGATGAAACTTGACACATAGATAAATTATAACCTGGACTAACAAATAGCACACTTTCATCCCGGGATTAGATGATACCCGTGAAACGCGTTTATTAAATTTAATGTTTAAATATATAATATTAATGTATAAATTAGTGGTAGTGTCGTTGGATGTCGAGACTATGATGATTGTTTTAAAAGTAGTAAGTCTAGATTTAATTGCAGAATTTAACATAATTTTTTATTTGATTCTATTTTGGTGTCATTTTTTTTTTTTTTAATGTTTAATATTTAATGTATTTGTACGCCAAATAGGCATAATATGCAAAAAACATATTAATCAAATAAATAATTTGAATTTGAAGGTCCCGGGTTCAAATCCTACAATGAGCTTGATTTTGGTGAAGGAAAACATTGTGACGAAACCATAGCATGGTGATAAGGTACTTTCTAGTATCCACCTGGCTGGCTACCACCCTCAATTTGAAAATCTTTCGCCAAGCAACTATCGGTGTGTTCCGACCGCTGCACTTGAGAGCCTGTTCCTTCTAGGCTTTGTATGCTAACCACCTTCAGCCACATACACAGTAAGACAAAATGTTTATCTACATTACAGGTGACTTAAAAAAGCAGTTAGAACTTATATGCGGTGTGCCGATGTGCAGACAACAGATATCGGGGTTGGGTGGATCGAAGGCAACGTCGACCGCAACCCTCGGCAGTTTAGGACTACCGCATAATGCAGTGCTAAGGCTGAAGGCTGCGGAGCAAATGATGGCGGATGATGAGTGAGTTCCTTTAAACACACACACACCACACCACACGCGTACTCACATCATACGCACGCAAACTAATATACATTAGTATTTAGAGCCAGTTTATTCTATGCTTTCTGTGCTTACCACCATCGGCCACATCATCACTTACCATGGTGAGATTGTGGTCAAACACAGGCCTATAAACAGTATAAAAAAACTTATCTGGGGCCCAAGTCTGCTATTACAATTGTGTTCCAATGAACTTTCAGTGGTGTCAAAATTGTGACATTTTACAGTTTTGGTAGTCTGCTAACAAAATCGCGTCAGAATGGCGGCATAATGACGGCATAATGGTCCCACAATTGCCTTCCGATGATTTTCCACTGAAACTTCAATCTTTGTCAGTTTTGACAGGTTTTATACATATTTTTTTTCTACTGATTTTTCGGTAAAAGTTTGGTAATCTGCTATTTCCGTAAATATCAGTGGTTTCATTATTGCACGACAGATCCGCCATCTAATAATCTTTTGACAGATCACTTGAAAATATTTTCATCATTATGACACGATTGTGCGGCCATTTGTGCATTTTTGACATTTGGGGCATTTAGTAGTAGTTGAACATTGAAATAAATATGAGTTCTATACTGAGATGGCGAAGTGATGGCATATCTGTCGCGATGAAGGTATGAATAAAATAAATTCATAATTTGTATGTTTCTAATACAATGAGTTCTTTAAGGGCCTTGTTCTTTTTGTTTACAGCTTTATGGTGTACAATTAAGAATTATCTAATATATTGTTACTATACATACATATCGCTTGTTATGCCAATAATATTTCTATTGTAGATTCTGATTGCTATGGCATTTTATGCTACTGGGTCATACCAGACATTTGTTGGGCAGAGCAATTTCCTTACTGTCTCACAGAAATCTGTGTCAAGAGCTGAGATAAGTTACTGAGACACTCAATATCCCAACCATTTAAAAATATGTGATATGGCCAACCCACCTTCATCAAAACCAAGTAAGACGAGTCAATTGTATGAAATTACCTACTAGCGAATAACAACAGTCAGTTCCACAATTGTAGGGTTTCATCAACAAGGAACCCGACGTTTCGCCATGTACATCCCTCTGTCTGTCCGCGTCATTTGCCTTACGATCCCCAAGATTCGGGATGTATAACCGCATGGTTGGTCAGGCAATGGGAAGGCAGGTGGGAATTGGTCTGTCCTCGGCTTAGCTCGGAAACTTAGTACTAGAAAGCTGTAATGTGGCATGAGTATACATATTCATCACGCCGACAAAGTATAAAAATTAAATCTTGTCAAAAATTATAGAGTACCTCCCTAATCCGTATGCCCCACGCCGCGTCCCGCACCAATTCCTTACTTAATAAGCGTGCGATCTTTTTGTTATTTTTAAAGAAGTATCTCAAAAACTATGCATCCAAATTATATGATGTAAAATATTATCAACATAAAATGACCTTGGTAATAGCATTTTTTTTTGTAAGGACTTTAAATAGGAGTGCATCTAAAGAATTTTTAAAAGAATCTTTTTTGTTATCCAAAGCCTAAATAATGAATGTTCAGATCCCTAACTTGAGGAATTATGGATTGCTTATACAAACCCTATTTCACCCCTTTCAAGATTATTTTTTGAGACAAAAGATCATAGCCTAAGTCCTTCCCCGGGTTATGATATAAACCCGGGTACTACATACCTATACTCAGCTGTTTAGTCGAGAAAAAGTAACAAACAAACAAACAGAGTTGCTTTCGCATTGATAATATTAAGTATGGATAACTTAGATTTAATATTTATCGTGTATCTGTAAATAATTTCAACTGTTATGGTGGTATCTACGTAATTATGAGTTCAAACTATTTAAATAATTATTTGAATAAATACTTACGGAAATGAGTTGTTTTTTTATGGCAACTCTACTACTATCTATCACAACACTAAGCGCCCCTGTACACGATGCCGCCGCCGCGCCGGCACCGCGCCGCCGCCGCACCTTAGCCGCGCCGCCGCCGCTTGATTAAAGCATTCTATACAGTTGTCAGTAATACATTGCTAGCTACGGAGATGAAACGTGTTGCACGTTCGTTGGCGGCTGGCAATGGAATAACTCAATTAAATAATGGCGGACAACGTCGCGGTAGCGGCGCGGAGGCGGCGCGGCGGCGGCATCGTGTACAGTAGCGCTAATAAGAGACCATTATGCGACCATTATGAAATATTAGACTGCGCACATCGGCTCAATGATAATTGAATTGCAATTGAATCGTGTCGGAATGACATTTTAGCAGACTTGGCCCCCAGTATTGTCTTTTTTTATATTTTTTAATACACGGCTTGTGTATTTTGCCATTTTCCAGTTATAAAGTTCTAGTCACAATAAATCACTTTCACATAGTCCTCAGTCAGTCACCGTCCATAAAAGTCATGTTTTAGTACAATGGTGGTTGTACTAAAACTTTTCACGGACTTCTTGAGACCACTTGAAAAGGCACGATCGATACACATGATTCAATTCATTTCACTTCATTGGTGCACATGGATTGATCTTTATTGGATAAAATACCACCGATAATATGCAATAAAACTCAAAATACACGAATTTATGAAAATAAAAATGCAATGTCACTCTGCAAGTTCCCGCCAAAAAAGTCCTATTTTGTCTTAGAAAGTTATATTGAAACGGAAAGCATCCCTGCACGTGGATTACGTAACTTTGTTGCAATCAGTTTCAATTTGAAACAACCTCTTAAGTTTGCTCGCATCTCTTAACATAGTCCTAAGTCACCATCCATAAAAGTCATGTTTTACTACAATGGTGGTCTTTATACTAAAACTTTTCGCGGACTTTTTGATACAATTTGTAAAGTCACGATAAGTCAGGTCACACACTGACTTGTAGCCGCAGTGTCCGACCGATTTGGTCAATTTATGGGCGATTAATCGGCTTACACCTCCTTGAAGCCGAGGTTTAGTAGAAACCCTAGGAAATTCAGTTCAATGTTGGTTAAAATAGAATAAAATAATGATTATTAAAAAATTAAACGTCTTTTTTTATTGTGTATATGCCTGTTTTTGACCACAGTCTCACCATGGTAAGTAATATACTAGCTGTCCCGCGCGGTTTCACCCGCATTCCTGAGGGATCGTATGTTTTCCCTGGATAAAAAGTATCCTATGAGTTAATCCAGAACATATTATATCTGTGTGCCAAATTTCATCCAAATCCCTTCAGTAGTTTTTACGTAAAAGAGTAACAAATATCCATACATACTCACAAACTTTCGCATTTATAATATTAAGTACGATAGCCGAAGGTGTAAGTATGTATGACGTCCAATTGTCAAACAAATAACTCCCTAAATACAAATAAATAAAGCTCATTATGTCTCCATCCAGGGTAGGAGAGAGACTAACAACAATATACATCTTACACGTGAAACACGACGACAAAGACTACACGCTCAAGTACCCCGGCACCAAGACTGTGCAAGAAGTGAAGAACGACATCTACTCCCTCACTGATATACCTGTGAGACATCAGGTTTGTGTTATTGTTAATATTTTAACACACATCGAAGATACGTTGCTTGCCTATCGGTTTTCTACAGGATATATTTTGTAGTGTGCGCAGGAATTGTTACAACCTAATTCCACCATCCCCATTCTTACTAGTTATTACTAGGTATTTACGGTCTCCAGGTAGCCTTTAAAATGATTGAATTAAAGACTATAATTAGGTCGGGACGGCCTGTTGGTGTTCTTGGTTGAAATTCCACCTATCAGGACATGCATTTGGGATGCAAAAATACGATTTTATTATTATAAATAATAATCTTAATTAAACCACATCTGTAACGCTCTGTTAATTTTAATCTAATTATTTAATATCCCAACAGGCGTGGACAGGCTGGCCCACAGTGACGGGTCTCGACACGGTATTAGCAATGGTCGGTCTCGATCTACCGCAGCACGAGCTCACCGTCAAAAGGGCGCCCAGTAATAGACAGAAGGAATATAAGAGGGTAAGTTGTTTAAGGAAACTCGATCCTCGTGTCATGGAAATAGAACAGGTTTTTGGGTGAAAGCCAACTTTGGATACAATGTACCTTGCATAAATTATTGTATTCAAATATAAAGCTATGATAAACAGCAGTGTGCAAATAGAGTATGAACGCCATTTAAAAGTCTCTCTCAAAGACTAAGTCGTAAATAAGAATTGGAAATTAGACATATATTTTTAGTAAAAAATACCAAATAAACGGGTTATTGAGTATTGAGTAACCCGCAAACTCCATTAGATTTTCGAAAACCTTTTTAGTAAAAACTTAAACTTTAATTATTAACTCGGTTTTGCATAATTCTAATGATTTTATTTATTTTACATATGATAAAAAAAATATGATTGTTATGTACTTTTTTATCGGGTAGGTTAATTGGGCTGCGTTTCTGAGACGAATAAATGTCACGGTGTAGATAGTCTATACCTGATGTAGTCTTCACCCATTTCGGATAGATATACCCTTTCCGTTACACATTGTAAATGTTTGTATACAGATAATAGTGGAGAGTTCAGATAGCGAGAACAGCTCGGTGGAGGAAGTTGAGGACGCGGGCGACGGGTTCACAGCTGAGGATGACATGTTCGTGGAACTGGAGCACTCGGAGAGGTTGCAGCCGCTCAGTGAGTTATACTACTGTCTCAACCTACAATAGCAATAAAAAAATACAGATGAACATGTAGCCCGAATGTCGCGTCTCTCTCAACCTACACTAGCAATTAAAAAAAATACAGAAGAATTTGTAGCCCGAATGTCGAGTCTTCGCCATCATGTGGATTTAGACATATGGCACACAACATGGCGGACTTCTGTGTCTATTTATTTACATATTAAAAATATCTGCCTTGGAGTAAGTATTTTTTAGTTATCCGCCATGTTTTTCGGAAAAATTGAGTTCAGCATTGATGTCTATGATGCGAGAATCCTGAAGGCCTACTTCGAAAAACGTTGTCAAATTATGAACCAATAGAATTACACAAAAATACGTCTCGTCAGTTTTGCTGCAATTCTATTGGTTAATAATTTGATAACGATGATCGGACTATCGTGTATCGTTTTTCGTAGCAGACCCTCAGACCCCTGGGGGGCTAATAAAGAAGCTCAAGCAATATTGCTAATGGAATTTAATTCCTAATTTACATTAGATTTTATGCAATTCTATCAATTCCGAACTCCGTGGCTATTTGACTAAATAACATTGGAATTATGTAGGGTCTGTCGAGAATTCGAAAAATGATTATTTATTTATTAGGATTACTTTTTTTATTATTTACTAGCGCTTCTCTTTCTAACTTAATATCATCAATTTTGCTTCTATAATTAAATCTATTTTATGGCTGTGAATCTATGAAATTAATAAATTAATTCTATTAGCAATATTGCACGAGCGGCCTTTTTGGCCCGCTTGATCATACAAAAGTTGTTTGCTATCAACGAAAGTATGTGGCCAGTACGTGGATTACGTAACTTTATTGCAATGAAATTCAGATTGAAATAACCTCTGAATCGGTAGAAATATTACAAAATCGGAAATGGTTCCATTTCTAATGAACCACTGTTTGTATTTGCAGTTATCAGAACGTAAAAAAGTTATCAGAAAACCGCTTTATTGAACCGATTTCAATTGAAATTTAATTACGTAATCGCCCCACAGTGGTGCTGATTCTGTTGTAAATCGCACTAAACTAATTTTAGTCACATCACATCTCTTTCTTGCGAACATTATTGAAAAAGGATAGAACCAGTGGCGTGCATTCCATATAGGCAAATAAGCAATGCTTACCTCATAAGATTCAATAATATGATATATTGATTCAATTAAACTACATAATCATTTTAAATACAAATTCTAACCTAACATTCAATACAAAATTTCAAACTTTGCCGCGCAGGCACTCGCGAGTTCGTGTAACAAATTCACGCACACTAAAACGATTTCGGCATATGCATACACGCACACACACTTCTTTAGGATAATACGACGAAAGCATAAATCACGTTTTTACTATGCGTAGCACACTGACATTTGACATTCGCGATTTATGGACCAAAAGTAACCATACCTACTCTGTTGTGACACTAGTAACCCAGCCAAATTAAAAAAACTACAGTTTACCAACGTTAGAGCAACTCAAATATAACTTCGCAATTTATTTGTATTGTTTTGTTTATGGTTTGGCTGGCATTGCATAGGGTTACCGTCCTTTGACAAAATTTATTATCGATAGATTCAAATCGAAGTGACTGATATCGATTAAAAAAAATATATACATGGTCGATCCTTAGAAAATCAATATTTATATTTTATTATGATATAAAATATATTTCTTAGTTAATTAGTAGCAAAAAATATTTTTAAAAATGCACTGTTTATTAGGTCACTAATAATAATTACAGGAATATCGTTATTCGATTAAACTTACACTGTCGAGATTTTTAGAAAAACAACGATTTAGACGCCCTCCCATCGATTTCGGCATTGATGAGAGAAAAAGAGAGTAACTTGTGCTAATTTATTCAAAAAAACTTTAATATTTTACATAAAAATAATCGATTCAAAAATACGAAATGGAATATTATGGTCTCGTTAAAATGGATTTCCTATCTTTTAATTTCGTGGCGATCTTAAGATCGATCCGTGTCTCCAATGACGATTTAAAAGATCGAATATTGATAAAAAAATCGATCGATTCAACCGAGGCTGGAAACCCTATTTTTTTTTAAATTATTTGTTCATGGCCATGGACACAAAGTCCTTCAGTCGCATACATTTTATTTATAATATCACTTTCATATAGTCCGCACATTAACTTTTACATAGTCCGCATTATCAGTCACCGTTCAGTCGTGTTTTAGTAAAATGGTGGTCACTGTACTAAAACTTTTCACGAACTTTTTGAGATAACTTGTAAAATCACGATACACATAATTCATTTCATTTCACTAGTGCACGTGGATTGATCTTTATTGGATAAAATACCACCGATAATATACAATAAAACTCTCCTCGTACTTGATTGCCTACCTCCTCCGAAAACCAATGCACGCCACTGGATAGAACATATTTAAAGCTGTCAAATTCATCTTTGCCGGCTTCATTTGCGGGTATTTAGACATAACTGCGATCGATGGCGACTAAATTTGTATTGTAAACAAGCATTGGACAAATTTTGACAGGACTAAATTTCTTTCATCCTTTTCTTATGTTCTTTGGTAGAAAGAGACATAGTGAGACTAAAATTAGTTAAGTTGCAAACAACAGAATCAAGGCCAGTATTAATCAATGCTAAAAATAATGAAAGAACTATGAAACATGTATGATACGGTATGTAGTGTCAAATCACGTGGAGGACGAGGCGTTGGGATGTATCGAATTCGCGGCGCGGTTCCGCGCGCGCTACGGGCCCAACTCGCCGAGCTTCTTCGAAGGAACCCTGGGGGACGCCATCAAGGAATCCTGTCTAAAACCTGCCAAAGAGGTCAGTACACATGTTTTCAGATCAATATTATATACCTAAATTGATTTTTGTAACGCTCTATATCAGGGGTTCCCAAACTGTGCGTCGTGAGGCGATCTAAATAGGTTGGCTGTCTGTGTCAGCTACTTGAATTTTGGTGCTCAGTTTATCAAGAATATCGTTTCATCAGCTCTGCAGCATTGAGGGTTTTATTACCGTTTGCGACATCATACTTGTGCGAGACAGGTTTCTCTGCAGTTGCAGTAATTAAGAACAAAGTATAGATCGCAAATAAATTTAGAGACGAGACTGGCAATTTCGAAACTTGAGCCTCATTTTGAGAAACTATGCTCAGAAAAGTAAGCACATCCTTCTCATTAAAATCAAACGAAAAGAGATAAAAAAGGATGTGCTCGCTTTTTATCTTTTTTGTTTACTTTCATTTTTGTTTTTATGTTTTGTTCTTTATTTTCTAATAAAAAATTTAGATGCTTTTTGTACATTTTCTGACAAATTGTTATTAGGCTAGAACTACAACTAGTAGGTAAATGTATGACGAGCAGGCCAGGGCGTCGCAAAAATATGGCAACTTCCCAAGGGCGTCACAGTTAAAATAAGTTTGGGAACCCCTGCTCTATATGACGCTTGTAGTATTTTTCTCCAAATACACTCAACGGCAATTCAACTCAATAGTTGATTTCAGCAAAGATTTTCTCTTATATCGTTTCAAAGCTAAAAGAGTCAACTCGCAGACGGTTAAGTCATTTTAAATGTGGAATCGTTCATTTTTACGATTTGATTTAATTTATTCTTTGCTTATGCAGTTAATAAACGTACAAATAAATTTAAAAAACCGGCCAAGTCGGGCACGCACACGGAGGGTTCCGTACAAAAATGGGCGGCTCCTTTAATTTATAATTTTATTTCATTTTTATTATTTGTTGTTATAGCGGCAATAGAAATACACATTCTCTGACAATTTCAAGTGTCTACCTATTACCGTTCATGAAACACAGCCCATTAACAGACGGACGTACGGGAGTCTGTGTAATAGAGTCCCGTTTGGCACCCTTCGGGTACGGAATCGAAAGACCACTACTTTGAACCGGTTTCAAAACATAGTTACTTTAGATTTTGGTTTACCATAATTTAAATAATTTCACGAAGGTTTATAGGCGAAGCCGGGGTGGGTCACTCGTTACTATTAAAATAAAATGTGTTTTCAATTTACAGAGAAAGCTACTAGGCGTGTACCTTCACCACGAACAGTCAGTGTTGTCGAACGTGTTCTGCACACAGCTACTCGGCTGCGAGACGGTTCTGCAAACGTTGGCCGCCAACTTCGTCGTCTACGGCTGGGACCTCACCTATCCCGATAATATGAATATGTAAGTGTCAAACAAACCAGCGTGTCTCAATCTGGGGCTTGCGTCCCTTGGTTTGGGAATATTGAGGCCGAAAATATGTCAAAAATATGAGACGAAATTCCTTTTTTCCTTTTATATACAGGGTGATTTTGAATTACTTAGCTATTTTAAAGGAGTCTACAAATTAATAAAAAATAAAAAATACATGTTTTATTTTTAGATATAATTTTTATAGAAAAAAATAAAGTTATGACGATCCAAAGTTTTCTCAAATAATCGAAATCGTTGGTCGTACCGCGCGCCAATGCGCTACGTCACATAGCTGTCAACAACCGAGAATGTGAGATACTGCCTATGTATGCGAAAACACGAACATCATCCAAATTAAATCCTATACATAACTCATGAATGTATAAAAAAATCTGGATACCCTGGCCCCTTGTTAACCGGTGAAGCACCTCAAGAGAGCTGGTCTTCTTGTAAATACAAGGCCTCACGTAAACATGCTCACCATAGTGCGCTGATCGGTGTCATTTCGCGTCGAGACGCCAACCATAACGCCTGCTGATTTTATTGTTCAGAATGCCATCCTAGGTCGTGAAATCTTGCAAAAATAACACTATAACATGCAAAAAATCTCAAAGAATCACTTTTCATAGGTAATACATTTTTTAGACGTTTATTGTTTATATTTTGACATTATAAAAAATATTGTTTATTTTTTGACATTCAACAGCGGTGTTGTCAGAAATTAAATGGGTAAATTACCTTAAAAATTGGGAAATTAACATTGATTATACATACGTACGTACGACAAGATAATTGATTATCTTTGTAAGGACATAATAGTTTGCACACCCCAATATTTACATATGAAAAAGAAATAACTCTTATATCGGAGTTATCTACAAAACGTAAAAAAGAAAGTGGTTTTAAAATCAAATGTTTCATCGATTTATTCTTGAACTCTGCGTACTTTTTATTATTCCGATTTCGATCCTATTACGAAAATATGTCAAACAAATATATCCATTTTTTTGATTTTCTAAACAGAACAATGCGTGGAAAAGAGATTGGGTCGATATTATTAGACTTTATAGAGGTGAAGACGAATGGAATCCATCAAGCGCCAGCGTCATCTGCAGTTCACATTATAAATGAAATTCTGCAGTTCACATTATGAGAAGATTTTAAGTAACCTTTGAAATTTCGAATAAGTAACTCATTCATCAGATCATAATTAAAATTATATTTTAGGTTGTGAATTAAAACTTGTAGAAATACAGTATTTTAACTGTAAAATCACGATTGTTAAATCACGTAAATTAGCGAAATCGGCAAAATTTTGCATACGGTAAAGGTACGGTACGTTTAAGGTATATGTCGAGATATTAAAAGTGTTTATTGAAAGTTTTTTATTTTGTTGTAATTTGATACTTATTTCTATCCAAACATACCCAGCAGTTGAATTGACTTTTCCTGTTTATAAACTGTCAGTATATATTTTTTTCTCATGTTTGTTATGTTTTCTAACGCTTAACAATAAAACACAGTTTTTAATACCTATTTTTATATAAGGTGTAACGGAAAGGGTATATACATCCAAAGGGGGTGAAGACTACATCAGGTACAGACTCTCTATAAAAAATGTCAGCTCAAAATACATAACTAAAAAATTCAAACCAAATTTTTTAATTCAAGTTTTTTGAATTAAAATCATAACCAACATGTCACCGGTCAATGAGGGTCATTGTCATTTTGCGTCCCTTACTAATATTAATATAAATTTTTATCTTCCGCGATCTGTGCACCTCGTACCAAAAAAGTGGATTACTGTATTGTATATACAGTTTCCGTTACACCCTGTATATATCACCCCACACAGGTACAATGAGAACGAAATAAAATAGAACTATCTTTTAAAAGGTTTTTCATGTTTTAAACACAACTGCAAGCAATGAGAAGTTTTCTTTCCATAGGGTCAAACTGTTGATAATTCGAACTAATTTGAACATTAAATAGATCTGACAGGTATTTTCAACCAACTTTATAAAATTCTATGGAAAGAAAACGTCTCATTGTTTTGCATGTCTGTCGTCTACACCTTATTCCACGAATAAAGTCAGGTAGACAAGCAAATACATGTGTCAAAAAATATGCAATATTTTTTGGGGAAAATCTGATTCATGTGGTAACACACAGGTCACGCATACAGACGAAAAATTTTGCTTCACCGGTTAACAAGGGGCCAGGGTATCCAGATTTTTTTATACATTCATGACATAACTCTAGGTATTCTTACCCGATTAAAATTTATAAAATGAAGCCACAAAAATACAGTAACTCACTTTTTTTATTAAATCAATTACAAACATACTCATCGTATCACAATTCTAACATCTGTATCGTTGTAACACTTTAAAACTTTTGGGCCAACTTAAAGCTAATTCAAAATCACATTGAACTGAATATTGCATTTTAATGTTAACTTATTATTTGGTTTTAAATAACACACTTCCAGTGATCTGCAACCACAGAGCGCACAGTTGTGTGGGGTGGCGGGCGCCCGCGCCGCGCGGCACCGTGTGTGAGGCAGAAGCCCTCCATTGATGAAACTGATAGTGTACTCCAGAGAGTCCCATAATTATTCAATTAAATTTAAAAATATTTTGTATCACCCAATAACGACTGTTGATATTCTAAAACGTTGCCCTAGCAACCAGTAACCAAAGAATACATGCGTGCGCAACTCATAATATTTTTTTAAATTAGCTATTTCAAATATGAAGTATTAAGGCGGGTCTGCACGCTACCACACTGCGGTAAAAAAAATTAAGAGTATTTTAACAATTGTTCGAAATGAAGTCCATTCCTTTCTAAACAAAGTCTAGCACGTTTCATAACGTTCCTTCTTACTTTCATTAGCAATGCACTATCACTTTTGACCGTCTCAAATGCACTTATTATTTTTATCTTTAGCTCTTCGAGAGTTCGAGATTCATCTTGATAAACGAGCCGTTTGATTTCACCCCATAGAAAGAAATCACACGGAGTGAGATCCGGTGACCTGGGTGGCCAAGGCAGCTAAAATTGTGTTTCGGTGAGGAACCGCTGCATTAACGAATCCTTGATTGCGAAGCCGGGGGATGCTTTCCGACTCGTACAATCTTCGGGCTTCATAGAGACTCTCTCCACTTTCGATATACACCGTCACCATCTCGTAGTACTCACGATTACTGTACGTGTATACATTTGCACGAGGTACTTTCAAATAAATGCGTGTCGCGAATAGGATCTGCCGTTTTCGACTGACAGTTTCCCGCCAACCTGTGATATGTTTTTTTTTTTGCAAACTGCCAGTTTTGTTTTTACAACGTTCTTTTTGAAGTATTAACCAAGTCAAACGTTTTAAAAAGTTATCCTGATTTCTGAAGTTATTATCAATTAAATAAAAAATTAACTTGCTATCTTATTTTACCTTCTTCTTACAAAGCGGACATTTAATAGGCTATGGGATTCAAGTTTTCTGTTCTTTCCGACATAAAGTTGGCCTGCGATTGTATGGTGTGTGCAGGCCTTAAATTGTTGATAATTATTGAAAGATAAGTCACCTTCAAAGAAACCTCCTTGGTGAAAATTAAAAAATAGAAATTATTTTAGAAGATTTTAATGAATGACAGATTCGATTCAATGACAGTTTTTACTAATCAAAATACTCGAAATGTAAACAACATTATGAAGAGTTTATTCCTGATATGTTCTGATGATTTTGAAGTCAAGCTTTTGGAATATGATACCCGTATGAAGTCATTAGAGGAAAAGGAAAATGAAAATGCTCTGCTCAAGATCCAGGTGTCTCAACTACGGGACCAACTTGATAAGCAAGCTCAGGCGTCCATGCAATCAACACTGGAAATCATGGGTCTGACTGAAACTGCAAATGAAAACCCCTACCACATTGTTCAAGTGACGGCGAGTAAAATAGGAGTCGAGTTGGATGAGCGTGACCTTGATTATGTTTCGCGTGCCGGGCCACTTTTAAAAGAATCCAAGCAAATGGATCGTTTGCCACGCCCATTGGTAGTGACCTTTACACGTAGAACCAAACGAGAGGAGTTTCTGAAACAAGCGAAATCCCGGCGGTCACTCGAAAGCAAGGACATTGTGGGAAGTGGGCCTGATAGAAAGATCTTTGTGAATGAGCGTCTAACTACTGAAAATCGTCATTTATTTCGGAGCGCTCGAACGTGGTCCGTTGAGCATGGGTATAGGTATTGCTGGACACGAAATGGAGCAATATACATCAGGAAACGTGACGGGAAGGATGGTAGCCCAGCAATCCATATTAAAACTACTGAAGATCTACAAGGATTATTCGATAAAGAAATTCAACGCATGCAGTCATAACTCTTTAGTATATTTGCTCCTGATAGTTATTATAGTTTTAGCTTTTAATATCTGGTTTATCAAGTCACTCAGAATAATTTCAAAATGGCTCAGTAATACACACACAATCAACAATAATACATTACAATACACACTTTTAATACTCGGACAATCAATACTTTATGCTGTGCTAGGTTTACGAGACACTGGTGAGGCAGAATACCTTATAGCTGTTACTACTTTAAAACATGATTATTGCAAACATAAATGGCCTCTCTGACTCTAGAAAGGGAACTTGATGATAGTCTTATAGTTACTTGTCACACCAGTGTTTCTGCCGAAGCAAGCAAAGATATTCTGAACGATCAGTATAATATTAAACTTTTAACTTTTAATATTAGAAGTCTCCAAAGAAACTTCGAGGAATTCCAGGTACTGTTAAAAAGGTTTGACATTAATTTTGACATTATCATTCTTACGGAATGTCACTTAGGCTACTGTTCTATCGTCAGAAGTCTTGAAGGTTATTCTCATTTTAGCACTTCACATATTAATAACAAGTCAGGCGGTGTAGTGGCTTACATAAGATCGGACTGGAAAGTAAGAGTGAGCGAACCAAACATTTCAGAAGCTGACAGCATACTTATTCAGTTCCCTAATTCTTTATCTGTTCTAGGCATATACCGATCCCCGTCATACAGTGATATTCAAAATTTTCTTACATCTCTCGATGACCTTTTAAGTAAGCCCTCGTTTTCTAGCTCAGAGATTGTGGTAGCTGGTGATATAAATATTAACACGTTGCTTGATAACCATTTAACATCTAATTATCTTTGTCTCACAGCTGAGTTAGGTTTAAAACATGCAATAACTTCAGCTACTAGAGGGCTCTCTTGCTTGGATCATGTCTTAGTTGGTTCCCAAATGTCAGCCGTCGGTTTGGTATGCAAAACAGATTTGACAGACCATGACGTCGCAATGGCCGGATTGGTTGTGAAAGCTGTAAAGCGTAATCAGAACAGGCAATTCACAAAAATTGACTATGACTCTATATGTATGGAACTTGACGGATTGGATTGGTCTCAAATACTTACAACCACTGATGCTTCTGAGGCAGCTTATCACTTTTCACTACTGCTCGAACAGATCAAACAGAAACATACAAAAGAAGTTACAGTTAGTCGAACTAAATACAACTTGAAGGAGTGGATAACTCCTGGACTTATGAGATGTATGAGGCATAGAGATAGGTTGCATTTGGCTGCAAGAAATGAACCAAATAACGAAGTAATTCAGGTATCGTATAAAAGATATCGTAATTTCTTTGCCGAGCTCCTTAAAAAGCTTAGGGCAAGCCATGACAAGAAATGCCTAGAAGAGGGCAACGGTAATCCAAGGAAGCTTTGGACGGCAGTTAAGAGTATTTGTGAGCTCCATGGTAAAAGGGATTCTAGGAATGAGTTATTAACATCAAAATCTTCACCAGCTGAGTCTCTGGCAGCTTGTAATGAGTACTTTACAAGCATTGGTAGCAATCTTGCCACCAAAATACTCACAGATTTAGGTAAATCACAAAGTGATCTGGCTAGAGAGCTAACCATTGCGTCAAATGCTCAAAACTCATTCTTTATGACTCCAACAGATGCTCAAGAAATTTACGATATCATTCGGAAGTTCAAATCAAGCAATGCGTCTGGAGTTGACGGTCTCTCTAACTCGTTTATTAAAAGCATTTCCCGTTTTATTTTGGAACCAATAACATATATTGTTAATCTTAGTCTTGAGACAGGAAAGTTTCCTAACTGTTGGAAGACGGCAGCGGTGGTGCCGATTCACAAAGATGGCCCCAAATCCAATCCTTCAAATTATCGACCTATATCTCTCCTTCCAGTATTGTCCAAGATCCTAGAGAAAGTTGTTAATAAGCGGCTTGTTACTTTCTTGGAGAGTAATAGCCTTCTTTCTTCATGTCAATTTGGGTTTCGGCAGGGAAAATCTACTGAAAATGCAGTTACACAAGTTTTGGGTTCAGTAGTACGTGCGCTTGATAATAATCAAAACAGTATAGGTGTCTTCTTGGACTTGTCCAAGGCATTTGACACGGTTTCTCCAACTATCCTTCTGAGTAAGCTTGAGCGCTTTGGAATACGTGGTATCGCCCTGGAATGGTTCTCTAGTTACCTTGCGGATCGGGGACAATGTACAGTCGTGGACGGATCTTCAAGTAATATCCATAAGATCAACTTTGGTGTTCCCCAAGGAAGCATTCTGGGTCCTACCCTTTTTACTATATACATTAACGACATAACCAGACTGTTTGAGTCATGTAAGGCTACTGAAGTGGTATGCTATGCCGATGATACCGTTGTCTTGTTTGAAGGTAAGTCATGGATGGAGGTTTTTGATATGGCTGAAAAGGGATTGGGTCTTGTCGCAGAATGGCTGGATAATAACCTTCTTACCTTGAATCATAACAAAACAAAGTTCATTTGCTTCCACAAAACGAAGGCTTCTTGCCCTCCGACGTCACTGGGAATTAGGATCCATAGATGTAGAGCGAATCCAGGGACTTTGATGCTTTGTGGCTGCCCCTCCATTGATAGGGTTCACTCGTGGAAGTACTTGGGATTGGTATTGGATGAGAATCTTTCATTTAAGGGGCACATTTGTGAGTTGGCAAATCGTTTGAGGAAATTTATCCATATAATGAAACTACTCCGCGTTGGAGCTGATAAAGAGGTTCTACTTATGGTTTATGTCACACTGTGTCAGGCTGTACTGTCCTACTGCATTAGTGCTTGGGGTGGAGCTGCCAAGACATCCATGATCTTCGTTGAAAGAGCACAGCGTTCTATCCTCAAAGTTATGTTTAGAAAACCGTTTAGATATCCCACGCATATTCTATATTCTGAGTATCAGGTTCTGACTGTACGACAACTTTATCTCCAGAAAGTAATTACCTCTTACCACAGAGTATTATTAAATTCTCCAGAGTATTTGGGATCCATGGACTCCAAGCGTCGTCCTGTTATTAATTGCCTTCCTTGCAAGACTACTTTTGCGCGACGTTTCAGTTTATTTAATTCTTCTTTTATATACATTCAAGCCATGAAATGCTGCGCATTCAAGTACTGCACATTTAGAGAAGCCAAAATCATAAGCAAAAATTGGCTACTAAGTCTTAACTATGACCAAACCGAAAATATTCTGGTCGTTCCGAAATGAGAGTCACACATAGGTACACTTCACACATACACTTCACACATACACTCTCCACACACCCCACACTCACACATACACACCTAGCCCTTCCATGGAGCCAAATTTTTGGGGAATTCTTGACACTGTTAAAATTCCAGAATTCTCGAAGAGGTTTACTTAATTTTTGTCAATACTAATATTATGATATTTAACAATTCCGCATTTTATATAATTGATTGATTATTTTTTTTTTTTTTTTTTTTTTCTTTTCTAGTATTTAATTATAATTTGTTATTAATTTATAACTTCCCCCTGTTTTGGAAATCATATTTGTAAACAATAGAGGTTGCCCGCGATACAGGATAGTATATTTCAATGTTCTGGTGACGTCTGCCAGCTGAAGTTCAAGGTCACCTACTTGTTAACGTTATCCAGCAATGTGGAGTATTTAGGATATTCTTACGACAAAATTATGAAAAAAAAAGGTCCTTTTTTTTTGCACTGATGTGTTCTATTAGTGATTCTGATCCGAGGAAAAAAAAATAGCCAAGAAATTCAAAATCACCCGGTATATTTTTAAACATAATAAAATAATTGGTTTGTCTTTGTTTTGGATCATCATCATCATCAGCATATAATGTCCCACTGCTGAGCACAGGCCTCCTTTCACAAATGAGGGTGAAAGGGAATGGGCAGATACTCCACCACTTGTGCCCACTGCGGATCGGTGGAGGTACGCTAGTGGTCAACCTACTGTTGGAATTTTTCAAGCCGCCTAGGAGGGATCCAACTAGCTTAACGACTATCACAATTAAGTGATAACCGGGACCAACGGCTTTACGTGCCTTCCGAAGCACGGAAATGCTCGATTTGAAATACCACTAGGCGGTCACCCATCCAGGTACCGATCACGACGGTGGCAGCTTAACTTTGCCGATCGATTAAGAACGGCTAATCATGCTACACCACGAGCGTGTTTTGGATAATTGTAAACTAATGAATGAAAATTATTTTCGAGGCCTAATAGACGTTTATTTTTCAAGGTTACTTAGTTATTTGGCTTATTGGCGGATTTCAATACAAAAAAATTGGGAAATGGTACCCTAGACCACGGTTCGGCAACCTTTTGAGACAGAAGAGCCAAAACTTACAATTTACAAAATTTCCCAGTTTTTAAAGAGCCACATTTTTTTGGCCGTTTAAAAAACTATTTTTTTATTATTTTATTCGTAAGAAAACGCTTGCTCGCAAGAATATATTAACTCGAAGATAGTCAGAACTCCAAATGGATCGATTGGATGATTTTAAAGGGCTTTGATAAAATTATTATTTTTTGCGTATGGATCTGAAGAGCCGCAGGTTGCCGACCCCTGCCCTAGACCATCAATATTTTTTAGTTATTGAATAGTGATTATGGAATTAATGATAATGTTATTCGCAGGTTGTTAGCGTCAGTGGGCAACGCGCTAAGCTCAGTTGCGAGTATGACGATCCGCAGCATCCCCGTGGAGCGGCTGCCGGCCCTGCTGGTCATCATGCGCGCAAGGTCCAACACTGAAATATACTCCGTTATCAATGGTACGAGTACAACTGTTATAAGAATAGTAGTCATATTCAAAAAATAAGTGAACTTTACACCCAGTGCTTTTGGTTGATACCTATAGTTATTTTTACAGTAGTCTTAAAGAAATTAGCTAAGCATTCTGACCAGCAATGAAAAGTCAATTTTGATAACTTCTAGCCAAACGGGAAGTAAGTAAAGTAAGTTCCAAACAAAAAAAAAAGATAAATGAGGTAACAAAGATAAAAAAACATACAATTTTAAGAGAGGTAGAGCATAGCATTTATTCGCTCAAAGAGCAGATCGACTGGGGAAGTACCTCCACCTTACAGAATACCGCAGACAAATAACTTTATGTTGTGTAAAGTTGTGTTCTTACGCGTGAGTAAGGTCGCCAGAGCTCATAGTCAAAGTCAAAGCCATTTATTCAATTTAGGTCCCAGAAGGGCACTTATGAAGGTCACATTTACTGAAGTTACCACCGGTTCGGAACTCGGCCTTCAACTGAGAAGAATCCGGCAAGAAACTCAGCAAAGTTACATTTTTTAAATATTTTTTTGATACATAGGGGTGGGGGGAAGGGTCGGTAACGCGTGAGCAATGCTTCGTGTGTTGCAAGCGTCCATATGGCTACGGCAACCGCTTACCATCAGGCGGGCCGTATGCTTGTTTACCGACTTAGTCGTATGAAAGAAGATAAAAAGAACATATTGAGAACATCCTCCTTTTTTGAAGTCGTTTAAAAATCAGTATCTCCGAAAATACACTTTTTTGAATAATTGTTTTGCATTTTTCTCTAAGACCTGAAGTACAGAACCAACCCATACTGGCTCGAAATTAAAACACCTGTATATTGTGTTTGCAGGCAACGTAGGCGTATCAGAACTAGTAGGTGGACTGGTGGAGGCGCTAGAGCGGTTCACGTTACAACGCGACCACGACGCCAAGCAGGAGAGGGAGCGAGACGCACGACAGAAGGTCAAGAGGGAGCAGGACGAAGCATACCAGAGGAGTTTAGAAGTTGATAGGTCAGTTGTAGTTAACCCACGTCTGGAGCGTTTGAGTTATTTATACACTGTGACTTTTTATTCGTCTTAGAAACGCAGCCCCAATGAATAGGAGCAAATAATTAAAAAAAAAGTTTTTTTGAACATTTGTATTTAAAAAAAAAACAAATATTATTCATTATGACGCATGACGTAGTTTTGAAAACCCTGTTACGAGCGCAGTCTACTCAACTCGAGCTCTGGGTTGGTATTTTCTACCATTTTATAAGTAAACTTTAATTAGAACTCGATTTTTCATAATACTAATGACTTTTTTTTTATTTTACAAATGATCAAAAAATATTTTGTATGAATGATTAGTTCCTTTTCATTGGGTATAGGTGGGCTGCGATACTAAGTCGAATAAAAAGTCACGGTGTATAGGATGACTGGTAATTAGTAAACTATACTTAAACACATGATTGTACTGATTATGACAAACAAATTGACTGGTGGTGGTACAGTCGAAGACATAAATATGTATACACTTACTGAAATTCAACAAAGATTTTCTCTTAATTTCTCCTAAACTATTGATTCTAGGCAGAATCTACTATATCCTCATATACTATTAAGACTTGTGTTATATTTCAACGTTTGAAATACAGTGTGAATTTCGAATTTCACGAAGTGATATACATAATTTATGTCTTCGACTGTACAAGTGCTGCTTTGGTAACAGATGACCGTGAAAACAATGTCCAATGACTACATTTGCTTACTAACACACTACATTTGGTGTTTTATTTTTGCTTAATCATATCTTGTATTTCAGAGCAAAGGAAGAAGTAAAGAAAAAACAAGAACTGGAAAGAACTCAAGAAATTCAACGAGCGGAGTCGGAGAGGCTTATGGAGGAGGCGAAACACGAGGTAAAGAGATCATAATATTTTAACAAAGATAAAGACACATGTTATATTTATCATTGGTACCTAAAGAATAACTTGAGACTCCTAAAAAGAGCTTTAGGATTACGAACCAAAATGGTAAAACCGTCCGTCCGTCACAGCAGTATATTTCAGCAACCAAACAGAACCTCAGCTGCCGCTCCGTGGGTGGGTGGGGCAGCGGCAGCCTCTCAATCACGTAAAAACGGGCAAAAAAAATGTTTTCGTTCAGTGATGTCCTCTCTTTTGAGAATGTGACAGATGATAGTTTACATGCTATTTTGAATAAATAAAAACGTCAGCTGGCTCTATGTTGGTGGAAAAGTCCACGGAGCGGTAGCTGACGTTCACCATGCTGTTTAATACAACAACTCTCTGAAGCATTTCACGAGATATCGCTTGAGAGGAAATGACTGACAAAATATACTATCTAGCTCACGGGCTATTACCCGCAAATGAATGGCAAAGACTAATTTGACAGCTATAAATATGCTATCCTTTTTCAATAATGTTTGTAAGAGAGAGATGTGATGTGACTAAAATTAGTTTAGATCGGCACCATTGGTGTCGATTCTGTTGTAAATCGCACTAAACTAATTTTAGTCACATCTCATCTCTTTCTTACAAACACAATTGAAAAAGGATAGAAAATATTTTAAGTTGTCAAATTAATCTTTGCCGTCTTATTTTGCGTGTATTTAGGCGTAACCGCGATAGATGGCGACTAAAATTATATTGAAAACAAGCATTGGACTAGTTTGACAGGACTAAATTTCTTACATCGGTTTCTTATGTTCTTTGTTAGAAAGAAACATAGTGGTGCCGATTCTGTTGTAAATCGCACTAAACTAATTTTAGTCACATCACATCTCTTTCTTACGAACATGATTGAAAAAGGATAGAATATGTTCTTTGTTAGAAAGAAAATATATTGACATTAAAATTAGTTTAGTTGTGAACAACAGAATCAGGGCCATTATGGGCTGATGATGATGATGATGTGTTTCGCAGGCGATGAAGGCGCTCGCGGCGTCGCGGGTGCCCGAGGAGCCGAGCGCGCATACTAGTGAGGTGGCGCGGATCCGCGTGCGCTTGCCGCCTCCACACGAACACGCTCTTGAGAGGCGCTTCCATCCACACGATACCCTTGCTGTATGTATTTTTACTTTTGATTACAAAATAGCTTAGTGGTAGTGACGTCGCATGCCGAGGCGGAAGTACTGGGTTTGAATCCTACAATTACCTTTCGGTGAAGAAAAACTAAGGAAACCATGGTACGGTGGTAGGCTGGCTACACCCTCAATATGAAATTCTGTCGCCAAGCCATGAGAGCCAGTTCTTTATAGGCTTTTTGTGCTTACCAACTTCGCCCACATCATCACTTACCACGGTGAGATTGTGGTCAAAAACATAGTTTAAAAAAAAAGCTTTTACATACAAACACTTTGGTTTACAAAACACTAATATCAAATCCACCGGCAGGATCCATAGAAGTGATAGGTTACAATAATGATTTTAACGTATTTTTTCCTTTTTGTATGTTTAATTAGGGGGTTAAATAAAAAGATAAAGCCGCCATTCAAAGGGGTCGATAATAATTAATTAATAATATTTATATGTATTCAAGTAAAAAAAAACAGTGTTTAATCAGAAAACTTTTTAATTAAGAGGGTAACTTTAAATATTGTAACTTATATTTTTATTTGTAAACGAGTGTCTCGCCCAACTATAGGTTATGCTTTCATTATTGTACTTTATGAATGTATTAACCAGTATATGATGTTCTTTCCAGGCGTTATTCGACTTCCTCGCTTCCAAAGGATTTGCGAAAGACAAGTACAAAGTGATCTCTAGCTGGCCTAGAAGAGACGTGAGTTGTACATTTATATATCATTTTGAAAAATTCATAAAAAAATAGTAAATAAGTTTATTCTGCAATAGCACACAACACAATTACACAAACAAAACAGTACAGAGAGAGAAAAGAGAAAATTACGCTTGTTTATTCTTATCGAAAATATAATTAGAGATGAAACGGATATCCGGTAACAATCCGATATCCGGCCTATCCGATGGCCAAATTACTATCCGGCCAGATACCGGATACAAGTGCCCATCCGACCGGATACCGCATTTAAAAAAGAAAAATTTTGGTAATTACTTTATTTATATCACTTAACAAATACAATCAGTGATCACTAAATGTTAATTTTACATCTTAGAAAATTTATTAGTACTCAGTATGAGTACTAATAAATTTTCTAAGATATAAAATTCTAAGGGCAAATTATGGTGAATGTCATTTTTCATCGCAAAATATTTTTAGAATTATAAAATACCTCAAATAACAATATTGTCCGTGTAAGGGTGATAAGGCCAATCTTGGGTCCTCAACTACTTGTCAATTAAAAAAAAAACTTCTAATAACCAAAGCACGTATTTTAATAACCTCAAACTATCGTGTTTTTAACAAAGAAATTATATGTACAAGAAAAACATAGCCAGGTATACGACACGAAAATGAATGTTAGGGATTTGTATGGGAAAAATTTGAACTAGTCTTGAGTTACATACTTATATTTTTGAATATAGATAAATGGATGTTTTGGATCCGATTTATGCTTATATTGTGATAAAATATAACATTCCAATGAAAAAATACGTATTTACCTGTGAAACGTATAATTATGTGGGCTATTTCATACTATGCACATCACATTTGCTCACAGAACAAGTGACAATGGTGCCGATTCTGTTGTAAATCGCACTATACTAATTTTAGTCACATCTCATCTCTTTCTTACGAACATTATTGAAAAAGCATAGAACATATTTTAAGTTGTCAAATTAATCTTTGCCGTCTTATTTTGCGTGTATTTAGGCGTAACCGCGATAGATGGCGACTAAATTTATATTGAAAACAAGCATTGGACTAATTTGACAGGACTAAAATTCTTACATCCTTTTCTTATGTTCTTTGTTAGAAAGAGACATTGGTGCCGATTCTGTTGTAAATCGCACTAAACTAATTTTAGTCACACCTCATCTCTTTCTTACGAATATTATTGAAAAAGGATAGAACATATTTTAAGTCGTAAAATTAATCTTTGCCGTCTTATTTTGCGTGTATTTAGGCGTAACTGCGATAGATGGCGACTAAAATTATATTGAAAACAAGCATTGGACTAATTTGACAGGACTAAATTTCTTACATCCTTTTCTTATGTTCTTTGTTAGAAAGAGACATAGTGACATTAAAATTAGTTTAGTTGTGAACGACAGAATCAGGGCCATAGTGAGATTAAAATTAGTTTAGTTGTGAACAACAGAATCAGGGCCAATATCTATAACATGCACTTTTCTAGTTTTATTTGCCCGATCGTAATTATTTTGAGTAAAATACGAAATCATACATAAGCACCCGGGTTGATATGGGTCGATCTTCAAAAATAACATTGACTTACGCCGCGCCGCCTGCGAGGTGGCAGCTCTAGGGCGGCGCGGCGCCGGTGAAATTGGTGGTGCGGCTTTGGCAAGATACCGCTTGCTGAAGCGTGTGGTCAGTAGGACTAGTGGGCTTGTAGCGGCAAGCGCGTGCGCCGCGAGGCGTCAACTATTTTATCTAGTCATTGTAAAATACTTTAACGCATACGATTTAAAGGCCTCACTGGTATGGCAAGGTAAATCCCGAGGCTTAGCCGTGCTGTTATAGTGAGCGGTGACCCTTACATTAATTATTTATAAGTCTATGCTAATTTTAATAGTCTTTTATAACTTCATTATTATTATTGCAGTTAACACAGGAATCTCACAGCAGCACCCTAAAAGCCCTGAAACTGTTCCCGCAAGAAACCGTGACCTTAGAGGAGCGGTGAAAACACCCACATCCGCATCCGCAACCGCCGCCAGCATCCGCACCAAGCCGTTGCGTCACTACCCTAGCCCAATACACTAGCCGGTTTAATCAAATATTTTTTTATCATTATAGAAGATAAAACGAGGTGTAGATGGCGCCACAATCACACGCCATAAATAGACGATAAACGAGAATTGCACAAAAACGTCTATCTATTGATTAATATTTCAAGACAATCCGAAATAATAGTTTTTTTTTTAATAAATATTGGATGTAACAAAAAGGTTATATACATCCGAAAGGGGTGAAGACTACATCAAGTGCAGACTCTCTATAAACCAAATTTTTGCTTCCAAGTTTATTGAATTAGAATCATTACCAACATGGTCACCACTCAATTAAGGTCATTATCATTGTTCGTCACTTGCTAATATTTATAAAAATAAAAATCTGTGCGCCTACTACAGGATTACTGTAGATATACACTTTCCGTTACATCCTGTATATAAAAAAAATATTTTTAATTATTTCGTATACATAGAATTTATTTTATGGCCGTTTGTAAATTATAAAAGTATTTATTCACGCCGGTGGCGCCTTCTAGTGGCGAAAGATTGCAGTTTTATCTCCTATAATTGTTTATGGCAAACATGCCTCTTCCTATCAAGTGGTTTGATCCGCTTCAACGGAAAAGTATACTAACGCAAAATGTAAGTACCGCTTAACCAGGCAGTTACGCATTCTATCATTTCAATTTACAGTAGACAATTTTCTAATTTTCTTTCTAATAATATGAACAATATCCATTTTATAAAACCTCTTTTTATGTGAATAGTTATTGTTTTAAAAATTCTGTAAAGGATACGCCATAGATGTAATTTATTAATAACCAATATGTACGTTTCTTGTACGGATATCATCACAATCTCTGAGCCCAACCCTAACCACCTAGGGGAGGCCCTGTGCCCTAGAAATGGGGTGTTAAATGCATAATTGACATTGATATAAATTGTTATGATACTAGAGATGGCGTATTTATTTACTATATTTATAGTTAGTAGGTACCTAAAAAAGAGTATTATGGGTGTATAATCCATGGTAGTGTTTCTGTGATCTTCGGAAATAATCTTTATTGTACAATTTATAACGTTCATTATATGACGCACGGTCGCTCTGCGGTGAAGGCAATATTCCAGAAGCTGCATTATTATATTAAAAATAGAGCTTTTTCATCGAGTTGTTGATTAAGTTGTTTATTGTGTCGTCTTATCAGCGCAGCGTTGAATATTCATTTATATTTATATATAAATGGTCTATAGCTAATATGTTAATTTAATTAAAGGATGGAGAGGTACCGATCTACCAAATGCACTGATTTTGTGTAAATCAATCTAATGATTGCTAAATGTGGGCTCGGGCAATAAAATTAAGCAGCCCATGTTGTGTAAAATTATGATTGAATGGAAGCCCATTTGATTATTTACTATTTATCATAGGAGTGACGCCATCGGCGATTGCCCACATCGCCCACACCTAACTCCGCCCCTGGCTTATTAGTACTACAGTTGACGAGAACATCATTAAATCCTAGACAGCTGTAGTATATATAAAAAGCACATGTATACAAACAATTATTACCAATTATATATTTGAACGTAAAAGTCCTATGATTTTGACTGTTTGTAATTTTTCACACAGGAGATTTAAACAGTGTAATGAAAGGAAGTTATGTACCCAAATAAATAAACTGATGGAAGATGATATATGGATTTATTTTATTTCAGAAATAATCACACATTGACTCAAATAATACAAATAATATCCCACATAACTCTAAGATATACTTAATGTCTAAATTCAATAAAATTGCGTTTTACATCTAATCTATGAAATATAATCTCGCATAACAAAACCAAGATAGATGCAACCATCCCAAACGCGAGGGCTATCAATGCGGTAGAGAATTCTCTGATGGTGACTGAAAATACGCTGCTGTCCGGTGTACGAACGCACGGTGGTCTCGGCTCGTCCCACATCGACTTGAGTCTGTGCATTAGTCCGGCTTCTGACATTTTGCGAATTCTATAACATAAGTGCCGATTTTGAGGAAAAAATATTTAATTACATACACATAGTTGACATTTTGCAAAGTCATTTAGAGGTTGCCCATGGCACCGACTTAAATCCGGCCCTGGATCATAGAACATTTAATTATTTTATTTCCTAAAACGACGTAACGGGACCGTACTCGAAACTTACCGAAAGATCAAATAATATAAGCACTTACCCATAAGTAACATGCTCCTTATAAGGCGACCCTTTCCTCACAACCGCTCCCATATACTGCGGCGGGTACAGCGTTACCTCATGAGTTTCACACACTTCGCGCTCCGTAAACGTGTTCCTTATAATTCTGTAAGCGATGGAGCTTTCCACGTGGAACGCGAAGCCTCCTTTCTTAACCAACGCCAGACCCTCTTCGGGGGTGAAGAAATTGTAGTGGTCCGGTGTTACAATCTTTTTATGGTAGATCTTTAGAGCCCAGGGGTCTGTTGTGCGCTGGAAATTAATAGGCAAGCTGGAAATTCCAGAAGAAGTCTCAAGAAGCAACTACTCCATATTGGGCTCCAAACGAGGCACTAGATGATTTAATTAACTCGTTAGGAACTAGTGGAGCCCTATACTACAAGTTAATTATGCGTGAGAGGCCCCTAGCTTGTTAGAACGTTGATTTAAGTATAATAGGCCTGTTATTTAGTACACACTTTCTAATTAAACTTAAAGCTAAATTTACCTTGAAAAAATCTTTATTATATAGCACATCCTCTACGCCCGCTCTCAAGTCACTCTTAATTAAATCATTTATTGTTCTTATATTCTTGGTAGTCTCTTGCAGGAGAGTGGAGACCACTGTCGCATTGTAGTACTGGTAGAGGGTTACCGTAAATACGAAGGTTACGAAGATCACCACTTTCACTGCAGTAGAGTTGCGACTTATTGACATACCTGACGAAAATACCATACCAACTTATGATTTCTCCATGACTAGATATTATGAAACGCATACATATTTAGGATGTAACTTCTGGCCAAAAGTCTTAAATATGACGTAGATATGCTCTTTTTGCACCTACTGGCAAGTTCCGGCAGTTGAGATCAAAAGTCAGCAACACATTGACACCCCCCTGATATTGCTCATGTCCTTTGACGACAGAGCTCACATTCCATCAGGTAGCCCATCTGGTAGTTTTAAACTCCAAATCTCTCGCATCAAATTCAACTAGAAGCTAGCTACAATCATAGCGAATTATGGGATTTGTACCCAGAAAGCGCGAAGCTATCTACACCCTAATACCCTTTCCTATAAAAAATAATAAATAAATAAATAAATATCCTGGGACATTCCTCACACACGGTCATCTGATCCCAAACTAAGCAGAGCTTGTACTATGGAAACCAGATGATAATACATATACTACTTTTTGTTTGTAAATACATACTTAATATACATAATAACACCCAGACTCGGGACATACAGACCATATTCATGCACACAAATGCATGTCCTGTGTGGGAATCGAACCCACGGCCTGCGGCGCGTAAGGTGAACCTTAACCAACTGCGCCGACTGGCCCGTCAATTGTATAATTGTATTTACCTTGTTGACAAATAGCGCTCCAAATAAACAAGAAAGCCAGACTTGACGAAGAGTCTATATCATCCCTCGATACCTTCAACAGTTGAATCTTAAGCATCATGCTTAGCACAGCTGCCGATATGCCGATCAAAATCAGTATGCACCACCAAACTTTAGGTGTCAGAGGTCTAGTGTAGATAGTATAGAAACCACCAGGGTGTTTTGGATGACGAAGAATGAAGCATGGCCTGTGAAATAAAATCAAGTTACCTACAATTTAGACTTTTCTTCTTCTTGAGATGCGTTGCTAATCCATCACTGACAAAGGTGTATTCAGTTTGTTTAAGTTTACCTGCATTGCCAAGTCTGTGCAGTGTAATCAACGTATTTGGCCCTATCAGATCGAAAAAACACGGGTGTCCCTCCAATGTCGGAGTTTTGTCTCTGTAGAGCACCCACCATTCCGTCGAAACTGCCGTTGCGCAGGTACCCCCAGGAATTAGTTCGTTCTAGTATATAGCTGGAAAAAAAAGTATTAAAACGTATTTTAAGGTGGCCCTCTGTGACCGGCGCAACTTCAACGCAAGCATAGTCTAAAAGCTGTTGTTTCATCCAACGTAATGTTTGACTGCGAAAAAAGAGAGACAGCATCAGAGCCGTCGGTTATCAGTCGGTAAATTCCGCTGATCACTCGCCGCCGCTTCGCTAGGTCGTCATTCATAAAACTTGTTCCAGGAGTATACTTCTTGTGAAAAAATCTTACCAGTTCGTGAAAAAAATGTTAGTTATTTAGAATCTCCAATACATTTGCAATCCTGGTATCTAAATGTTTTCTTTACTTTTACAATTTATAGGTACATTAGATATGGCCAAAGTTCAGGCAAAAACGCTGTTTTTCGGAGGCTTTGACTGAATTTGTTTCACACTCTTTTAATTTCGCCTAGATACACGGCTAGATATAGTGCACAAGATACTAATTTGTTCAAAACATCTAACGAAAAATGTTTAACAACGCCATAATAAGTAATAAATTATTTATTTATTCACTCCCACATATAAACAAAAGAACATTTTTTTTTTTAAATATAACAAGGTAAGTACATTTAACTGTGGGAGACAGGAGCTCAAACTAGGTTTCCCTGTGCTATGAGTCTCCTGGCTCCCCCTCTTGGTAGGTTCTAGTTAAGTTAGTTAAACATTTTAAAAATAAATAAATAAGTACAGGTTTTGTATGAAAAGTATGACGAATTGAGTCCTCTTAATTGCTGTCTGCAGTCATGAACCGAAGTCGCCAATGATCGATGCACGTACAAAGAAATTAGATGTTAAAGCTAAGAAACATGAATATTGCTTGTAAACTTACCTGATATTATACATATCTTTGAAATAAGTCAATACTGCGAAAAATTTCCTTTTGTGCATTGAATCCACTTTAATTTTACCTAAGTGCGTCAGATATGATTCAAATGATTGATGTCCGATTTTTTCAACAATTACCAGAGTACATTTCATTACTATACCACCTAAATCAAATCTATTTGGTTTCAGAACTTGCAGGGAATTATTCCAAAAGCCTATTTCAATTATTCTTACTAAACCATGTTTGTAAAATCCTGTATTGTAAATTTCATACAAATAATAATTATTATGAGTTTTATATATTACAGTTACATCAGAGTTTACTTCTATGGGGTATCCAGAAAGAACATTTGCTGTTGTAGACAGATCTTCTGTTATAATTATCCATACAAAGGGGCTTTTAAAAGCTATCTTTGAATTTAACACATTCAAAACAGATGTCCATTCTTCACATGAAGTATCCACTACCATCCCAATTTGAGGATAAGAATATGGTATTTTATATGCAATATCATGATCAGTTTTCAAACTTGTAACCAGAATATTATTATTATAAAATATTTTCTGCATTGAAATTGCAGTTTCAGCTTTGTGGCAATGAAATGTTATGCCATGGTGAATATTTTTAAATTTCAAGACATCTATTACCACGGATATATCTTTAATAGTTATCAAACTCAAGAAGAAATTGACTAAATTCATTTTGATTTCTGAAACTGTTAAGAGTGTAAAGCGTTGTCCAGTTTTATAGCTAACATGGTGACATTAAAATTGCTTCCATCATAAAAAGAATAGCAATTACTGTCACCAGTTCATGTGCATATAAAATGAGTGTGTTGATGGTAAAATTGGTTCTAAGACATTCTGATTGCTATGAAAAACCATTTTTATACAAAACATTTTAATAAATAACTAACTGAATCGCACACTGAATTCATAACAATTTAAAATGTATAAGTAGAGAAAACATCCTGAAATGGGAATTCTGCTTTATCAGGTACAAGGAGATCTGATAAAAAGCAAACAGCTCCTGCTGTACCCTCGTACAAACTCTCAGGATTATCGGGAAGCCTAGCATCCCGCTGAAACTCTTCAGTATTCATAAAATCAGCAAACGATTTGGCCCTTTCTAGATATTTGTCATCACTGGTCAATCTATACAGAAGAAGGAACACATAGCCATTGCCAGCAACTCCATGGCAAATCCCGGGTCCCTTTCTTAAGAGGCCTTTACGCCACACAACATCAGCAGCTTTCACACAAGCAGTGAGATACTTTTGTTCACTGAATACTAAATAAGCTTTGGCCATAAGATACACCATGCCCGGACCTCCATGGCACCAGTGGACTAGTTTATGCTCACTCAATCCAAGTTCTTCCATACAACATGGCCAATTTCCTTCCTCATTTTGTAATGATGTGATGAAATCAACAGTAGCTTTTATATCTTGAGCTGCCTGCATGTTGCTTGCCAGATATCCGGGTACTGATAGCAGTACTTGTAAAATGAAGCTGATGCCGTGAGCTGCTCCTAAATATTCTGTATTATAATAGTGATACATCAAGGGACATGGGCTTTTATGGTTTTTTGCATACTCCTGCCCTGAGGAGACCATCATGTCGCATATTTTATACAGCTCCTCATTAGTGAAGATTGGTATTTTGAGCTCACGGCTTATCCATAAAGCACCAGCCAAATATCCCGCTCTACCTACAAAGAATTCATCACCACCATGCTTTAGAAATCTAGGGTTGAGATAATGGTTGTATAATGCCTTGAACATTAATAGTGTTTCAGAGTATTGTTCTTGTCCTAGTTCTTTAAAGAGGACAGTGGCTAACGCATAAGTGCCGGCGTCGCCGAGTAGGAATGAAGTCCGGTCCCCAGCCGAGGTCTCTAACGCAGGTTTAAGATATTCCAGACTTTTCTCGAGATACATTGCTTTGTTTTCCGATGACATAGTATTCTTAGATAAGTAATAAAACATAAATGAAACACCGGTTATGCCCACGTACAGGCCACCGTCGACGTTCTGCCGAGTAGGGTGCAGGCGTTTGGTGATGTTTGCTATATGATCGTTGATGTGTCGATTTATCTCATCCTTGTCGATCACTACCACGGTACCCGGCTTTAAATCTTCGTATGGATTAGGAAAGTAACGCACCATTTTATGGCCAAAGAGAGTCGCACTTGACAGATATTTTATAAAAGGCTTCACACAAAACAACCTCAGCAGGTTCTTATTCATCAATCTTTTTCACGTAATTATACTTAGATGATCTTGCAAATATTATATTCCTTATTTTTCAATCAATTTTCAATGTATCGTTGCGATTTTGTTTTGTTTTGAATTGCAATTTGTTTTGTTTTGCTAAGCTGACGTCTACTGTCAGCAGCGTTGCCAGAGTGACTTCACGATAGAATACGCACAGCACCTAAAAATAGTACGAAACTTAACTTTTGAGTACGCAGTGAATAAAAATTTATTTAAGTAATTTCTCAGATAAAGTAAGTATATTAATTACATTTTGTAAGTGCCGTTTGCACACCGAAACCGAATAAACCACGAAATAACAAAAACAAACCAGCGAAACCACAAATAGTAACACAGAATGATGAATCATAGGACGAAACATGGAATACAAAAGAAGCAAACTGGAGCGCTAGTGCTCATTTTGTGCTGAAACTTGCTTTACAGAAAATAAAATTATTAGACTTTTTTATTTTGATTTTGAAAATTAGTATTTTTTGGCTTAAAAATGAGGAGTTTTCTTAAGATACCTCTATGGTCAAAATACCTGTCAAATTGTGTTACTTATGGTTCAAATTGGTTCGAATTATCAACAGTTCGACAGGTATTTTGTTCATAGAGGTATCATAAGAAAACTCGTCATAAAATAGTACGCAAATTAGCCTTCTCTGTCTACGTGTAATGGTAATGCCACAGTACCTAACAGAATAGTTACTACGTAAGTAATGCTGCCAACGTGCTGCCAAAATAGGTGTTTTCTTGGATCATGGTATAGCCCAAGGTATAGCCCAAGTATAGCCTCATCAAAGTATAGCATATACCTAAAATAAAATGCGTTCAAATTATATTGAACAAGACAAACTTAGAGAATTTAGAAGTACAAAAAAATCTGTTGAACATACAAAAAAACAGTTCTTTATTTCTTTTTTATCAGAGGAATTTAAGCGTAGATATTATTTATTTGCTACCTTGTTCTTGAATATCTAGCAGAAAAATACATTCTGTTTAATTTTCCTGCATATAAAAGGTAGTAAATAATATAATATCCACTCTTAAATTATATATTAAAGGAAAATTATATGTACCTACTCATACTAGCTAAGCATACTAGCTTCATACTAGTATATTTTATTTAGTAATATCTACTAGGTAGGTATATGGATCATGGGTATATCCATGGTATAATGGGTATATCAATGAACTCTTTGTTTGTTACGTTACCAAGCAACGGTTTAAATATAAAATGCATATAAAATGGACCAATACTGCTTTTCGTACGAATTTATTTTAATGAATAAAAATCTACTACATGAGGCCAATTGTGAATTAAGTTTTAACTAGTTTTTAAATAGATTCATATAAAAATGCCTATCACGTTCAATAGAGGAAACGTAAGTTAAATTATTATAAGTACATGAATATGTTAATCACATGCCTTACAACATACGTTACCGATATGATACTGAATTATATAATTTAATGACATAAGTCTTTTATAGATGAGGAAGATTGCTTTCCGTACAAGAGGACGGTCAGCTCAATCACTAGATGTAGGTGGACCTCGAGTAGACCCAGGTGCTGGTGGTGATGGTAGATTATTTTTGCAAATCCGACCAGCTATAGCTGATCCTAGGGGTATCCTTGCACGATCAAATACTACTCTTTCGGGGTGAGTTAAAAACTATACTTGCTAGCCTGTTGACCATAAGATTAAATAAATATTATAAGTTATTACCTACTAGCTTATCGCCCGCGACTTTACTTTCTTTTTTATAGGTTTATCACTACTAAAAGGTTTTTAATTATATATTATTAGCTGTACCCTCGGGGTTTCCCCCTGCATTCATTTTAGGGATAACAATTTACCTTTGTCTCACACCGGCCTATAAACTATTTTCGCAAAATCACGTTGCTCCGTTGCTAAGTGAAAGAAAAAAGACTAACCACACACGTTCGCATTTATATAATACCTATCTACACATAGATAATACTTAATGACTAGAAAGATAAACAGACACGTTATTCTATAGTTAAATTGTATACATATAGGTATGTATAGATAAAGATATACAGGGTGGAAATTTTTGACGGGTCAGTAAGGGCAGCTACCTTATGAGGAAATGATGGTGGCGTTTGTTCCATACAAACGTAATCCTCCTCTCTGGATAATGACACTAGAGCAATGATTATTTTACCATGCAATCTGTAGGTACCACTGTATGTCCCTCGGTTGTGTTTCCTCCATAAATTAATTATTATAGGAATTAGGATCCTTCTAAAATCACAAAAACCATTTTCAACGCCCTTATCAGACGTCCAGCGAACAAATTTGACGAATATAAAAAAACAAAGGAAAACCGACAGACATAGCCAAAGCCCTTATTATTTTTTGGAGGAAAAAACCGGTGATTACGAAATAGCGATTTCGTCTAATTAAAATAGGTATAATCGGTCCAAGCTGTAGTTATCTCTATCGCTCTCGGGCGGGATAGCTCGGGCACAGCGCGACAGCAATAGATATGTTTAAAACCTATTTTTCAAATTTCTTGCAGCCATCCTTTCCTCTTATGGGTTCTCCTCCGTTATGACATTGTAGCAGCTAATAAAGTACTAGGATGAATTTAAAATTAGTAACTTGTTTGTCGGGCAGTTTACAATACTGTTTCATACAATAAATTTTCCTAACAAAATGTATGGGAAAAGTTTTTCCCTTTGTGTCATTTCTAGTACCCTAACCTAACTTGGCCCCATAGAGCGTTTTGATCCTTGTCCTTGGTTTGATCGATTAAGCTAATAAAAATATTTTTCAAAAATCGCCATTTCCTCGCTGACTTTTTTTTTCAAAAATCTGTAAATGCCAATTGCAATAAATCTAAAATTAAAGGACAGTCACTTAAGTCCATATTCGCGTAGCTTCAACCCTTAAGGTAGCTGCCCTTACTGACCCGTCTAAAATTTTCAACCTGTATAGAAAGATCCGTACCTACCTACCAGTATTTTTCTTACTTACAGAAATGATCTAAGTAAAGACGACGGGAAATATGAAAATATGAACCTACAGGCCGTTGGTGAAGGAAAAGTACAACTTTACAGAACTCCCCAAGAGAAGGATCGTCTACCAGATAGAATAAGTCTTGATAGGTACTTACCAATAATTCAGTTTACGATTGCAGTTTATTACTATCGAATTAAAGTTATTTATTGAAAAGATTTTTTATTATTATTTTCAGGAGAGGACTATCATCGATTCCTCATATAGTTGGAGAGCCAGGCTTGAGACTTCTATCACTGCAGCATAATTTGATAAACAGTTTATCTGGATTATCTCCTCTTGACCTAGGCAAACTGGTATTTCTAGATGTGTACGATAATCAAATTGATAAGATCACTAGTTTAGAAAGACTTTTTAGCTTACGCGTTCTTCTCATGGGTAAAAATAGGTACATTTCGTTTAATAATTTAAAAATGATTGTACGTCTCAGAGAAAGATTAGTTTTTACGTTTATTATTGTTTCCAGGATCAAAAGAATTGAAGGTCTGAACAATCTTCTGAAATTGGAAGTGTTAGATTTACATGGCAACAGGATAGGAAAAGTGAGTGGTTTATCAAATTTAAACGAACTAAAAGTACTTAACTTAGCTGGAAATCAAATTAAATGCATGGGACCAGCGGATCTTCAGGGTTTAGTATCATTAAGAGAATTAAACTTGAAAAGGAATCGATTGAGGAAGCTGCTTGGCTTTCAAAATACGCCAAAACTACAAAAAATATACCTTGGCAACAACGACTTACAAAGGTATGAAATAAAATATGCTTTAATGTTAATATTATGTTTGCCGTGCCTTAACTTATGCTTTATTACAGTGTCGAGGATGTAGCTTCTCTTGCTGAAGCTGTTACTCTCATAGATATCTCACTGGATGGAAACCCAGTAGCTTTAGGTGGAGATTGTACACCATTCCTTGTATCGTACTTACCAAATTTACTAACGTTAACTAATATGCATGTAACAGAGCAGGTAAGCATCGAACTTGTCATCTATTAGGATACTGGTATTATTATTAATATCGATAATTGTTTGAGTAGGTGCGTAGAGCAGCAATGGCTTGGCGGAATAACAAAGAAGCGGCTCATGCAGCATACTGCGCTCTCGGTGGAACTACACAACAAGCTGCAAGACGAGATCAAATTATAAACAATGCACGCACTAATTGGGAACTACTCAGGTAAGTGTTAACTAAGTATTTTTTTCTTAGTTTAGTCAAATTCAATTCAAAAGTCATCGTTATTTTCAGAACAGAAAATAGGTGCTTTATAAATGCTCCAACTCCGATAAAAAATGTAGAACTGGAAAAAGAATTTGTGTTAGAAGCCTCTTCAGTAGCAATTACCCAAAGTGGTACTCAAACTATGGATATAGCAGCGTTACCAGGTGTCGTAGCATCTTTACAACAAGCTGAAACTGAAGATTCAGACTGTAGAAATAACAGTGATACGAATATCAAAGCGCCAACTGATAATGTTCAAAAAGCCCCGTTAAAGAAATTACAAAGAAGTTCAACTGCTCGCAAACCATCTGAAAGGCGGGTTAACTTCTCAGACCGTAGCGCCTCTCAAGACACAGATGCCTCTCATTCAACATCCACAAGTAGTGACTTGAGGTTACCACCCATATTACTACCCATAATTTCTTCATTAGAAAATGTCAAACTTTCGGATGGTACAGAACCTTTATTAAAGCGTTGGGAAAGTATATCTAGTGTAGATCCAGTAGTCGATTCTTCATTTAGTTCATTGCCTTCTTCAAGTAGTGACAGTGAAGATGAAAAAAGTAAGAGACCCGTTCGACGTGTACCAACTGCTTTAAGAAGACGTGAACATTTTAGTACGATGCGTTCTAAATCAGTTTGCGATCCGGAAAGTCGAAGATCTAAAGCTAAAGCTTCTGATAACAGTGAAGTTGCAAGCAATATTTCCACGAGTACGAACGTTGGTTCTGTTGCAAATTCTTCTACATCAGGAAGCGATAATAGTAAAATCCTGCGACGTGAAGGGTCGGTCAATAGTAGAACGAGCAATAGAAATATAAGAAGTGCAACTATAACACGTCGAAATGAAAGAGCTTCATCAGCAAATCGTGCGTCTACTGCAAGAGTAAAGTCTGGAAAGAGTTTAGCTAGTTTTAAGTCGTCAGAACCAGTTCCAAAACCAATGCCTGCGTCTAAAGATAGGGAGCAAGGTATAGTGTAACTCATTAAATATATGTTATCGTCAAACTGAATTATATTAAATGGTAAGAACATTATTATTTCACAGGGGTAGACTACCTAGTAGAGGTATCTGACGGTCTAGTAAGTGCTTGGGGTGCCGGTGCAGTGCGGCGGCTGGCTCGAGACTGGGACTGGGAACGAGCACGCACAGTCACTCGAGCCGCCTTCCACTACGTACATTTTAATGCTGTTGCTCAATCACTTCCTGAACTAAAGAGCAAGTCAGTAAAATTATTTTAATTGAACTATGTCAAATATCTGAACGTTCATATTTTTAAACTGACCTGTAATCTCCAGATTTCCAAATGTAACTCATGTGTCTGTCCGAGCAACTGGACTCCAATGGCTTGGTCAGCTACATGCATTAGCTGAGCTGAGAGGAATTAGTGGTTTGTCCGTCCTACCTGAAGGAAATCCAATTCATGTTAAAATATGGAGGGAGTACGCAATATACAGACTCGCACATTGGGGTTTGAAAGAAATTAATGACGAAGCGGTAATTATTATTCATAATTTGGCTTTTAATTCGAAAAATATATTTTATTAACGACGGTAACTTGACGCTTTCATACAGGTATCCGATGAAGAGATAAAATCAGCAAATCAAACGTACAATGGTTTGAGTGATATAGTACTTCGCGCTCTACCTGACGCTCCACTGCAACCATTATTATCGAGATTAGGAAGAAGTGCAAACAGCACTGTTAGTGCTAAAGCTTGGTTACGAGCAGCTGATCCTGCATTAAGAGACGTCATAGCAAAAGAAGCCTTGCAATATAAAAAGGGCCATGTGTCTCAGGTACGCTGCAACTCTAAGCTTTTCAATAAACTCTTTTTTGTTAAAGGGTGGGTGGCATTTAAGGTCGTCTTTAACATGGCACATCATCATCATCAGCCTATGAATGTCCCACAGCTGAGCACAGGGTCCTTTCAAATATGAAGGTGAAAGGGAATGAGCAATACTCTAACACACATGCCCACTGCGGATTGGTTGAGGTAGGCTAGTGGTCAACCTACTATTGGCGTCTAGGAGGCCTCCAACTAGCTTAACGATTATCACAATTAAGTCATAACTGCGACCAACGGCTTTACGTGCCTTCCGAATCACGGAAACGCGAAAAACGGCCACATCGGCCTGAGTTTAATTTTGCCGATCGATTAAGAACGGCTAACCATGCTACACCACGAGTGTTCAACAAGGCACAAAACTATATTAAAATTGAGATTTAAAATTTAAATCTTCAGGAGGACATGAGTTGGCGTGTTCGAGGGCGCGGTCAGCTTTCTCATGCGATAGACCTCGCATGTGGTGCAGCTCAGCGATTACGTACTCTTGAACTTCAGTGGCCAACAATATTAGTTGATATGATTGAAGATTTTCTCAGAGACTTTGCAGATATGGAAACGCATGTGAAAGAACAAATGAAGTCGCTCATGGATTCCCTGTAACTAGATTATAGGTTTACTTCGTATGACTAATATATAATTCTAGTTAGACAGATAGTAAATTATTATTTGATAGAAACCATCATATAAAATGGTATTTAGACGAAAATATTTGCACATTTCACATACTTTTGATGATTCCTAATTAATAGGAAATTTTATAAATTTTGAATGTAAAATTATGCTACACTAAAATTTTAATATCTATATTAGATAGATATAATAGACCACAGAATATAGACTGAAAATTAAGTAATAAGGCATAGCAATTATAGAAGTTTTAAAATAGCTAGCAAAATGTTTGAAGAATAAAGAAATATACACGACGAACGTGCGATAACATCACTTAGAAATATCACTAAAAAGTTACTTGTACTAGTTGCTCAATATACATAGGAAAATAATAGAACGTATTTTGTAAGAGTAAAAAGTAATTTATTCGCTGGGTTCATAGAATAAGAACGTGCGTTTCAAATTTAACATTTGACGTGCCACCTATATTGTTTGTAAATCAATTAGCTAGTTTTAATAACTAGTTAGTTTAATTGGAACTGCCTTGTATGTGCCTCCAAATATATAAATAAAGTATTGTATAACTAGTTAATTTTTTTTATACGTCTTAGTCGGTAAGCAAGCATACCCTAACCATATGGACGCTTACAACACACTAAGCATCGCTCACGCGTTACCGACCTTTCCACCCTCCCCTATGAGCTCGACATAAAGCCCATCACAGACGTAGCTAATACCTATATATTAATATGCCGAGCTATAATATAAATTACAGTACAAGTTGGTGAAGTAACAGAAATATATATTATAGCTGCGTGTGCGGTCACTCAAAGATTAGTATTGAAAATATATCGTAATATGCCTTCTATATATATTATAACTACGTCTTTGATGGGCTTCGAGATATGTGGCTGCGGTATTAGTATCCCCTTTAGTAGTTTGCGGGTATTCTGTAAGGTGGAGGTACTTCCCCAGTTGAGCTGCTCTTTGAGCGAATAAACGCTATGCTCTAACTCTCTTTAAATCTTAAATTATCTTTTTATTTTCAATATTATGGTTGGTACTTATTCTACTATGCTAGAAAAAATAACTTTTTATGTGATCTTTTGAATAGATCTCCTGAAAATCGCATTTATGACAGTACGATGATAAATCGAAGAATTTGTTACATCCCTATTAACTAGTGATTGACCATGTATTAACAAAATTACTCTTCTCTTTGTGACTGACTGTCACTTTACTGTCAGTCAGGGTCAGCCATTGCTGTCAGTAAAATTGACTTTCCTGTTACGACCTACTATAATAATTTACAATTTCTTGGTTTTTCTATATTCTATTTCACTTATTCACTATAATACTACTAGATTTGCTAGTACGAAAAAAGATTTTATCTAAATAATATTCACACGTATTATGGATAAATAAGTAGTTTTACACGCCATGGATGACACCGAAAGCACAACCACATCTGCAGACGAGAACACTGGCAATTTATGTGATAATCCTACTAGGGATACCTTAGCTGAGGGTCTACTTGGTCTTCTGAAGCCTACTGTTGACCAGTTAGATGATAGAGTTAGAGCTACTAGGTAAGCCTTTTTAGTTTTGACTTTATACCAAAACATAGTTTGGAGTTAACACTGACCCGGTTGAGAGCCATCAGCGCTCACCGATTTGTCCACATAAGGGCCTAAAAACCATCTGAGGGTAACACCTAATCCATTTCAAATAATCCACAATGCTATTAATGCTGACAGAGATAACTAAATAATCTGTGAGACTATTTGTAGACCCTTCATCTTAAATTCTAAGACAAATTAATAAGAAAAGATACCTTCATGTTTTTTTATTCATATCGCAAGTGAAAATTAATACATTTTTTTTTATATCCAGAATATCACAATTAGAATTGAAACAGCAAATTGAATCACTAAATGAAGAACTAATAAAGGTCCGTGAGGCATTGAACAACCATCCTGACCTAGATCCCTATGTCAAGAAACTTATAGCCTGCAAACACAAAGTTACTGTAGTACTTAACGTTTTACAAGCCTCGCAGGTTAGTACTCAATTCAGTATATTTTTAAATAAAATTTAAAACACATTTAAAAAACAATTCTCATCTTTTCAGGATAGACTAAATGAAATAAGACGAATGATAACTAAGGAAAAGAGTGTACGAACAACAGTCCTACAAGAACCAATACCACAAGAGCCTGAACAGAGCACAAGTGGTGTTGTCTCTGACAGAGGCAGCATCAACTAGCAATATGGAGACTCCATATCAAACCCACATCGACAAGGCTGACTTTGACCATGTTTACGAGCCAGCTGAAGACAGTTTTCTATTAATAGATGCTTTAGAAAAAGACCTACAATATTTAAATGCAAGAAACCCCACATTTTGCTTAGAAGTTGGTTCAGGAAGTGGCGTTGTTATAACAGCATTTGGAATGGCATTCCCTAGAACTTTCTGCCTCAGCACAGATATTAATTTCAAAGCCTGTGCTATGTCCAAATCAACGGCTTGTCAGAATAAAGTGAATCTGGATGCAGTTAACATGGATTTAGCTGGCTCTTTCACTGATAATTTGTTTGATATTATTATTTTCAATCCACCATATGTGGTAACTGAATCTGAAGAATGTGGGGGCCGTGATATAACAGCCAGTTGGGCTGGAGGGGTAAAAGGGAGGGAGATAACAGACAGATTGTTGGATTTAATACCAAAGAAGCTAGCTAAAGATGGTACATTTTACCTGTTGCTTATTGAAGAGAACATTCCAAATGAAGTTATTCAGATTATGTCCAAACATGGATACAAATCTAATACTGTTGTGAGGAGAAGAGTTAGAAATGAACAACAACTAGTGTTAAAGTTTTTTATGTAAAGTTTAAAACTGTTGTATAAAAATAACATCTTTTATCATAAAATGCTATAAGAATAATATAATATACTTTATAGAAAATAGTTATTCTTTTTTGAGATTCTTCTTCACGGCTGCTCCAAATACTGCTGCACCTTCATCATTTTCAGCTGAGCCTGGCAAAGTCGCACACTCTTTGAGCCAGTGCAGAATATTCGGGAAACTTGATAAATCCCATCCCACAGCCTGAAAGAGCAAAATATCTTGTGTGAAATTTTAAGATACATTCTGCCTGCATATCTACCCTAACACCTTAACATAAAGCTCTTTTCCATCATCATGGATTCGGCATAAATTTTATGTGAGTGGAGCAGCGATATATAAAATATCATTGGGGCGATGGTGTTTAATATCAACTTATCAAACTTGATAATAAAAGTAGGTACTATTTATGGTCAAAAACAAGTGCATCAAAGCAAGTGCACCCAAATCCATCCATGTCACTTTCACCCTAAGAAAAGGAAACTGCCCAGAGTCACTTTGCGGGAGAGTATTGTTGCCCATTGGGAAACAATACTCTCCCGCAAAGTGACTCTGTCCGATACCTTGGCTTGCACCTGAATAGACGGCTCACTTGGAAGAAGCACATTAAAACAAAACGTGAAGAGTTGAATCTTAGATTCAGGACAGTGCACTGGTTATTGGCTCGCAACTCCAAGCTTTCTACTGACCCTAATGACCTAGCCAACGAGCTCACACAAGTGACATACTCCAAACGCCTTAAGAGCCTTGATATCCAAGACTTGGAAGCATGGTGGTAAAATGAAAAGGGGCTTCCCACTGGGGAATACCTCTTAAATGAGAGCAATCTCTTAAGGCGGCCCTCTGTGGCCGGCGCAACTTCGACGCAAGCATAGTCTAAAAGCTTGTTGGTTCATCCAACGTAATGTTTGACTGCGAAAAAAGAGAGACAGCATCATAGCCGTCGATTATCAGTCGGTAAATTCCGCTGATCATTCGCACCCACTTCGCTAGGTCGTCATTCATGATTTCGCATTCATAAAACTTGTTCCAGGAGTATACTTCTTGTGAAAAAATCTTACAAGTTTGTGAAAAAAAAGTTAGTTATTTGGAATCTCCAATACATTTGCAAGCCTGGTATCTTAACGTTTTCTTTACTTTTACAATTTATAGGTACGTTAGATATGGCCAAAGTACAGGCAAAAACGCTGTTTTTCGGAGGCTTTGACTGAATTTGTTTCACACTTTTTTTAAATCACGTCTAGATACACGGCTAGATATAGTGCACAAGATAATAATTTGTTCAAAACATCTAACGAAAAATGTTTAACAAAGCCATAATAAGTACAGAGGTTTTGTATGAAAAGTATGACGAATTGAGTCCTCTTAACACATCTGCTCATAGTCTCAAGACTGATCGCAGATTAGCACAGAAAAAAAAAATATGGTCTCTGGTTTTTATATAAATAAAATACTGGAAAAAATTATGAATAAAGCCTTACTTGTATACTTGTCACAGATGCATAAATAGAAGTGTCTGCAATCGTAGGGCTATCTCCAGCTACCCATTTATTCCCATCCAAAAAGTTCTCAAGAAAACCAAGGGTGGTATTGAGATCATCTTTGAGAGTTTTCTTTATTTCTGTTTCACCCAGGAATAAAATTGGGAACTGAAAAATGTGATAGGTATGTATTTCATGATCATAGAGGACAAATTAATTACAATGCATTTAATTATGTGGTCTGGTAGGTACATTACTAATGGCACTAATACACAGCACTGCTAATGCATAAATAATGTATGTTGTGCAATCAATATTGCATATTGATTATTGCATGAGATTGATTGCTACCTTTACCTAGCAATATTGCTACCTTTTTAGCGCCCCAGAACTGACGGTGTATTCCCAACCGCCCCATTGCCGACATCTCCATTAATGGGGCCGTTGGGAATTTAATAAAATTATTTAAAAAAAATCCCAACCGCCCCATTGCGCTATCCCCATTGATGGGGCCGCTGGAATTGAATAAAATAATGAAAAATTGTTCCCAACCACCCAATTGCTCTATCCCCATTGATGGGGCCGTTGGGAATTGAATAAAATAATTAAACAATGTTCCCAACCTCCCCATTGATGCAGTGGAAATCGGATCTCGTCTCCTCGACACTACCCTCTTACGTTATTACACCACTGGTAATAAGCGCGGTACAAAAAATTCAACAGTTTGAATGTGTATTCATAATCATTAATTTTACAGATTTTTATTCTAAAATAAAAATCTGTAAAAGTGTTAAGTAATCTGTTCTTGGGCCCCAAATATTTCTACTAAGGCTAGTTTTGATTTATAGTTTAAAATCACAAAATTAACGTCATCAAAAAAGTCATGTGTAAATAGTTCTCCCATAAATTCAGTTTGATGTGCTGTTCGTTTACTTACAAACTATAAACTGCTTAGCCTCACGTTTTAGCGTTGAAAACATCGTTAGTTCATCATTTGTAACGTAGAGACAATTTTAATATTATAAACGTGTTAAAGTCACAAAAACTAATAATTATGTACATGCAATGGGGAAGTTGGGATTATTTTTTAATTATTTTATTCAATTCTCAACGGCCCCATCAATGGGGATAGCGCAATGGGGCGGTTGGGAACAATTTTATTTAATTTTATTAAATTCCCAACGGCCCAATTAATGGGGATAGAGCAATAGGGCGGTTGGGACAATTTCAAATAATTTTATGAAATTCCCAATGGCCCTATTAATGGGGATGTCGGCAATGGGGCGGTTGGGAATACACCGAACTGACCACAGAGGAACTGACCGAAAATGTCATAAGAAGGTATAAATTAAAAAGCTAATACATACACAGATTGCCCTGATTTTCACATACAACGAAGAGGCGTCGAAAAATAATCTTTGATTCACAAGCGCGCGGCGTTTCAAGTCTTTCGGATAAAGTTGGTCATCCTTTCCGAACTTGTCTGCCAAATAACAGGCAATGGCACGACTTTCCCATATAATAAAACCATCGTCTTCTAAAGTAGGCACACAGTGTTGAGGATTTATTTTCAAGAAACTTTCGTTCAATTGTTCTTTTTTAAATAAATCAACAATTTTAATTTCTATCGGTGCCCCGATGGCTCTTGCTGCAAATAGGGCACCTCGGGAAGGTCCACTTATCGGATAATGATATAATTTTACGGTAGACATGGCTAGTCAACTATAAATATTCTATATAAACTTCAGGAACCTATCTACGTTGCTAGCAGAATAGGTAATGGTACTTTACTTCAGGGGATGGAAAGTTAGTACTTAACCTCAATGAGACACTAATTTTGCATCAGGCGGGTGACACTTGCATACAATCACCCCTTTATCATAGAAAGTGGCGCTGCCTATATAATGCTTCCTTTAAAGTTTGATTAATATGTCAACAGATGTCTCTTAAATAACACATTTTGATAAAAAATCAATAAAAATTACATAAATTACAAATTTAACATGTAAATAATGTAATAATTTAGTACCTATTTAAGTATATATAAATAATATAGATAATTTTTTTTCAATTTTACAAAATGAGTAATATATTGAGCTGGCAATAATAATATTTTTAAACCAAAAAAATAACTGCCATTTTTTTTACAATGTGGTCAAATCTCAATGCGTACGTGCGTGTTTATTTTTGTTCCATTTTGTGCCTTTTTCGGTTGTGATTTCTAAGGTTTTTACGTTGAGTTTGAGCCTCGTGCTCCTCCGTATAACTGCTAGGACTTCGCCTCCGTTAAGAGTTTGCAATCCGCTGTGTGCAGTGACCGTCCGGTTGGCTTGTATTTCTGCCAAAGGACGCTCGAAGAACAGTTTATTTTGCGAAAAGGACGCTAATTTATCGTGTGTTGTGTAGTGTAAGCATTATCAACATGCCGAGACGTTGTGAATTAGGCTGTGAACCTTCTGGTAAGTATCATAAAAATATGCTGAATTCAAAAGAAACAGTTGGGTTTTTAAAAAATCCCACGTGTCTTTGGAATGAAGTGTTTTATAACCCCACGGAATTAAAAGTACTAATCCAAGCTGTATTTCTGCACTCCTGAGTTTGTAGATTTAAGTGTGCCTGTTTCAAATAATGTTAATTTTAAATAGAAAGAAGTAAGAAGCCTTACGGTATTCAAAGTGAGAACTTTCATAGTAACAAAACAATGTGTGGAAACACATTGCAACCTACATTGGTACCCACAAAGGAACATAAGAATGCATTCAAGTTTTTTTTTTATGTCAAAAGGTTGACAAACATGCTTTACATGGAACAGGCTGGTTTGTGTATGCAACTGTAGTTAATAAGTAAATTTTTGTTTCAGATGTTCCACTCCATGTTTTCCCAAATCCAGATAAATATCCTGAGCGGTTTAAGGCATGGGTTACAATTGTCGGTGGAAAGTTGGAAACATCTTATGATTATGAGGATTTTAGAAAGAAGAAACTTTGTGACATACATTTCACAAATAAAGACCGAAATCGTAATAACCGGTTAAATGCATTAGCTGTTCCGTCTGTACACTTACCATGTAAGTATTTTTTTTCATGCCCTCATAGTACACTAGATAAGTATTTATAATAATCCAAATTTCTTAAATTATAAACATAAAATTACCAATCATATCACTGTGCCTGTAGGGTACTCTAAAAGCTTGTTGAACATTTGTTGAACGTTAGACATTACCTTGTTGAATGTTACGAAAGAAAGTTTTTTTTAAAGAATTGTCTCAATAACCTAGATGGTAACATAGGAAGAAACCCACTTTGTCATACTATTTTGTTTTTCAGATCATATTTCTGCGGTTACACAGCCAGAACCATGTACAAGCTCAGTTTCAGATCATATTTCTGCAGTTACACAGCCAGAACCATGTACAAGCTCAGTTTCTGAAAGTATATCTACTCGGCCCTCAACATCCTTCACAGGTAAATCACATAATTCCTTTTTAGGAGCAAGTTATATATTATGCTTGTCATTATTATCTCCACCGTAGGAGATGGGCATGACAGTGTGTTGTATGTACATTATGTATCATGCCTTAGACAACTGTATCCTGGTTCAAACAAGAACTGATACGTATGTCAGTCCAGTTCCGTCTTTACCATAAGGGCCCGTACCCAGGGCCCCAACACTCACGGGGGCCCCAAAAGGAAGATATATTTGCTTACAATATACAATGTCTTTCTACATTCTTAATTAAAATGTTAATTTTTTGTGTGCCCTGGCATGGCTTAATACGGCCCTGTGTCAGTCCAAAAATATATGGCTGACTGGGAAAACTGGGAAACCTGGGAAAAAGAATCACAAAAATGTTTATAATATGCAATGTCCAAGCTACTACTCTGCCAATTTTCATCTAAATCGGTTTGGTAGTTTTGCCATGAAAATGTCACAAACTAACAGACAGATATACTATAAATATACTAATTAGGTTTAGGAGGAATGTAGCTTTAAACAGACTTTTTATGAATAATTGCGTGTTTTTTTCAGGGGTGGTTGCTGTTATGTCACAGCCAGAACCAAGTACCAGCTCAGTTTCTGAAAACACATTTACTCAGCCCTCAACACATTTGACAGGTAAACATTATAATAACTCATTAAATGTTTTTTAAAGTACTCACTTATCAGAAAATCAGAGTTAGAATATTATAGAGTGATAGCATTAACAACAAGTATCGATAATAAATGTATAGACTATATAAAGAAGTTTTAACTAGGAAGTCCACAGCTTTGTGTGTGTGGACGACACTGTACAGTTTGTTTAGAACACAATTTAGAATAAATTGAACAAATCTGTAGTCAACGGAGAAAGTCACTATGTATAAATGAATTCAACAGACACTATTATTTGTTTATAGTAACATTGCTAACTTTATAGTCTGTTTTGTTCTCAATAAATAATGATATGCATAACATTTTGTTCCTTTAATGTTCCTGATGCATCTTTTTTATTTATATTAATTTATGATAAAATATTTCAGTTTGCGCAGCCCCTAAAGAAGATGCTATTATGATGGAGCACAATTACTGTATCATAGAAGATAAAACCTGTGCAAAATGTAAGTATTGCTTTGATACTGTACATAATAATAATATTTTTTTTTAAACAATGGATGGAATAGTCCTGGATGGAAATCGAATTCATGACCATTGAAAACTTCTTCTATCATTCCCCAATGACCTGTAATATTCCACCGAAGGTGGTGCACACACAAAGCCTAGAAGGAATGGGCTCTCAAGTGCAGCTGTCGAAACACACCGATAGGTGCTTGGCGATGATTTTCAACTTGAGGGTGGTTGCCAGCCAGATGGGTACTACAAAGGCTAACACCTGTATTATACTAATTATACATTTTCCTTCTTTTATTCAAGGAGTGTAATGACTTATCCTTGTATTTTTGTTTTACAGATGCAAGGAAAGGAGTTAAATCTTTGGCAGATCGAAAAATTTGTAGTTTGCGGTCCGAAATTTGCAGACTTCGAAAAAAAGGGAAAACTCTTAAAGCAAGAGTAAGGAACGCAGAGAATCTATCAAATAATCCTTTGTTCCACAAATTTACGAGAAATATGACAACGCCTGCTAAGCTTTTTACCAAAATGCAAGTTTATCAAACCTTAAAAAAACCAAAGGGAAGACGTTATACTAACGATGAAAAAGTGCTGTGTTTATCCATGTATAAAAAAAGTCCTAAATGCTATAGAGTATTATCAAGATTTTTTACATTGCCATCGGCAAAAGCCATGAAGCGCCTTTTGGCAAAAATAAAAATTATGTCTGGCATAAACACAGTAGTGTTTGATAAAATTAAAGAAACTGTAGCAGATAAAGATATATCAGGTCGTTTGTGTTCACTAATTTTTGACGAAATGTCTTTAACGCCACAAGTCCATTATAATGCCCAAATGGATTGCCTGCAAGGTTTTGTTCAGGGAGGAAAAAGGTTTGCAAATCATGTCCTTGTGTTTATGATAAAAGGTATAAAAGAAAATTATAAACAGCCAGTGGCATATTTTTTTACGAATAGTTTAAATAAATTTGAACTCAAGAAAATAATTAAATTGGTTGTTAAAAATATTCAGGACACTGGACTAATAATTTTGAACACTGTGTGCGATCAAAGCACTGTGAATGTCGGTGCAATCACTAGCCTGATTGAAGACACAAAAAAGATATATTTCAAAAAGGGCAAAGAGTGGCGCCATGATGTCATACAAATAAATAAAAAGACATTGATACCTCTGTATGACGTTCCTCACCTTATAAAGGGCATAAGGAATAATTTAATTACTAAGAATTTGAAATATTCTATAAACAATGAAGAAAAAATTATGAAGTGGGAATATTTGGAAATGCTGTATGCTGCAGACATGTCATATGGAGAACTGCGACTTCTACAAAAAATTACAGAGGAGCATGTGAAACCTCAAAAAATGAGTAAAATGAGGGTGAAAACAGCAGTGCAAACATTCAGTCACAGTGTCGCTGTGGCTACTGAACATTTAACAGGGAGAGGTGACCTACCTGGAGAGTGTCGGCAAATGATTGATTTGATTATATTGTTAGATAATTTATTTGATTCTTTGAACTCCAGTACTTTTCATATACCGAACGGCAAAATATATAAAGGGCCAATCAGAAGGAATTCACCTCACCATCAGCTCTGGTTAAAAGCTAAAAATGTTTTAAAAACTGTAAAATTTATTAAAGAAATAAAAAATGGCAATGAAATTCGATATGTAGACACAATAGTTCCATCTGTCAAGAACTTTATAAAAACAATTGAAGGCATGGAAGCATTATGGACAATCCTTTCTAGAAAATATTCATTTGACACTATGCTAACAAGACATTTCAATCAAGATCCGATAGAAAATTTCTTTGGGAACATCAGAAGTTATGGGGCAAGAAATAATGCACCAAATAGTGTTGCATTTGAAGGTGCTTACAAAGCTTTATTGTTAAATAATTATAACTCGCCCCATTCAATTAGATCTAACTGTGAAGAAGATAAAAATGAATGTTTACAAAATTTAGATTTCTTTTTAAATGATAGGAATATATGTGATTCTGATGTTCCCAAAGATGAAGAAATAATCATAAATCATGATGCATTATATGCGGATAAGATCGTAGCAGATGCAGGTCAAAGTAATTATGTATGTGGATGGGTTTTGACGAAATGTCTTAAAAGTGTAGTTAAGAATTGTAAGGTATGCAGGGCTTCATTGATAGGTTCTAAAGAAGCCGAAAATAATTCTTACATCAAATTAAAAGAATACAATAAAAATAAACAATGGCTCTGTTACCCATCTAATGAACTAGACAAATGCTTTCATGACGTTCAAAATATTGTCACATCGTCTTTGGTAAAAAATGTTCAAATATATAAAACTAAACAAAAAATTGTTCTACTGACGGATATTCTTGTAGTCTACCCATTTCATTGCAATTTACATAGAGAAAAATTAAAAAAATGTTTTTTAGAAGTAACTATAAATCTACTAATTAGTAGTTGGAGTCGTTCGATTAATAGAATTATAGCAGGAAAAATAACATACGATGGTGAGGATGAAACTAAACTAGCTGCAAAATTGTATTATGATAAATACAAACATCACAAAAATCAAAAATAAATGAAATATGAGCTAAATTACGTGTTTTCTTTTCTTGACTTATGCATGATAACGAATATAAGTTTTCTGGAAAATATATGACAACACTGGCCGTTTTAACACGAGACGATAACGACACCTTAAAAATGTAGTAACGATTAATTTTATATGCAGTGCGGTGTCGTTATGTGTAAAAACGGTTCATAGAATTGTATGGTCCGCTAAATCGTCACGACTTTTTACGGTGTCTGTATCGTCTCGTATAAAAACGGGCTTAGTATAATTTCATTATTGTTTTTTACATTGTGTACATATTCATTGTTAATGTTTTATATATCAATAGTGTACTATTGTTTTGTTCCATAAATGCTATTTCTTTGTATTCACTTAATTCTTGTTATAAAATTTGAATTAAGTAGACAAAACAAAAAATAATACATAACTGATATATAGAACGTTTTAAATGAATAAATGTATACAAACAACTCCATATATGAAGTAGGTAAGTATAGTATATATATAAAGTATAGAATCATTTTGTAGAGCTCGCTAGTGTCGCAATATGGCGTCATACGATTAACAAAAAAGAGCCACGAGAGGGCACTCTTCTCTTTGTTTTGCATGTAAGGTAACTCCTCTGCACGAAGTTTGGTCTAATTAATTTATGACTTAATTGTTTTCAAAATATTAACTAGATGGCAGTAGTAACTTATGATAAAGCAGTCCAAACGATTCGTTCTAGCAATAATACAATAAGCAGATTTTAATGTTTTAAGTTTGTTCCTATTTCACTATTTATAAATATAAATGATCTGTAGTATTTCGTCGCTTTAAACTACTTATTATTTGTACATATTTCTAAGAATATCTGACTTTTTGTTGATAAGTAAGCTATCGGTACTACAATGAAACTGCGTAGAATGAAACGTTATTTCATTCAATTGACATGTCAGCCGAACATTGAATTTAAATTTTAAACCAGTGTTGCCAACGTAGGCGATTTATCGCCATTTAGGCTACTCAGGACAAAAATTGGCGACGATAAATTCGGGATGGCGACTGGTCGCCTTTTAGGCTACCTCAACGACATGGTAATAATATAAGTCAAATCACAATTTATGAGCTAAATCGTAAGAAATATACCTGTCCCCCGCGGTTTCACCCGCGTTCCCGGGATAAAAAGTAGCCTATGTCCTCCATGCTATACGCTATCTGCATGCCAAGTTTCATGATTATCCGTTGAGAAGTTGAGGTGTAAAGGCGTAACAAACAAACATTTTTGTTTGTTACGCCTGTGATTTGGCCAAAAGTGTATTTGCGTGAGCTTGCCCCTACTACTACCTATCTGTGCTCACCACTCGTGCCTCATACTGTATCTGCTACATGCAGTGAAAAACGCGCACGGGTGCTCACGCGAGTGTATTTTTCTCCAAATGCCACGTATGTATGTATACTGATTTGAAGAAACTAACAAGCCCACACTCGGCGCCGGTACACGCCTAACGTAGCGAACACTATACTTTATTGTATTTTTAAGCTACATTTGGAAATTTCAGTAAAAAATTACGAGGTGGAGCAGATCTTGCAGGGAACTTACTATGTTTAATAATAAAGAATCAGCTCCTAGTATTCTGACAAGCAATTAGAAGTTAATTTTGATAACTTTTAGCAACTTGTGATAAATAATTTTGTTCGTATTGTGACGTAGAAGCAGAATATCGAAAAAATTTGATATCTACGAAAACACAATATTTTTAATGCCCTTTTTAGTTTCTTCAATATTCAGCTCATGGTTCCTTTCAGCGTTTTTTTTTTCTCAGTAGTCCAGAATTTGCCCATACTGGCTAGGGAAAAAAATACATCCTGTATATAAATTAATTAATAACAACATCTTAATTTTATTCATAGCTTTATTGTGGCTTTTGGGCTATTTTAGGCTACCTGCTCTGAAATTCAGCTATTTTAGGCTACTTAAGCTGTGAAAAATGGCGACATTAGGCCCAGTGCTGTTGGCAACACTGTTTTAAACGATTATTGTGGTAGCGATGGGTAACTAGCCGAAATTTCAATAGCTTAGCTAGCCGGCTATATGTGGTGTAAAAGCCAGCTAGTTAGTCAGCTATTTTGGCTATTTGGCTACACGCACGCACACACAGCTGCCGGCTACTCGGCTAGATTGGCTTTGGCTAGACGGCCAGCTACCGGCTAGTGGCGGCTAGAATGGCTTTGGCTAGCCCGCCAGCTAGTGGCGGCTAGTGACCTGTGGCGGTTAGGCGGCTACCCGCTGTGTGTGACGTAAACTTGTCGTAATGAGGAGAATTTCTTATGATATCTCTATGGTCAAAATACTTATCAATACGTGCACTTAAGGTTCAAATTGGTTCGAATTATCAACAGTTAGGCAGGTAAGAAAACTCCTCATTCTTTCTAGCTAGCGAGTAGCCAGTAGCCATCCTGTAGCCAGTAGCCACCCAGTAGCCAATAGCCATTATCGTGTTGACAGCTAACGTAGCCGTGGCTATGTTGTGACTAGCCGTTTTTTGGCTAGTTATTAGAATAGCTACCCACCTCTATAAGAAGTTTCCTTGCGAAGTTGCGACTCTATCTTACGTTTATCGTTTTTGTTACCAAATTGATAATTTGTTTTGTTTTTCTCCGTTGTTACTGTTTTCGTTTCCCTGTTAAGTTTTTATTGTTTTACCGTTATTGTTTTTTTGTTACTATGTTCTCAAAGAGGAAAGTGTATTGCATTTTTGGATGTAGTGAATTAGGTAAGTTATATTGTTATAAATACATATAAAAGACCATGCGCACATTTATAAGAAGCTTAACCTACCTACAGGCCTGTTGGTAGGTTAAGCTGGTAAAAAATGGTATAGGTACTTATCAAATGCATGGTATTTTATCTACTTTATTTCATACCATCAGTAGCACTCTTTATTTGATACTTTTTGTTATTATAACTTTGAGTGTTTTACTTCTGACTCATAATTACCAAGACCCTTTGTATCTTCATCTCTATACTTAATTGAAATGCCTGGTCGATTTGATTATAATTTTTCTTACGTTTATAGGTATGCATTTATATTGTTATAAATAAATAAAAGACCATGCACACATTTATAAGCTCAAGAAAAAAAATACCATGCAATTTAGGTACCTACCTGTCAAGTGCATGATATTTTTCTACTTTATTTCATATCTTCATTTCTATATTTAATTGAAACACCTGGTTGAAATGATTATAATTTTTCTTACCTTTATAGGTGCTTACATGCATCGATTTCCTCACCCTGAGAAACGGGCAGCGTTGTTTGCAACATGGTTGTCTATTGTTGATGATAAATTAAAAGAAAGCGACACTATGAAGATCTATAAAAACAAGAGGATCTGTGATTACCACTTTAAAACTGAACACAAAGTGTCTAGTCATTGTTTAATCGATTCTGCAGTTCCATCTCTTCATCTGAGTGGTAAGTCCCATCCATTCATACTAATATTATAAATGCAACAGCTGAACTGACCATGATGAAAGCCTATGGTATGGAGAAGTATATGAACTTGAGTAAAACCGCAGGGGATATATAAGATATATGGTAATGTTTCTAATCACATCTTACTGTCACAGTAACATTATGAATGTGTAAGTTTGGATGTTTATCGACCAATCTCGCATCCCGCAAAGGACTGAACTTATTATGTATAAATCTTGGCATATAGATACCCTAGAATAACATTTAGATACTTTTTACCCCAGTTTTTTTTTTAAGGCGATGATAGCTTTGTGGTAGTGACGTCGGATACCGGGACGAAGGTCCCGTAGTCCGAGGTAGGTTCGAATCCTACAATGAGCTTGAGCTTTCGGTGAAGGAAAACATCGTGAGGAAACCATAGCACGGTGGTAGGGTACTTTGTAGTACCCGCCTAGCTGGCTACCACCCTCAAGTTGAAAATCTGTCGCCAAGCACCTTTCCGTGTGTTCCGATAGCTGCACTTGAGAGCCAGCTCCTTCTAGGCTTTGTGTGCTTACCACCTTCGGCCGCATCATCACTTACCATGGTGAGATTGCGGTCAAACATTACACAATTACGAGGTCCTTTGGGAATGCAGGCGAAACGGCAGGGTGGAATCTAGTTATAATAATATGAATTGGTCCTTCAACACATTTGTTTGTTGTATGTGAAGTGAGGTTCAACAAAAATAAAACATTAAGTACTATTTATAAACAAAACCCCAACATAAATCTGTTTTGAAAGTTATTTTATATTATGTTTCGTAAAACAACTATTGTCCTGTTTAATAATAATCGGTATGATTATTATGTTTTATAGAACTATTCTTAATGTGCATCTTATAATTAATCTATAATTATAAATGATGAAAATGTGAACCACATGTCATGTTTATTCATTACATATTATTATCTACAACTTATAAAATACTAAATAGAAAACCATTTTAAATTCCAAAATTGTTGATTAATTGTGTTTTAATTACTTTACAGGTGTACATTTATCTAGTGGGATTTCGGTGTAATTGGAACATAACTACTCCTTGCCAAGGATGTGGCCCACAGATGATAATCCCAATCCTAAAATCACAGTTAAAAGTTCTCAACACCAGAATATTTTGGATGAAGGTATATATTTCTATACTCAGATAAACATACTACAGTCTTATCTATACTAATATAATAAAGCGGAAGAGTTTTTTGTTTCTTTAAACGGACTAATCTCTGGAACTACCAGTCGGATTTGAAAAAAATCTTTCACACTAGTTATAGGCAAAAGCCTATAGTCTATAATACTCGGGGATAATATAGCCCAGAGTATTATAGTAGTAGTAGTGCCCCGTATAAAAATACCCGGAATGCGGGTGAAACCGCGGAGGACAGCTAGTAATGATAGCTTTAAACATTTCTCCAACTTGTTCTTTATCATACTCTGTCAACAATATGGATAAACAAAATAGGTACTTAATGTATTTGAGCAATTGTTAATACTTCTGAGATTTTTACATTCTGCAACAGTATTAGAATCAGATTAAATAATCATAATTTTTGATATTATCCTTGGACCATCTACAGGTTCTAAACTATATTTTAAACAAGGTATAATAATATAAGTAAAGACTCAAATACTACTTAGAATTATACCAAATAGAATTATTTTCAGCCTTAACATAAGCGAATAATATATTTAATTATTTTGTTTTAGAGCTTCAAGCCTCTGCAGGGGTAAATACACAAGTTCAGCCTTCGACATCCCAAGCTTCTATGAAAGGTATTTTTTTATGAAATAGTTATTTTTTTTGGTAGTTAATATACATAATTACACCCAGACTCAGGACATACAGACATGTTCATTGTTCATGCACACAAATGCATGCCCTGTGTGGGAATTGAACCCACGACCTGAGGCGTGATAGGTGGAATCTTAACCAATTGTCTAAACTGGCCCATCAAAGTCCGATATTAGTAAAGATTCATACTACTTAGCATTATACCAACAAATATAATTATTTTCAGCCTTAACATACCTATTTACTATAATATATTTAATTATTTTTTTTTAGAGCTTCAAGCCTCTAGGGGTAAATACAGATGTTCAGCCTTCGATATCCCAAGCTTCTATGAAAGGTAATTTTTTAATGAAGTTTTATGTCAGATGATAATTAGGCAGATGGTTCACTTAATGGTAAGTGGCTATAGTCAGCTGGTATGGTAGCTAGCTAGCAATACCAGGGGAATTGTCTCAAGTGCAACTGCCGCAACTCACCGCTAACCATGCTTGGTGACAGATTTTCAATTTGATAGTAATTTCAAGCAAGGTAGCCAGGCGAGTAATACTACTATGGTTTTCTCAAGATGTTTTCCTACCCTGAAAGCCCATTCTAGGATTCGAAAACAAGACCTTCATCAAGGCATTCGATGTCACCACTGAGCTAATATCGCTTAATGTATCTTGGCTATTTACATATTAAGTATTTTAAGTATTTGATATCTTACAGAGTACAAAAGGAAATCACCACTTTCAGTAAAAAAAACGAAGAAAGAGATCCAAAAATTAAAACGACAGCTGAACAAATCCCTGCAGAAAACAAAGAATTTCAAAGCACGACTTTCCACTGCACAGAAGTCAATTTCCGGACAGGCATTCAATATGGTGACCAAAGTTGATTCAAACCAAATAATACATTTATATGGTGTACCCCACTTACTCAAAGGCTTAAGAAATAATTTATTAACTAAAGACCTGAAGTATACAGATTTTGGAGATGAAAATAAAACTAAAATTATTAAATGGGAGTACTTCCAAATGCTATATGAAGCAGACAAAAGTTATGGTGATCTAAGGTGAGACCTTTTCTAATACCTTTTATTTTTGGTACTTTTGCATTTATATAAAAAATAAAACTTTTACTAGAATTATTTTACTTTTTCTGATAGGCCATAATCTCAGCTTTTGAAGGTTCATCATTTGAACCATTAATTACAGGACACCTGTATATTAGACGGGCCAGTTAGCGCAGTTGGTTAAGGTTCACCTTACGTGCCGCAGGTCGTGGGTTCGATTCCCACACAGGACATGCATTTGTGTGCATGAACATGTCTGTATGTCCTGAGTCTGGGTGTAATTATGTATATTAAGTATGTATTTACAAACAAAAAGTAGTATATGTAATTATATCAGTTATCTGGTTTCCATAGTACAAGCTCTGCTTAGTTTGGGATCAGATGACCGTGTGTGAGGAATGTCCCAGGATATTTATTTATTATTTAAGAGAGGGTAGAAAGCAAAATCACCTATCTTTGAATTTAATTTTACCCAAGTAAATCATATTTAGATATATCTTTATATGGGTATTTTCATTATATTATACGCGAGGGTTCTCTGTGGAAAATACCATAATCCCATCAATGAGACGTTAATCTATAATGCACGACAAACAACCCATGTGTACAAACAATAATATAGACAAAATTAATATTTTTCAGGTATCTTCACAAGCTAACGGAGGAGCACGTCAACCCACAAAAGATTTAAAAAATGCGAGTTAAAATGGCAGCCCAAGTCTTCAGTCATAGCGTAGCTGTAGCGACTGAGCACTTAACTGCAAGAAAAAATTTGCCGGAAGAATGCCGACAACTGATACCATTTGTGCTTTTAGTTGATAAGTTATTTGATAGCTTAAATGCAGGCACCTTTAATATTCCGAACGGGAAAGTTTATAGAGGTGGTGTAAAAAGAAATTCTATGCATCATAAACTGAGGCAGGAGAGCATACATTTTTTAAAAAATACTACATTTATTTCCAAAAAGAAAGAAGGAAACAAAATTCAATTAGTTGAAAAATCTGCACCTTCATTAAAAAAATTCATTAAAACTATTGAAGGAATGCAAAATTTGTGGAATATATTAAACAAAAAATATTCTTTTGATTGTCTTCTTACAAGGAATTTCAACCAAGACCCAGTGGAAAACTTTTTTGGGAACATAAGGAGTTTAGGAGCACGAAATGTGTCACCCAATTGTCGTGCGTTTGAGGGTGCATTTAAAACCCTCTTACTAAATAATTTTAGCTCAGCCCAAGCCATAAATGCCAACTGTGAGGAAGATTTTAATAACTGCCTCCATAATTTGGACTTTTTTATCACTGAAAAAGAAGCTTACAAAAAAGCAGCCATTGAAAGTAGCATGGAAATAAGTGAAAAATTGTTTGAGAAACTCTGTAATGATAACCTCACAGTTGATAATAATCCATTAAATCATCAACAGAGAAGATATGTGTGCGGCTGGGTTTTATCAAAATGTTTGAGCAAAGTTGTAAAATCGTGCAAAACATGTAGAAACACTTTATTGTCGCAAAAAAATGATACTGGGAATGAATATATAAAAGCTAAAGAATACAATCAAAAGAAACAATGGCTTTGCTATCCTTCCAACCAATTGGCCAATAGTTTCAATGAAATTCAAGAAATCACAATCACATTCTTAAAAACGAACTTAAAAACGAACTTAAAAAAGACTCAAAATCGAGAAAATATACAATTATTAATAGATTCGTTCGTATCATTCCCATGTGGTTGTGATCTTCATGATGCAGATTTCAAAAAACTTTTTGTTAATTCTGCTATAAACATATTGATATGCAGTTGGAGCAGAACCATGAACCGCATTCTTTCTGGAAAAATAATGTATAAATAATTATACATTATTTTTCCAGAAAGAATGCAGATTTCAAAAAACTTTTTGTTGATTCTGCTATAAACATATTGATATGCAGTTGGAGCAGAACCATGAGCCGCATTCTTTCTGGAAAAATAATGTATAAATAATTATACATTATTTTTCCAGAAAGAATGCGGTAAAGAAAGAATGAGGTATGCAGAAAGGAAGCATATTATAACAAGCATAAACATACAAAATAGAATAAGAAAACTATTGTCAATTAATTTATATATTTAATGTTATAGTTTATACCAAAAATGTACCTATTTATGTCTGAAATAAATAGTAAATCACATTTTTAACTCTTTATTTTGTAGAGGCACCAACTGGCTTAGTAAGCAAATAATATTTCTTTGTATAAATTAATAGTATTCAAGCATATCTTTAAAAAATGAATCCCAAGAAGTATTATTTGCTTATTATTGCAAGCTGGTGCCATCGGTTTCCCTACCTATCTCTATTTAAATAAAAAATACTGTACCTTCCTATATATACTACGTGGCTAAGTATGTATAGGACATTTAGTTTGGCCCGCCAAACGCATGGAGGCGCTACTGAGCTGTCAAAGAACCATTTTGACACGCGAGATGGCTCTCTTTTCCTTTATGGATAGTTACTATACTCTTTGCTTTACTTTACTATTAATCTGCTAGCTTACTTTACTAGGCACTCAATCATAGATAATACACTATATACTAGAGACACTCAATCGATCGCATACGGATCGCATAGAGGTGAGTATCGATCGACAGACTTGTTGACAGTTCATTGGAGGTAGTTGACCTACAACTTGTAGCTGGGTAAAGGGCTTATTACACCTTCCTATATTTAGGATCCTAACTAGGATGGTTCTAACAAGGAAGCAGGAAGCTACTTATTACACTACACTGGCCCTGATTCTGTTGTTCACAACTAAACTAATTTTAATCTCACTATGTCTCTTTCTAACAAAGAATATAAGAAAAGGATGTAAGAAATTTAGTTCTGTCAAATTAGTCCAATGCTTGTTTTCAATATAAACTTAGTCGCCATCTATCGCGGTTACGCCTAAATACACGCAAAATAAGACGGCAAAGATTAATTTGACAACTTAAAATATATTCTATCCTTTTTCAATAATATTCGTAAGAAAGAGATGAGATGTGACTAAAATTAGTTTAGTGCGATTTACAACAGAATCGGCACCACTATCTTGCTTTCTAACTAGGACGCGGCAAAGAGTATAGCAACTATACTTAAAGCGGGACGGACGACTCGTAGGGATGTAACAAAGGTCGATTTAAAAAAATATAACTATACTTACATCGATGTTCTTCCGATGTTTAAAGTTTTTTATTCTCTCAAACTGATCACACAAATTAAAATTTTAATGAATACAAATGAGCTCCTTTATGTTAAAATAAAACAAAATTGAACTTTATGTAAGTAAATACCAAGTATTAATTTATAAATAATGTAGTACTTTCAATGTACGGATTATTTTTCTATTATTGTTTCTTAATTACTAATGACCTATACATTCATCCCTCAAAATATACGCCAAGACTTTAGAAGGGCCTTATATAATTATTTCAAAACATCGATGTTTTGAATTAATTATACAGGGTGATTTTGAATTACTTAGCTATTTTATAGGAGTCTCTCATTAATAAAAAATACATGTTTTATTTTTAGATATAATTTTTATAGAAAAAAATAAAGTTATGACGATCCAAAGTTTTCTCAAAATTACCGAAATCGTTGGTCGTACCTCGCGCCAATACGCTACGTCACATAGCTGTCAACAACCGAGAATGTTAGATACCGCCTACGTATACGAAAACACGAACACCATCCAAATTAAATATCCTATACATCACTCTCGGTATTCTTACCCGTTTAAAATTTATAAAATGAAGCCACAAAAATACAGTAACTCACTTTTTTTTATTAACTCAATTACAAACAGACTCATCGTATCACAATTCTAACATATGCATCGTTGTAACACTTTAAAACTTTAGGGCCAACTTAAGGCTAATTTAAAATCACATTGAACTGAATATTGCAGTTTATTGACAACTTATTATTTGGTTTTAAATAACACACTTCCAGTGATCTGCAACCACAAAGCGCACAGTTGGGTGGGGTGGCGGGCGCTGCGCGGCATCTTGTGTGAGGCAGAAGCCCTCCATTGATCAAACGGATAGTGTACTCCAGAGAGTTCCATAATTATTCAATTAAATTTAAAAATATTTTGTATTACCCAGAAACGACTGTTGATCTTCTAAAACGTTGCCCTAGCAACCAGTAACCAGAGAATACCTGCGTGCGCACCTCAAAATATTTTTTTTCATAATCAGAAATTATTTCAAATAGGTTGACATGAAGTATTAAGCTGAACGCACACCTAAACACGTCGTAGGATTTTTTTTTGTATTCTTTGTATGAAATTAAAAGAAAAGGGAAGAGAGGTTTCGTATAAGGACGCTTCCACACGTCAGACAATCGGTAGTCCAATTGTCATTCCGATTTGAGGCCTTTAGAGCGGCTTTGTAAGACGAGTGCTTTGTTAGTAAAGAATTCAAATGAGAAGAACATTTGAATGTCTCTCAGTCCGACTTGAGGCCTTTAGAGCGGCTTTGTAAAACGACTGTTTTGGTAGTAAGGAATTCAAATGAGAAGAACATTTGAATCTCTCTCAGTCCGACTTGAGGCCTTTAGGGCGGTTTTGTAGGACGTGTGCTTTGGTAGTAAGGAATTCAAATGAGAAGAACATTTGAATCTCTCTCAGTCCGACTTGAGGCCTTTAGGGCGGTTTTGTAGGACGTGTGCTTTGGTAGTAAGGAATTGAAATGCGAAGAACATTTGAATCTCTCAAATCGAATTTATTCTCTTATAAAATTGAATCCACCGACTGACATCAGACCTTTTTAGCGAAATGGGCAATTTTAGAATTTATTTCTGGGATAGGTTCGTTTAAGGGTTTTCTGCTTACAAAGCTGACATTCAAGTTTTCTTTTCTTTCCGACATAAAGTCAGCCGGCGATTGAATGATGCGTATGGGCTGCCTAATGTATTGTTAATAATTATTAAAAGATAAGTTTCCTCCTTAGTAAAAATGAAAAATAGAATTTATTTTAGAAGATTTTAATGAATGACAGATTCGATTCAATGACAGTTTTTATTAATCAAAATACTCGAAATGTAAACAACATTATGAAGAGTTTATTCCTGATATTACTTAATTTTGTGAATGGAAAATGGAAAAATAATATGGTGAAATTTTAGTAGGTATTAAACACAATTTCCACCTAGTACGCGTTACGAAAGAATTCACGTATTTCCGCAGCATATTTCAATGTTCCGGTGACGTCTACCAGCTGAAGTTCAAGGTCATCTACTTGTTAACGTTATCCAGTAATGTGGAGTATTTAGGATATTCTTACGACAAAATTATGAAACAAAAAAGGTTCTTTTTTTTGCACGGATGTGTTCTATTAGTGATTCTGATCCGAGGGAAAAAAAATAGCCAAGAAATTCAAAATCACCCGGTATATTGAACGGATTATTTTTCTATTATTGTTTTTTGATTACTAATGACCTATACATTCATCCCTCAAAATATACGCCAAGACTTTGAAAGCCTTATATAATTATTTCAAAACATCGATGTTTTGAAGAACAATGTTACATCCCTAAACGTCCTAAATCGGAGCGACGCGATTACACTTTCCTGTTTAAGGAAGCAGAGCGGTTGGGACCTTCCTATCTCACTACTTAGGACACTAACCGTTCTTTCTGCGATTACACGTTCCTATTTCCTAGTTAGGATCCTAAAAATAGGAAGGTGTAATAAGTGCTTAAGGCAACGTCGCACGAACGATTTTTAAATCATTCAACGCGCATTTTTAACGAGTTCGCAAGTTGACGCTTTTACTCCCGACTTGAAAAAATGGGGAGAACAAAAATATCAATTCTGGAACAAAACTAAACAACAACTCAAACACGATCGAATCGCAATCAACAACCTTCAAAGATAATACAAGAATCTAAAGGCTGTATGATTTAATTCCTTTGTCTATCTTTATAAAGATGAAAAACGTTCTTACTACTTACTAGTGTTTTCAGACTCACTGTAATTATAGTAGATTTACTGTAATTTTGAAACTTTCACTGTATACTGTAGTGAAAAAATACAGGGATTTACTGTAATTAACTTCATAATAATCAAAATCAATGCGGATAATTGTGTTTTTATGCCTACTAAAGATATGTTGTCGAGGATGACATACATGGATTATTTTAGAATAAACATGTCAATGAAATAAAATTAAAATTGTTTCTATTTAAATATCTAACCGAATAATTCCTACTGTAATATAAGTATTATAATTTTTTTTAAAACTACTGTATTTTTAGCTTACAGCCCAGCATTCAAATTAGTTTTCGCGATCTGGAAGCACTGCTACCTACTTTACTTTTGGACTTTTTGGCGGGAATTTGCAAAGTGGCGTTGCGTTTTCATTTTTATTTTCATAAATTCGTGTATTTTGAGTTTTATTGCATATTATCGATGGTATGTTATCCAATAAAGATCAATCCATGTGCACCAGTGAAGTGAAATGAATTATGTGTATCGTGACTTTACAAGTTGTCTCAAAAAAATGACCACCATTTTACTAAAAAATGACTGATAATGCGGACTATGTGACAGTTAATGTGCGGACTATATGAAAGTGATATTATAAATAAAATGTATGCGACTGAAGGACCTTGTGTCCATGGTCATGAACAAACTTAGATTCAGGATTAGGTAGATATGTCACTAAAATAATAATAATTACGAAAGCGAGATACGTATATGGCAAAACGTGTATGTGTGAGCAGGACTAAGCATATTTTTTTGTCCCTATCTCGCGTATAGGTTTCTATTCTTGACATCAGTGTCAAAATCGGTGTCGTTGAACTCGTTGATGGCAAACAAGTTTCTGGTTCCAAAAGATATTTTGTTGATGAGAGCTTTTGAAATCCTAATTGAATGTTATTTGTGCCTTTTTTATATTCTCAAAGATATTGTTTAGTGTGCAGTGATGGTGAATTGTTGTGTAATTGGTTGTAAAAGCCGTAGTGAACGAAATTAACCAAACATAACCTTTCATCGGTAAGTAGATTTTTTTAATTGATACAGTAAGGAAATCAAAGGATTACTATACTCAAGTGTATTTTCTGTCAATATCATGCAAATTTAATAGATAATTTCGTCGAAAAACGATGATCAACCAAATTTGTTTTTAGTGCTAACCGACCAAAGTGTGAGGCTTATTATTGTGGGGTGGTTAACTATGGTACTACGTGTCATTCGTAAATAGTCGGATTATAAGTTGATGGGGATACCAGCATTTTATAAATTTTACCACTTTATTAATTTTAGCACTTTAAATAGCGTATTTTATTTTTTGTAGTTTTCATAAAGAACCATTTATAGTTATATTTATAGGTAAGTTTGATACATAGAAAGTAATTGTTTTGAATTCGTGTGACGCGGAAATAATAACTTACAAATAACGACGATATATGTCATGTATTATGAAATCAAATATAGGTATTGTCAGCGACGCGAACTTATTATGTGAAGTGCCTAAGTCTGTGTGTTTTACCTAAGTTGTATATAAGAAATAATTTTAAGTGTGAAATGTAAATATTTAAGTGCTAGTATTAATTTAAGTGCGAAATTATTCATATTATAAGGTCTAAAGTATTAATTTAAAGTTTTAGGTAAGGAAAGAAAGGTTTTTAGTTTTGTGTTAACTTATTTCGAGAAAAAGAGGGCCTCTCAAGTAGTAGCACCGTTTAATGACGCGGCGTTACCGACACGAGAGCCACTTGAGGTTTTTCAATTTTATCTCATAAGAAAATAGAGATATTTATGTAATTCTTTTTATATAATGTGTAGAAAAGTAAGGTCTATCTAGTAAATAAGTTAATTTTGTAATGAGAAAGCCATTTCCTAAGGAAAACGCAATTATAAGGAAAAACCGCTATAGAAAGAGATAGGAACACGGTTAGAAAGGGACAGAACATCCCGCAGAAAGAAACGGGACTAAGTGGGAAAGAGATAGCATCAAAACAAACCGCGAAATTGTGTCAAGGTTGCGACCTTCTTTCTGATTGGTTAAAAATAAATTATTTCCGGGCTTCTGATTGGTCACAGTACATTGGCCGATAGTATAAAAGTAGCGCGGTTTCCTTCGGAATGGCATTCCCACGGCAGCAGCCCTCAAGAAAACTGGAAGACCGGGTACCTCCTGTACCCCGCCGAGAGTATTCGTCGCCCCCCCCCCCCCCCCTTTTGCGCGTTAAGCGCACCCCGCGCCTTCTGCGCCGTCCCTTGTGCGCCTTTTTGTGCAGCGCCCGCGTCTCGCGTGTCCCGCGCCTTCTGCGCCCCCCCCCGCGCGCCCCTTGTGCAGCGCCCACGTCCCGGATACGTCCTACGTGTCCCGCTCGTATTTTAATCGTGTCCCGGGACGCCTCACGTATCCCGATCGTGTCCCGATTACGTCCCACGCGTTCCAACCGTGTCCCGATCGCATCCCGCACACGTTCCGTGTGTCCCGCGCGCGTTCCACGTGTCCCGAAAGTGTCCTGAATACGTTCTACGCGCCCCGATCGTGTCCCGAGTAGGTCCCACACGTTCCGCCCGTGTTCCAGGCACGTTCCCGCTTGTCCCGAAAAGTCCCGCGCGTCCCGTCTGCTCTTGCTACGCGCATCACCGCGCACCCCTCACCCCTCCCCCTTCGTGTTGCTACTCCGTCCCCGTCTCTCTCTCCTGATTCGCCCGGATCTGGTCGCGTCCTGAGTGACTTCGTCCAGCCGGTAGTCTATGTTTTCGTCGTTAATCTCATACAGTCCACTCTAAGGTTAAAGTAGGTCAGACCAAGTGTGCTCGCCACAGGTATTTTCTCTTTCAGATCTGCAAGGCTACTCTCTAAATGTGAAAATTTGCGAGTTTATATGGAAACAAAGGATAATTAGGTATTTAATTGTGTCTTCAGAATACATCACCTATCAGTACAGTATATACAATCAATAACTGAGGAGGTTGCGGTCAAAACGTGATAAGTCACAACTCATACAAAAAAAATCCTCTAGCCTGTACAAAAATTTTTTTAGTATGTCTAGGGTCTTAATTAAACTATACTTCATCAATCCCGTGTTTTATTATGACTTCTATAAAGTTATAACAATATCACCTGCCACACCATTGATAAATTACGACTCGTAGTAAAACCTAAATGCCCAATACCAGTTTACCCACAAAATGGGGTAAAAGTGTAAGTATGGCAGTATTAATTGTACGTAGCTGTATTATATGTAAATATGTCGAACTATAGCTATCTTCTTCGCCATTCGCTGACTGCAAATCTACCTAATCTTCAATCTACGTGAACCGTAGATTGAAGATTAGGTAGATTCGCAAATTTTCACATTTAGAGAGTAGCCTTGCGGATCTGAAAGAGAAAATACCTGTGGCGAGCACACTTGGTCTGACCTACTTTAACCTTAGAGTGGACTGTATGAGATTAACGACGAAAACATAGACTACCGGCTGGACGAAGTCACTCAGGACGCGACCAGATCCGGGCGAATCAGGAGAGAGAGACGGGGACGGAGTAGCAACACGAAGGGGGAGGGGTGAGGGGTGCGCGGTGATGCGCGTAGCAAGAGCAGACGTGGTGCGCGGGACGCGCGGGACTTTTCGGGACAAGCGGGAACGTGCCTGGAACACGGGCGGAACGTGTGGCACCTACTCGGGACACGATCGGGGCGCGTAGAACGTATTCGGGACACTTTCGGGACACGTGGAACGCGCGCGGGACACACGGAACGTGTGCGGGATGTGATCGGGACACGGTTGGAACGCGTGGGACACGATCTGGATACGTGAGGCGTCCCGGGACACGATTAAAATACGAGCGGGACACGTAGGACGTATCCGGGACGTGGGCGCTGCACAAGGGGCGCGCGGGGGGGCGCAGAAGGCGCGGGACACGCGAGACGCGGGCGCTGCACAAAAAGGCGCACAAGGGACGGCGCAGAAGGTGCGGGGTGCGCTTAACGCGCAAAAGGGGGGGGGGGATGGGCGACGAATACTCTCGGCGTGGTACAGGAGGTACCCGGTCGGCGGGGCACTTGAGAGGCCCTCTTTTTCTCGAAATAAGTTAACACAAAACTAAAAACCTTTCTTTCCTTACCTAAAACCTTAAATTAATACTTTAGACCTTATAATATGAATAATTTCGCACTTAAATGAATACTAGCACTTAAATATTTACATTTCACACTTAAAATTATTTCTTATATACAACTTAGGTAAAACACACACACTTAGGCACTTCACAAAATCAGTTCGCGTCGCTGACAATACCTATATTTGATTTCATAATACATGACATATATCGTCGTTATTTGTAAGTTATTATTTCCGCGTCACACGAATTCAAAACAATTACTTTCTATGTATCAAACTTACCTATAAATATAACTATAAATGGTTCTTTATGAAAACTACAAAAAATAAAACACGCTATTTAAAGTACTAAAATTAATAAAGTGGTAAAATTTATAAAATGCTGGTATCCCCATCAACTTATAATCCGACTATTTACGAATGACACGTAGTACCATAGTTAACCACCCCACAATAATAAGCCTCACACTTTGGTCGGTTAGCACTAAAAACAAATTTGGTTGATCATCGTTTTTCGACGAAATTATCTATTAAATTTGCATGATATTGACAGAAAATACACTTGAGTATAGTAATCCTTTGATTTCCTTACTGTATCAATTAAAAAAATCTACTTACCGATGAAAGGTTATGTTTGGTTAATTTCGTTCACTACGGCTTTTACAACCAATTACACAACAATTCACCATCACTGCACACTAAACAATATCTTTGAGAATATAAAAAAGGCACAAATAACATTCAATTAGGATTTCAAAGCTCTCATCAACAAAATATCTTTTGGAACCAGAAACTTGTTTGCCATCAACGAGTTCAACGACACTGATTTTGACACTGATGTCAAGAATAGAAACCTATACGCGAGATAGGGACAAAAAAATATGCTTAGTCCTGCTCACACATAAACGTTTTGCCATATACGTATCTCGCTTTCGTAATTATTATTATTTTAGTGACATATCTACCTAATCCTGAATCTAAGACGTGAACAAATTACCAAAAAAAAGGTCATTACTTTACTTTTGATATACCTCTAAAGCACTTATTACACCTTCCTATTTTTAGGATCCTAACTAGGAAATAGGAACGTGTAATCGCAGAAAGAACGGTTAGTGTCCTAAGTAGTGAGATAGGAAGGTCCCAACCGCTCTACTTCCTTAAACAGGAAAGTGTAATCGCGTCGCTCCGATTTAGGACGTATAGGGATGTAACATTGTTCTTCATAACATCTATGTTTTGAAATAATTATATAAGGCCCTTCTAAAGTCTTGGCGTATATTTTGAGGGATGAATGTATAGGTCATTAGTAATCAAAAAACAATAATAGAAAAATAATCCATACATTGAAAATACTACATTATTTATAAATTAATACTTGGTACTTACTTACATAAAGTTCAATTTTGATTTTTATTTTTAACATAAAGGAGCTCATTTGTATTCATTAAAATTTTAAGTTGTGTGATCGGTTTGAGAGAATAAAAAACTTAAAACATCGGAAGATCATCGATGTAAGTATCGTTATATTTTTTTTAAATCGACCTTTGTTACTTCCCTACGAGTCGTCCGTCCCGCTTTAAGTATAGTTGCTATACTCTTTGCCGCGTCCTATTTAGAAAGCAAGATAGTGTAGTGTAATAAGTAGCTTCCTGGTTAGGATCCTAAAAATAGGTAGGTGTAATAGTTACTTGTAATCTGTGGATTTGACATTTAATATTTATTTGTTTGTTTATTTACTTTTCCTACTTGTTTTGTAAATTTAATTTTATCACGATTTAATCACAATTCAATTGTTACATTTCCCATATTTAGAAAAGAGTAAATGAAATTATGAGTACAATGAATCGATGTAGAGTCTGCTTGGATCAAGATTTATTGACGAGTATTTTCAATAAACGTGGTCTAATGATGATATCGTTAAAATTAATGTCCGTAGCGAAAATAGATGTGAGTAATGGAATAACACGTTACCGTTGCTTGTAGCATTATCATGAAGTAATTTGTGTTGCCCTTTGGTCTAATGCTATTCTAATTGAAATTAGTTCTTCATCCATACCTAAGTTATGATTAATATTGCAGATTTCACATAATGATGGTTTACCAAACAAAATATGCACAAAATGTATTGAAAGACTTGACAACTGTATTGGATTTATACAATTATGTGAGAATACTGATTTTGAACTACGAAGATCATTACTTAATAATGAAAACGTTAAGACTTACAGTGAAATTAATTTAGAAATTGATAATTATTTAGGTACAGATGATTGTAAATATTCACCTAAAAGTGACAATGATTTGTTTATTGATGAAAGTGTAACTGATTCCATCACATTTGAAGAAAATATTATCACAAATAATTCAGAAAATAATGCTGTATGCTTAGATGATAAAGTAACAATAGGCTCAGATTTGAATGACAGTTTAAAGGGAAACAAGAAACAAGCTCAGAAGCAGCAATGTTTTACATGTGGAAAAGTTATGTCTTCAAGGTATGTGTGAAACTCTAATACCTTCAACAACCTTCCCCCTGAAACTAATAACTGATCTATTTTTGAACAAAACTTCCTACTATTCATATAGATTGGTCGTCCAACAATATTATTTGGGCCTATATTAAGCCGGCTTTTGACTATGGGATATAATATAATATAGACATCATCATCTACATCTTGAGATTTAATATTTTATTGCTCATCATAAATTTTGTTGAAAAATTATTTTTATTTTGGGATGTAATATATTAATATTATAGCACAGCGTGAACAGTCTCGTGCAAAATTACTAAAAAAAAAGCCTAGCCTCGCTCCACACAGCTCCGGTGGATATGGGCTTAGCGGAGCGAGGTTTTTGTACATACAAAACAGGCGAGGAATGTGTATCAAGTCAATAGATGGTGTTTGGCAGAGGTCATATTGCTTGGCTCGCGGTTAAAAATATAACAACGAGATCAATTGTTATAATAGGATGCGCGTGCCTCGCGAGAACCAACGGGTAAAGAGATGACAAAAGTATATGTTTTGAACTTACAGATTTCGCCTCAAGACACATTTACGAACACATACTGGCGAACGACCATTTTCCTGTCCACACTGCAACAAGAATTTTTCACTTGCTCAGAATCTAAAAGTGCATCTCAGAATACATACGGTAATATTTTACTAACACTATTATTGTGGACTGTTTTTTTTAATTTATCACATCAAAATAAATATATGATACATGTTTATTATATTTATTTGTAGGGTGAAAAGCCACTTCAATGCTCTACATGTGGCGAATCCTTTGCACATTCGGCTGGCTTGTCTGCACACAGACGTAAGCATACGGGCCAAACGCCATACAGATGTTTGCTGTGCCCACGCAGCTTTCGCACTGTTGGACATTTGCAGTATCATACTAGGCTAGTATATAATATTTAGTATTTTTACTAAAATATTTGCCACAAAATGGGCCAAGGGTTTTGAAGTTGAACAACTTTGCCTATATTGTGTATTTTTCACTTGTTTCTTAGTTACAATAAACTTACAAAACAGCCTTACTGATAGCAAGTTCAAGCAGATACAGGTTTTTTATTGATCCATGATAATTTTGTTTATGAACAGAAAATAAAATTGCTGTATTTTCTTTCTTTCAGACGTCACACAGGCGAAAAGAACTTCGAGTGTGATACATGCGGACGCGCTTTCATCACACGCAGCGATCTGAAACAACATTTGCGTACGCACTCCGGTGAGCGACCACACATCTGCTGTGTCTGTGGACTGCGATTAACGCGCGCTTCGCACTTGAAACGCCACATACAGCATACTCATAATAATATAAAATCTATGTCTTGCACGCAATGCTCTTCAAAGTTCGCAAAACAATTAGATTTGGATAAACATATGAAGAAGCATGTCGAGCAAACAGATGGTCTGGAGAAGTACAATCCGCAAGAGTTAACTTGAGACTTCGCTCGGATGACAAAAGCGCACCGTAATGACGCGTCGATTGCGAGAGCGGTAACAGCGCGGGGGTCGGCAGCACGCGTATTCCGCTCTGTTCTTTTTACTCTTGCAGGATGTAGAGTCAACAAAATTACTAATGGTACCCTGAACCCTGAGTTTGTTCTGGTAATTGACCGAGCGAATGCGAAGCGGGAGCGAAGTGTCTTTGCTTCAGATTGGGCAAAAATGCTTTCCAGGTATCCGGATGTCCGGCTGTTCTTCTCTGTCGCATTTCTCAACCAATTCTCGAGAAAATTTTGAGAGGTTCGATAATTTATTATGGTTTTTTTTTATAATATCAGAGAACTAAATCGACAAAGGGATTCCATATAATATCGAGACTCATGAGGTCACAGAGCCACTATTGTAATTGAACTGGCCGATATTTAATGACGACAAATTTCAGACAAGAAATTGGACCAATTTGACAGGTCTTTGGTAGAAATAAATAATAGTTAGAAAGACTAAATTAGTTCACTTTGTAACAACATAGTCAGCACCAATGGCTAGCAACTATATGGTATGAAGTTTGTGCAGTGCCTCTAGCGGCCACTTGTTTCATCGTAGTTTTTCATACAAAAATTGTTATCTCCTACATGCTAGCAAGTATTGGTTAAGAAACAGTTACTGGATCAAAATCATGGTAGGGGTAAGTGGCTTATGGGTCTGCAAGTATGTAAGATAAAAGACTGGCTAAATAATGCTAATGGTATGTAAAAATAATGTTACTTTAATAAAAAAAAAACGAATAATGTCACACAGCTTGTGTAATTAATAACCTGTGATAAATAAATGTACTATGATATTGCAAAGGCCTTTTCTTAAAACAAAAAAGTAAACTACATAGCACTAAATAGACTAAAACAATATAAGGTACTATTCTAATATCACTAATTTACTAATAAAAACATGGCTGCAATCAAAGAGGCTACAATGGGTGTATTCCCAACGGCCCCATTGCCGACGTCCCCATTAATGGGGCCGTTGGGAATTAAAAAAATATTTAAAATTTCTCCCAACCGCTACATTGCTCTATCCCCATTCATGGGGCCGTTGGGAAATGAATAAAATAATGAAAAAAAATTCCCAACCGCCCCATTGCTCTATCCCCATTGCTGGGATCGTTGGGAAATGAATAAAATAATGAACATTTGTTCCCAACCGCCCCATTAAAGCGTTGGAAATCGGATCTCGTCTCCTCAACGTTATTTCACGACTGGTAACTAGCGCGGTCCAAAAAATTAAACAGTTTGAGTGTGGTTATAATCATAATATGGAAGTGCAAGGTGGATGACACCTCCATTGAAAAGGGAAGATCTTCCGCCAGGCTGGGTCATCGTGCCTGGGGACCGCGGTCCAACTGTACATGTCGGACAGTTGTATATATGGAGATTCACTAGAAAACTTCTTAAGCGCGATGCAGGATAATGTGGCGCCACGCCATCTATCTTTCAGTATGTGAACTATCTCAGCGCTACTGATAGATGTCGCTACTATATATTTTACATAAATATAAATATTTTAAATATAGGCGAGTTTTAATTTACAGTTTAAAATCACAAAATTAACTTTTTTTTCGTATTATTATTTTTGAATGATTGGTTCGTTTACTTACAAACTGCTTAGCCTCACGTTTTAGCATTGACAACATCGTTATTTCTTCATTTGTAATGTAGAGACAATTTTAATATTATAAACGTGTTAAACTCACGAAAACTATTAATTATGTATATGCAATGGGGCGGTTGGGAACATTTTTTCATTATTTTATTCATTTCCCAACGGCCCCATTAATAGGGATAGAGCAATGGGGCGGTTGGGAACATTTTTATATAAATTTATTAAATTCTCAACGGCCCCATTAATGGGGAAGTCGGCAATGGGGCCGGTGAGAACACACCCCATGCTCAAGATATTTCAGTCGCGCTATTTATTGATATATTGACAGATAATTAGGTGTTGCCATGGAATGGACATGTTAGTACCCGATTAATTAATTTCTTTCTAGGTGAATTCGGTCTGAGCTGCAGATGTCCCTATCACACATAGCGCATAGCGCGATGGCAATAGTTTCTTCAAATACCTTCCCAAAAGTTGATAACGTGAATGAACTTGCAGATTGTCGTTGCGTTTTCGTTTTTATTTTCATAAATTCGTGTATTTTGAGTTTTATTGCATATATCTATATCATATATCGGTGGTTGAATGATCTTTATTTGATAAAATATCAAATAAAGATCAATTCATGTGGACCAGTGAAGTAAAATCAATTATTTTATCGTGACTTTTCAAGTTGTCTCAATAAGTCCGTGAAGAGTTTTAGTAAAAACGGTGACTGACTGAGGACTACTAGGCGCCGATCCCGCAGATAAGAGTTCTAGAGTTCTGCATTCCGCGTTGACTAGTTATATAAGCTATGTGGGGCCTTTGAAAGTAAAAAAAGTGTATGATGTGTGATCAGTAGCGAATATTGCAGAACTCTAGACTCCTTGCTATGTGCACAATAGTCAACACGGAATGCAGAACTCGGAACTTGGAACGTCAGAACTTTCTCTGCGGGATCAGCGCCTTAACGAAAGTGATTTATTGTGACTAGAAATTATAATTTAACACTGGCAGAAATAAGTCCTAATTTGAACTTGGTTGCCAAGCTTATAAATAAAAAGAAAATGAAGTGTTTAATTAATGGATAGAACATACTCTCCAATATGCCTTTGTGTATAGTTTTTGGTACTTTATTAAATTGCAAATTGAATATTTTTAAAGTTAAAAGTTATTTAACCATCAAGAAAACCACATATTTCACTTCTGAATGTTTAAATAATAACCGGTTTTTTGTTTTACTAGCAACATTAACTCTACTAACTTCACATCATATTTGAATTTTGAAATCGTTAACGATTCCTTGTCGTGATTGTTCCAAAAGTTTTCTTTGTGAATTTTCTTGTTATTGTGTAAAAACAACAATCACCTGCTTCGATTTTGGTATTGAAAGCTGCTGTATATTGTTCCAATCCCTGGAAGATATTGAATGTAAATAACTGAGCAAGGAATTTAACTTATTTTGATTTAAAATACTGTGCTAGTCACCATGTCGGCAAGGGATATTTACTATTCTGATAAATATTACGATGAAGAGCATGAATACAGGTAACTCGATGTTATTAATTACTCTCCATATACATATTAGTCAACTTAACTTTCGGAACTATCATATCGCTTACAAATTGTTTCAAATTTTAAAGGTTATTTAAACATTGTTTTTTTTTGGATGACCATTACAAAAGTAAACTTTAAACTATGCAACTATGTTATTTTTACACTTAGTCTGGGTCCTTTTCTCATTAGGTACTGGAGTTCTATCCTATCCTCTGGTAATTTTATTAGCCTAATATTGCTATAGTTTGATAATTACTTTTGGTTGCAGACATGTGGTACTACCAAAGGAAATGGTGAAATTGGTCCCGAAGAACCACTTGATGTCTGAGTCGGAGTGGCGTGGCATTGGTGTGCAACAGAGCCAGGGATGGGTGCACTACATGACGCATCAACCTGGTGTGTATTTATTACTACCATTACATATAATTTCACCAAATAATATAAGCAATTTGATATAAAATTATTCATAACTGTGTTCCTATTTATAATGTTCTCCAAATCTGTTATCATCCAAACAATTACATTAAACAGTAGTCTCACTTATCTGCCACAATTAAAAATTATCGGGTGCCGGATTATGAGAATGTTCGGATTATTGGATTGTATAGAAAAAAATCATAATCCTAGCTATTTTTATAAATGCAAAAGTGAGTTTTGTTTGTTTGTTACGCCTTAATGTCTCAACTACTCAATGGATCATCATGAAATTTGGCATGCAGATAGCCTATGGTATGGAGAAGGACATAGGCTTCTTTTTATCCCGGGAATGCAGGTAAACTGCAGGGGACAGCTAGTATTTAAATAAAATAAAACATTTCATAGAAAGATTGAAATTTATAACATCAGGTGTGAGTGGATGGTGCCGGATTATTGGACGTACCGGACTAATGAAGTGCCGGATTACTGAGACTACTGTATTCACATTAGTAGGATTGAGTTATAGATAATCTGCTATAATTGACAAAGAGTGTCAGCAATTTATCATTTGACCACTTCACTCACTGAACTAAGGGATAGGCTTTTTACAGCATTGGACTGAAAAAGGTTGATGATAATTAAGAATTCTTTTTAAGGTTTCAATTCTTTGAATTTATGTCCATTAACATGCCCAAATGTGTGTAAATTTTGTAAATTGTACTTACCTGTCTATGAAATAGATATGAAAGTATTAGTTAGAAACATCGGAGGCTGTAAAAGTTTTGTTTATGGCGAGACGGAGTACATGAAACTTTAAAACTAGCTTTATAATATACTTCTTTTTATTCCAGAGCCTCACATTCTCCTGTTCAGGCGATTGAAGACCACTCCACCAGAGAAGAAGTAAACATGTGCCTCTATTGGTTGTGAACTTGTGATAAGGTTTAATTGTACAATTTTAGTTTTAATTCTAGTTTTAATTTTTAACCCATAACAAACAATTTTTATGTTCACAAATTTTTTACTCAAGTTTATGATAACTGCATTGTATGTAATGTGTTATTATTGGCATTATTCATACGAAGCAATAAATTATAGACAGAAGATTTTGGAGATTATAAGACAGTTCTATGGCTGACAGAAATTTGATTGGTTATGGGCATATTGATCTTCATTCCATATATAGTAAGCTTCTTTACATTATGCTTCTCTTAGTCATTATCTTTAAGAAATACCAATAGCACTAGCCATGAAATGATATGACGTTTTAAGACATTAAAATTTCTTGTATTGTCATTTTTGATTTGCTTTTAAAATGTGACCTGACTTCATATAGCTTTTATATTTTGACTTGTCCTTGTATTATTGGTATTAAGTTTGGTAAATTTAAGGTCATTATACTCAGTGAAAGTGGTGGTAAAACAACTGATTGGATAATTGTTGCTATTACTTATTTAGGCGTACAAATAAGTGTAAGTATGATATCTCAACATACTTTACGAATGCTGAAAGTATGTCTGCCACCCAGAAAAAGGTGCACTGTCCTTTGATGTAATAATATGGCTGATGATAACAACTCTGTAGTTTTTATACATTTTGGATAATTTGATTTTGTATATAGTGATGTAATTAATATCAATGGAAATCAGCACAATCGGCAGCATTGTTTGCATTTGTAACATGTCTACTTATTGAAAGCAAATAAATTTCGGTGCTATGTTACATTTTACATTGAATTGTTTTATTTCCAATAATATCCAATATTACGGTTACTGTTTATGGTATGTTCGGTATTACGGTCACCTTTCTGAAGTCTGCTAATGGCTACACAGTATTTTGGGTAATAAAAATAAGAAACTAATGAGGCTAATTCAGTGTAAAATTATTTTACAATTTACAGAGGAACTTAACTGACAAATATGAGTAGCTGTAGAAAGAAGACCTCTAAAAAAGAGCCTATAATACTTGGGAGATATTGTGTAGCTTTCACTAATAAGTGAAAGAATGCTTAGAATCCAACTGGCTGTTCCATAGAATAGCTCATTTAAATAAACAAAACCTTCCACTTTATTATATTAGTATAGATACCCACATTTTAAGATATAATAACAATGATCACAGGTATGCAACCTCTTAACACATCTGCTCATAGTCTCAAGACTGATAGCAGATTAGCACAGAAAAAAAAAGGTATGTGTTATACCTTTGGTCAGTGCAAAATGTGTAGTGATATTTTTACTAACAATCACCTATACCAGGCTGGTGGGTCATATGCTTGTTTGCCTACTAATATTGAGTATAGAAAAGATTTATCTATAGTGGTAACAACTCTGCTCTGTAACAGGAATGTGTGTGAAAATCTGGGGTGGAAATACAAAAATAAAATGAACTTAGCATTACTTTATTTTCTCTTTTTCTTAGCACTAGGTGACAATGAAGGCAGTTTGGTTGTTTCTGGCTGTGAAAATTCCATAGGTTCCATCTTGATATCATCTGTAGTGACTGCATCAAGGAGTTGGAGGGAGTCTAACCCTTGGAGCTGTTCTTGTTCCAAACTGTGAAGCATTTGAAAACCAGGCTCTAATGATGGTGTAAACGCCCCATCTAAAGCTGCAGGAAAATGCAATTCCGGAACCTCCTCCAGTTTTAATTGTGGAGTGGTATCTCTTACAGCTAGAGCTTCACACTGCGCTTTCAAATTCTCACATTTCATTTTAATTTTCGAATGGTATCTTACCACACGATTTTCATAAAAATCATGTAAATTGCCAACATTTAGGTCTGCAAATACTTTGGATATGGCATCAGGATAGCCAGACCTGAGTCCACTGGCTTCTCTGTCAACTACTGTCCTTAGTAATTTACACATGTTTGTCATGAAGAAGTCTAGGGCATCAGCAGCAGCATTTAAAGCAGTATTTGTGCATGTAGAGATACCAATATGTCCTATGCCTATTGCAGCGCATTGACGCAACGCGCGTTTATGACTCTCTAGTGTAAAAGGCAGAATAACTTGGCCTTTCCCAAGAGAAAAGTCACAATACTGTTTCGGTAAAAAGTTTATAGGCGGTGTAGTTTCATGTTCTAATTTTAATATAGGTTCTGGTGGTGCGTTTGGTAAGCTCAAAGGATCTATTCTCGCACCTTCAAATACGGCGTTTTCTGTCTGCTCCAGTATTGCGGATAGCTGCCTCGAGTAAGCATGTAGCTGGATCGTATGCGTAATTAAATTCGGTATCGGCAACTCGATTGGTGATGATTCTACTGTGATTGGAATCTCGGGGATATTCTGCATGCCTAGTTCTATGATAGGGTTGAAGTTCACATTTTGGAGTATTGTCTCGTCTCTTACTTCTTCTTCCATTTCACCCCACAGTTTTCTTGTAGTCATTTTGGAAATTAGCGTGGACGGACTTATAAAAACTTCAGAATCCAAAACAAAACAATCAATCAAACGATAAACAGCTGGCTGACCACCACAGAATACTAATAATTTATTCTTCTAGTTTTGCAGTATGGAAACCAAATCCTTTTTATTAGGACTTATTGTTGCCATTGTCAAGTTATATTAATAGTTCATTTTTGATAAATGAATAATTGTATTGAACTTGAACAGAGAATTACTTGAATTTGAAAATTAATATGTAGGTAGGGTTTCAGTAATATGGTGGCCGTTCTTCTAAAACATTTCATGGATTTTTTGAGACAACTCGATAAAATGCGAAATAAAATATGAATGTATTTCCTGACTCGTCATCGTAACATACATATAATAATAAATTATTTATGTTATATTTTAACTATATTATGCAAACATATATTTACTATACCGATTTTCTTATCTTATAGTAAACGATGATCTATCACATCTCGACAAAAATGTTTTTTTAAAATAATTTGTTCATGACCATGGACACTAAGTCCTTCAGTCGCATATATTTTATTTATATCACTTTCATAAAGTCCGCACATTAACTTTCACATCACCACCGTCAGTCAGTCACCGTCGATAAAAGTCATGTTTTACTACAATGGTGGACATTGTACTAAGCCTCTTCACGGACTTTTTGAAACAACTTGAAAAGTCACGATACCTACACATAATTCATTTCACTTCACTGGTGCACATGGATTGATCTTTATTGGATAAAATACCACCGATAATATGCAATAAAACTCAAAATACATGAATTTATGAAAATAAAAACGAAAACGCAACGTCACACTGCAAGTTCCCTCCAAAAGTCACAAAAAAAATGTAGACATAGAATGTAACTATTGTTAGAGTAAAGAATAGTATTCATTATTTTAGCCTATGGATGTCCACTGCTGAACATAGGCCTCTCCCATTGACTTCCACTTCGAACGGTTTTGGGCCGCTTGCATCCAGCGGTGCCCAGCGACTTTGACCAGGACGTCGGTCCACCTGGTCGCCACTCGAGAACCTTTCTTCACCAGCGGTTATCGGCTCTTCGAGCGATGTGGCCTGCCCATTGCCACTTCAGCTTACTAACTCTACGAGCTATTATGTCCGTCGTTTTCGTTCTCCTACGAATGTCGTCATTGCGGACCCCCTGTCACGTAGAGAAATTCCGAGCATAGCTCGCTGAGTGACTGAGCTTATTTATGCGGCCAACAGTAAAAGACCACGTCTCTGTCCCGTATGTCATCAAGAGTAGTATTAATTTGACTTAATTTTGCGTAAAACGACACAATAAGCGAAGGATTTTAAGTTATACCAAAACATGTCAAACTCACATTAAAGTTTGAGCCTACTCAAGCTACATTCACAATTTTTATCGGACCCGAAGTGCGTTAAAGTTGCGACATACTTAGCGATGTTCTATCGATATGTCACCCACCCAACTCGTGTTATATGAAAAAAGTTATAGTCAACTATTCGTAACAACATCGCAACTCTCGCCATCGACGGGGAGTCCATCCTCACACATTGAAACCAGAATTGTTTCCAACTTTGCGGGCTAAAAGGAGTTTTCTTCCGCGGACACTCGGACTGTTGGAATGAGCTGCGATGACTTGCGATGGTGGAAGGTAGCCGTGGGCATCAAGTCGAACAATTCTTTAGAACACTCCGTTGTACAAGCGGTAGAACACCCATAAGTAGGCAAAGTCTCTCCTCAGACTGAGATGCTCTAAACCTCTTGTGAGCTCGGGATCATAAACAATTCTGATGGCACGTCGCTGAACCGAGTCTCCAGGTGCCACCCATAGATGACAGCAGTACTCCATACATATGAGGCCGGACCTGCAACCTGCGACTGCGAAGTTGCCGTTACCTTTGATAATAATGTGATAGGTATTTTATTAGACCGGCGTTTAAAGATTTGTTTTAAATTTTGACTATGCTTGTATACAGGGTGTTGTTTTGGTTGGCGACAAGCGACCCAGGAGCGGTAGTACAAAATATATATTCCCCAAAAATGGACTTAATTCCTTTAAATACTGTAAATATGTTGAGAAATACCTTATTCAATTTGAAATAAAACTACCGTAAAGTATGGTTACTAGGCACGTGCACAGACTAGAGCTAGGCGCAAGCCGCCATCGCCCCACCTCTTTACTCCCTCGTACTCCCGTTGAGTATTATGTCTACACTTTAGCTTATTACATGATTTTCAAAATTTAATTTTTTTTATTTTTTTGTTAAAAAAAAAAGTATTTTTTTTATATTTTTTTTAGCACCAGTATCATTTGTATTATCGACCCTGAGTCGCTCGTCGCTGACCAAAACAACGACCTGTATATATTCCAAGAAAGGCTAAGAGTTTTTTTTTTTTTTAAAAACCTAACAAAATTAACTTGAATCGGTAATACAACACAACCCTCCCTTAAGAGGAAATGCTTGTGGCGTTTGTTCCATACAAACGTAACCCTCAGTTTCCTTTCTGGATAATGATACTAGAGCAATGATTATTTTACCATGCAATCTGTACCACTGTATGTCCCTCGGTTTTGTTTTTCTCGATAAATTTATTATTATACGAATAAGGAGCCTTCTAAAATCACAAAAACTTACCATTTTCAACGCCCTTATCAGACGTCCAGCGAACAAATTTGAAAAAATAATAGGTCTTTACCTATGAAATTGCTGTTCTGCAGTACTGGCCATTTCAAATCAAAATAATTTTTGTTTGGCTAAGAATTCTAATTTCAAATTAATTTTATTTTAAAAACATGGAATTCTTTTTCCAAAAGTAGTCATTTGTTTATTGATTAGTGTTACATTTTCATCGCATTTCAATCTTTTTCGTCATCATGGTTACGTTAAAAATTCGAGTAATTATGGAATATGAGTACCGTCGTGGCAGCAACGCGGCACAAGCGGCACGCAACATCAATGACGTTTACGGAGCTAACACTACAAACCAACGCACTACCTGTTATTGGTTTGCTCGCTTCCGTTCTGGGAATTTCGATCTGAAAAATTAACCTCGCGGTCGTCCGAAGACTTTGGTCGACAATGACGAATTAAAGGCGATTGTGGAAGCTGATGATACACAATCGACAGCTGAATTAGCAGCAGCTTTCAACGTTAGCGTCAAAACAATATTGGTCCATTTGCGTCAAATTGGCAAGGTAAAAAAGCTTGACAAATGGGTGCCCCACGAACTCAATGATCGCCAGCGCGAAGTACGCGTCGAAACGTGCCTTGCACTGCTCAACAGACACACAAATGAAGGAATTTTGAACCGCATTGTTACCTGCGATGAAAAATGGATTCTGTTTGATAACCGCAAGCGCTCAACAAGTTGGTTGGATCCTGGTTCAGCACCTAAACAATGCCCTAAACGAAAACTTACCCCTAAAAAAGTAATGGTCACTGTTTGGTGGTCTAGCGCCGGTGTCATAACAGCTTCTTACCAAACGGGGTGAGCATTACTGCAGATGTGTACTGTGAAGAACTGAACACAATGATGGAGAAGCTGGCACATCTCCAACCAGCATTAGTCAATCGCTCGTCTCCGCTGCTCCTGCACGATAACGCGCGACCTCATACTGCACAGCAAACGGTCTCCAAGTTGCAAGAACTGGGGTTGGAAGTTCTCCGTCATCCGCCCTACTCACCAGACCTTGCGCCTACAGACTACTACTTTATCCAGAATTTGGATAACTTCTTGGTGGGAAAAAAATTCAATACCCGAGAGGCAGTACAAAATGCATTTGAAGAATTTGTTGCCTCCCATCCAGCTGATTTCTTTAAGAAGGGCATCAATAAACTGCCACTGCGTTGGCAAAGATGCATTGTTTGCATGGGTGATTACTTCGATTAATACAAATAAAAAATACATGAAAAAAATTCGTTTAAATTTTTTCATACAAAACGGCAATTTTATAGGTAAAGACCAATATAAAAAAACAATGGAAAACCGACAGACATAGCCATAGCCTTTCTTATTATGATTCTCGATTTTTTTTAAAATCGATCCTGTTTTGGAGTAGAAAACCGGTGATTACGAAATAGCGATTTCGTCTAATTTAAATAGGTATAATCGGTCCAAGCTGTAGTTGTCTCTATCGCCCTCGGGCGGGATAGCTCGGGCGGGATAGCTCGGGCGGGATAGCTCGGGCACAGCGCGACAGCAATAGATATGATAAAAACCTATTTTTCAAATTTCTTGCAGCCATCCTTTCCTCTTAAAAGTCAAATGATTTTGATTACACACTGTAGTACTAAGAGTCTCTGAGAGCCGCGGACACACAGACAGACGGGTGGACATGATTTTAACACATTTATGTATTCATTATATTGTAATCATTGATAGTAATATCAGCGAGACTCTAACAGCGACACGAGACTATGGCCGAGACTGAGTATGAGAATGTAAGATGCAAGACTCCGATATTGTTATCGGGCAGCATTACGCTGGAGAAGAATGTGTGATTCAATTAATTATACGTCATAATTTGTAACAAAACATTATTTGTACTCACATCCATACGATTCAGTGAGCATAGCCAAGTATCATTACGTGCTAGGTGTTTTTTTATGAATTAGTTCCGACATTGAATATAATAAGTCGGATGTGCCAATTATGCTGGTCTGTGCCAATGGTTAAGGTCGTGATGATAATTAACTTTAATTATTATTAATAGAGAAGCGACAATGTCGTATAAATAGTGTTATTTGGAGCGAGGTCATTATATAATATAATTTAGATGTGGGATATAATATCATGAAAAGGGCTGATTGAACCGAATTGACCTTTTTTATGCCCCAAACAATCGTAGCTATGGAACTAGTCTTGAAAGACTTGTAAGATCTTGAAGCCCCAGAATCATGCCTGAAAATGAAAAAAAAAGCGATACTGCATAATATCTGCTTGTGGGGGTTGGTCTGCTTAAGTTTGCCATTTATATATAGATTCAGTCTACTTTGTAGTTTTGCCGCCGCGCCGGGGCAAGCAATTGTTGTCAGTGCAATTAGAATGTAAATATTATGTAATGAATCTAAGCTTGTTTTGAAAAGAGTAATTGCTGAGTTTATTGCCGGCTCTTCTCAGCAAATGCAACCTTCCGAACCGGTATTAGAGTATTAGAGTCAGACTTTTCATAAGTGCCTGCGAAGGTCTATTTGAATAAATGATTTTGAATTTTGAATTTCATATCAAACTAGTAGATGGCATTTGGATATACGGTAAAGTTTTTCATCTTTTATTTTTCATTAGAATGATTTTCTAGTGTTATGTGATATTAAGAAGAGTATTAGACACAAATATAATAGAGATTATGATAATAATTGTTGACTGAAGCGCTACGCGCTAGCCGAAGTGCTCGTGGTGTAGCATGGAAAGCCGTTCTTAATCGATCAACACCGTCGTGGTCCGGTACCTTGATGGGTGACCGCCTAGTGGTATTTCAAATCGAGCGTTTCCGTGCCACGGAAGGCACGTAAAGCCGTTGGTCCCGGTTATCACTTAATTGTGATAGTCGTTAAGCTAGTTGGAGGCCTTCTAGGCGGCTTGAAAACTCCAACAGTAGGTTGACCACTAGCCTACCTCCACCGATTCGCGCAGTGGGCACTCGTGGTGGAGTATCTGCCCATTCCCTTTCATCCTGATTTGTGAAAGAAGGCCTGTGCTCAGCAGTGGGACATTATATAGGCTGATGATGATGATGATGAAAGCGCTACGCTACGCGAACTAACCGAGCACGAGCCGAGCACATGTGGAGCACGAATTCGCGTGGACTTCACTGAAAAAAATTGACTATAAGTGACTACAAAATTTTATTTAACAGTAACACAAAATTTTACGACCAATAACCTAAACAGAGTGTGTTTGTAGTCCATTTTTTTCAGTGTTGGGAGCCTCGATCGAGCGTTCGTCTCGCGCTAACTGCGCTTCGCCAGTTAGTCAGTTTTTTGAGGTTCGTTACGTCCACACTTGACAGCATCGCGAGCGCAGACGAAGAGCGACTCGGCTGCTTGGTTCGCGTAGCGTAGACGCACCCAATAATATGATGTGTTCCCTGCACCCGCGGCGTAGCCCGTGCGGATCTAGGACAGACATGCAGAGGCCATGGGCCGTAAGCATAGTTAAAACGTCGAGTGCGTTGGATGATCCACATTCCTCACACCTCGCTATGTGGAATTTCATAGCATTTCATGCACTTTTCCTCGATATGGTGCACTTGGTAGTGACGGGCCAGTTGGCGCAGTTGGTTAAGGTTCACCTTACGCACCGCAGGTCGTGGGTTCAACTCCCACACAGGACATGCATTTGTGTGCATGAACATGTCTGTATGTCCTGAGTCTGGGTGTAATTACGTATATTAAGTATGTATTTACAAACAAAAAGTAGTATATGTATTATATCAGTTATCTGGTTTCCATAGTACAAGCTCTGCTTAGTTTGGGATCAGATGACCGTGTGTGAGGAATGTCGGATATTTATTTATTTTTATATTTATAGAACCTCGCATTGAGCAATTGGTATTAGGTAGTTAAACCTACCTTTGAGTAGGTAGGTTTAACTACCTACTACCTATCATGTATTAAGCATTGGTACCTACCTTCTAATTTTCTTTAATATGGTCATAGAGTAAAGTGTCATATCTAAATTAGTTAAAAGCATGGATGAAGAATTTTAAGGGCAGATACAGTAGATAATTGTGATCTCGCAAAGCTGAAAGTTTTTTTTTAAATTATTTACCGGCAAATCCTGTTTCTACATTATTTTAATTTTATTTATATTAATACATAATTATTTTTTCTCTTTAGCATAGGAATAAAATAATATGAGCAACTATAATATAGCGTGCATTATTAATGAATAGATTCCGGTGACTCGAAAACTATTAGGATGAAATAAATTAACATACCTGTCCTAATCTTGATTAAAGTCCTTTTCAATATTATAGAAATCATTTTAAGAGAGATAGAGCATAGCGTTTATTCGCTCAAAGAGCAGCTCGATTGGGAAGTACTTCTACTTTACAGAATACCGCAGCCAAATAACTTTATGTTGTGTTCCTACGCGTGAGTAAGGTCGCCAGGGCTCATCGGGAAGTAGGGAAGGGTAAGGAAACGGCCAAGCCACATATTTTGACTAAGGTGTAGAGGTTGTGAAGTTAGGGCTTGTAGAGTAAGTGCATGTAGAGTTATAAGCTTGGCTCTACATGAGATCTGGTAACTTTTTGACAGTGCGAGCCATATGTCTTGGCAACATTTTACATAAAAAACTTTTTGGTGGTATGTACATCTTACAACGATGGTAGATAATACAGTATCTACTGAAATATACATTTGTATCAAGTTATTTCAATTACATTTTTCACATTAACCCGTTGGTTCTCGCGAGGGACGCGCGTCCTATTAACAAAGGATGTTATTGTTATATTTTTAACCGCGAGCCAAACGATTAAGGATCAGTTTCACAGCTATAAGGATAACTTTATCTAATAGATAATACTCTAACGCCGGATATTTTGAAATAAGTGTTATTAAAGTATCGTTTCTATGCATTTTGTATGTACATATCTAGCTATAAGTAAGCTAATATTACAAAAAAATAAACGATAGGGTACAAAATCCAAAAACAACAAACAAAAACCCGTAGCAAGCCTACGAGACACATCGGCGCTCGTAGGGCGTATGACTAGGGCGGCTTTCATTCAGGAGATGAAACGCCGGAAGCCGAGTCGCAGATCAATCGACCCCCCCTCCCCCCGGACATCAGGACCAGAGGATGTCCACACAGAGACCGGAGTACGACATAGACAGTCAGGACCCAACTGTGGCGCGAGACGCACGTGCCGCTCGCGTACTCGACGCACGAACACACGTTAATAGTGATGTGTTTCTATTAAACTGAGTGCTCTGTGGTATTTTGCCACTGTTTCCATAGTACAAGGTAAGTTTTTTTTATCATATATTATACTCAGTTTAATTCTTTGATACTTGCCGAGATTTAGAATTTGTTGGTTGTTGACATAATGGAAAATCGATTGCTATCAAAGTCTAATAGGAATGGATGTTAATGCGAGTTAACTAAATGGGTGCTTAAATTGTCGTAGCTGACGACAGATTAGCGAATCTCGACGCGACGAAAGATTATTGTTGATACGAATTTGCTTACAACAAGTGTTTGTATTTACAAACAGTGATTTTATTGAGGTAATGTTTGGTCATTGATTTTCCTTAACGACGAATCTGCGTCAGATCTTGAGCAGAGTTATTTTATAAAAAAATATTGCCAAATTAGGTATATTGTCCGAAGTGATTTTGTTTTAGTTTTTAATTGAGATTATTTTCTTACATACTGAATAATAAATGTTATGTTATTTGCGTTACGTACCGCAATTTCATGAAATTATTTCGCTGAAAACTTTCCATTACAAACCTGAACTAATCTCTAGCGCAATAAGAGTATAATTGTAGGTGTATGTCTATATTATTATTAGATTTTTTGAGTAACTTTATAATTTCATAAGAATGAATATATAAGATTACCAAATTTTTTATTTATTTAGTTATTTTTTATTTTTTTATTTATTAACTATATACCATTATTAATTTTTATGTAGGTATAACATATTTTTGTCAATGAGCATATAAAAGGAGGTCGTATTTTACTATGATAAAATAAATCGATATATAAGTATTTTCCCTAGAATATAAGTAATTTTGAAAATCGAACGAGCCTCCTTTACCCTCACTGGTCAAGTCAAATCACTCGTCTTACAAAAGGCAATGGAAAATATCTATTCTGCCTAATTTATTTTTATTTTGTTATACAGTATTTGTGATGCAGTCATGTCCACTCTATGTTGTCTATTGCTTCGCCTTGGCAGTGAACGGAAGCGCTTGTTGGCGCAAATTGCATTCGCCATAGTTTGTTATCTATTGTTAATACCGTTTCCTAAGCCTGAGAAATATAATTTTTACGACCATTCAAACTATGTACCTTCATTTATCATTAAAATTTAGCAGATTTAAAGAATAAGGTGTTTGTTTGTCGTTATTAAATATACTATTCACCCACGTTCTCGGGATAAAAAATAGCTTATGTCCTTCTCAATTTCATCTATTTGCATGCTAAATTTCATAATGATCGGTTGAGTAGTTAAGGCGTGAAGTCGTAACAAACAAACTCACAGGATTGGTGTGTTTGAACGTGTTAACCACGGAAACAAGTACCTAAGATTCGAATTAAAAAATATGAATTCAATAGGTCGTTTATTGAGGAAGCCTATATAATATTTCGAGGCGGGTGAAACCGCAGGATTTAATTATATTTATGCGTCCATATGTCTAAATTATTCCTAACCTCTTTTGATTCCTATAACTCATGTTCATTGTAGTTAGTTTAGACATCAACGCGTTCATATCAAGACTTCATTTCGTAGATTATTTTTTCTATTTTTCCGGCGAAGTCAAACATGTATTTGACCACAATCGCACCATGCTAAGGGATGATGTGACCGAAGGTGGTATGTATACAAAGCATAGAAAGGAACTGGCTCTCAAGTGTAGATTTTCAACTTGAGAGTGGTAGCCAGCCAGACAAAAAACCCTACTGCCTACAACAATATAATAAATCTCGAATACAATAGACAAAAAAACGCCCATAAGATATTATACGATATACATATAGGTACATTTCAAATGATAAAAATACGAGAAAGAAGAAGACTACGCCCGCGCCGCTTTACTTACAAAAAGCGCTAATAATGTACTTAAGTAGAGTTCGTAGCCGTAGCCGTAGCTTCGTAGCACTAAGAGTCCTTTGACAGAGACTCGTAGACGCGCTACGAGAGGCGTAGTTTGTTGAGAGCGATCAACAAGTTACTTAGAACGCCACATTGTTGGATATAGGTACCAGTAGGTACTATAACTTTACTTTTTGCGTTGTTGAATTATTTCAACACCAAGAGAATTACTATAAAGAATTACGACTTAGTATTTTGTTTTTTTTTTTGTGTTAAATGATTATTTAACTAATAGTTTATTAGAAGAAATAATTTTTCAATAAAAATAGCATCGATTGTCCTGTTTTGACGTCGGATGTCAAAGAAGGACGCAACGCAAGTAAGGTCATAATAATATTGGTCCCTCTGTAAATCGTCCGCATGCTTAATAACTTTTTGATATAAAAATTGTAAATATATATATACCGAGATGTAGACTGTCAAAAAACTACGCGGTTTTTTATTTATAAGGCAATAAAATGAATGAAATGGTTTTTTTATGTTCGAAACATTCACTCAACTGCCGTATCCGTGTTTATTACATCCCCCAGGGATCGTTCTCAATTCAGTTGTATTTAAAAAAAAAAAGTTTGTTATTTCATAACTCCGTCGTTTATTAACCGATTTACAAAATTGTTTTTTTTTAAGGGTACCCTTCCATTTGGTACAATTGCCATCAGATCACGGTTTGATTACTTTTTAGTTTACTTTGAAGTCGGTTTAAGGTTTTTGTAAAACAGTTTTTTTTGCTAGAAAAACGGGAAAATCTGCTAGTTGTCTGGAATAAATAAGCAATAACTTGCCCTAAATAAAGTTAAAACTAATTTATTAACCATAAAAATATTTCATTCCATTAAATTACCTTCAAAGAAAATATTCTAATTAACAATTACTTACGAGAATTTAAATCAACTTTCACTGATAACTGAATTGGAACTCAACGCCTTTGAATATAAAGTAGGTTTCAGCCTGAACATTTTAATCCGGATGATCGCAAAGGGTTTCAATAGAGCAATGTTAATAACGGCAAATCTCTGCAATGTAGGTCGATGGTATTCCACGTTTTGTTCGAAAGTAGGGGGGAGATAGAGGTGGGATAAAGGGGTGACGACGTTTCATCCCAGTATTGCGAAGTTGGAATCAATATATGAATGCTTAGGTTTGTTTATGTTATACATATAGATACTTGTTATACTTGCGGTAGAGACCACGGGCCTTTGGTCATCTGACACTAAATCTGTAGTAGAAGACATTGGCAAGCGTTTGGTCTTGGCCTCTGGGGACTTGAGAGCCAAGTGCTTTTTTGCCCAGAGACTAAGCTTGACCATTCAGCGGGGTAATGCTGCTAGCATAATGGGTACCACGGATAATTTAGAAGATAACTTATTTTAAATATGTTTTTAAATTCCTTTATATTTTTTCGTTTTTTGTACATATAGTTTTTAACATAAAATGTATTACTTATTAATTTATCCTATAGTATGTGTATACATATAATAATATATACATGGTGGGTACGACAATAAATGAAACCATGTAAAGTACTCATAAGTATAATCAAGTTTTACTATGGGACCAACTTCAAAATCGCAAAAAAAAATTACAGCGTTCATAATGTAGAATAACAAAATATCCTATGACGCATCGTTTTCGAGATGTAAACAACAATCCAAAAAATTAGACCTTCGTACGTAGGTAAACCCTAGGATTTGGGTCAAACTTTCTGCTTTCAACCTTTCAATCAACAATCAGTTGGTGAATGGATTATAAATAAATGTTTTTTTTTATTTACTATGTGCCTGAACGTGGTCAATAGGAACTAACAGATGATAGCGCGCGCGCGTTCCGGGCATCAACATAAAACGAAGTTATTATAAATATAGGTACACATTTGCTAGTGGACGCCCATTCATCAAAATTCAACCGTAGTCATATTTTATTTATATTTGAAGAAATATATAATAGCTTTGTGCACTTCTTCTCCCAGGGCCGGCTCTAGCCCATGTAGCGCCCGGGTGCAATCGAAATGATACCTTCTTACTATATTTACACCAGTGATTAGAAATTCGGGTGCATTAAAAACCTTCGCCACATCTAGACTCACTGCTAATGCGACACTTTGAATCTTGATGGCAAGTGATGGAGCGACTGATCAACTCTCGCTCCATCACTTTGGAGAGAGGGGAGGTGATGGCAATCGGCCTGTGATTCCATAGGCCTTATGTGATGCATTGGGTGCACGTGGGCAGTCTTCCAGAAAGATGGGATTTCTACTTTGATATAGGAGAGCGCAAAAAGACGCGTTAGTACCTACAGGATACAATTCAGGAGGTAATAATTCGATTAAAGAGCATTATTTGATGAAAGAAATTGAATTTGGGCGGTGTCGTCGTCTCGAGCGGCGCTCGGCGCTCCCTAAGACCATGCGCCCGTGTGTGCTGCACACCCTGCACTATAGGTAAAGCCGGCCCTGCCTTTTCCATATAAACTTTAACTATGCCAAATCTCACACTTCTGCGTGCGCGCAATATGCTCAAAATGGGGTACAAAATTTTCTCTCTTTGTATTAAATTAAAGATTAAATTGTATGTCTTCGGAGTTTAGTCATATTCCTGTTAATGATAAAATATGCTTCACGCGTAAATTACTATGTTTGCGCTAACAATATTTATTTATAAAACTAGCCGTCTCGCGTGGTTTCACCCGCGTTCCCGTGATAAAAAGTAACCTATAATACTCGGGCATAATGTAGCTTCATCATAGTAAAAGAATTTTTCGAATCCGACTGGTAGTTCCAGAGATTAGCCCGTTTAAACAAACACACATACTCTTCCGCTTTATTATATTAGTATAGATTAATGCCTTTAGATTAATACGACTCAATACCTACCATAATTGCGTTTAGGCACATCGCTGTATGAGGCGGTCTGCATACGTTCACACTTCGTGTCAATGCATAGTGATTAATGGATTAACACGTCTATCCGAATTTCGCTTTACATTTTCAATGGCAACGAAGATCAAATCCTTCCTATTCATACATTTTTATCAAGCAATGTTGTAGTTTGAAATTTTAATTACGATCTCACATATATCATAGTTTTTTTTTGATAATACTTAGTCATTAAAAATACACAATGCCTGTGTGATAAAAGCTATAAATGTTTGTATCTCTTAGTTGATATTTAAGTTTAAAATAAATATTCATGCTGATTTAGGATCATGCCTTCTTCATCCAACTATTTCAAAATAACTTCCAAAGTTTATCCGTCCTTAAAATGTCCTACTTTTGTCTCCAGTAGTCTCAATCGATTTGGTTACAGATTTTGAATTGCAGTGCAAAAGACACATTGGCCCTGATTTTGTAGTTTACAATTAAACAAATTTTAGTCTCACTATGTCTCTTTCTAACAAAGAACATAAGAAAAGGATGTAAGAAATTTAGTCCTGTCAAATTAGTCTAATCATGTTTTCAATATCGGTTACGTCTACGTACCCGCAGATGAAGACGGCAAATACTAATTTGACAACTTAAATATGTTCTATCCTTTTTCAATAATGTTTGTAAGAAAGAGATATGATGTGACTAAAATTAGTTTAGTGCGATTTACAACATAATCGGCACCATTGAATTACAGTAAGCCCCTACTGCAATTCAAGAAGTCATAGAAGTATCAACCTTTTAAAAACTCAACCATCTGCAAATAAAATCAAATCTATTTCAGGCAAAACAGATAAGTATATAGTTAGATGAGTACATGCAGTTCATTTCGTGTGAGCGACAGAGGGGAGTGCGTGGATTGATCGCGATACCACTAAATAAAGATTTCCGCGACGACATCCGCGCGGGGGGACAGCTCCCACGTGCGCGCGCGCATTGCACCGTCAAAACGTACCGATTCAATTGATCATTGACATTTTGCTACGTTATTTAACCACCAAAAATCCGGCCTCCTTGTCTAATATATATTTTGAAAGGGTGTGGGTTGTTTTGGCGTTGGCAACGCATGCAAGCGTTTATTCGCTACGGTAACCGCTTGCTTTTAGGTTTGTTTGCTTGTTTGTCATCTTAGTAAGGTTTAGGAATCAAAAGGATTGCGCAAATTGACCGCAGAATCTTAAATTAATGGTGTACATCTATACAGGTCGTTGTTTTGGTCAGCGACGAGCGACTCAGGGTCGATAATACAAATGATACTGGTGCTAAAAAAATATAAAAAAAATACTTTATTTTTTTTAATCATAAAAATAAAAAAAATCAAATTCTGAAAATCATGTAATAAGCTAAAATGTAGACATAATACTCAACGGGAGTACGAGGGAGTAAAGGGGTGGGGCGATGGCGGCTTGCGCCTAGCTCTAGTCTGTGCACGTGCCTAGTAACCATACTTTGCAGTAATTTTATTTCAAATTGAATAAGGTGTTTCTCAACATATTTACAGTATTTAATGGAATTAAGTCCATTTTTGGGGAATATATATTTTGTACTACCGCTCCTGGGTCGCTTGTCGCCGACCAAAACAACACCCTGTATATATAAAATTCAAAGTCCTGACTGACTGACTGATTTGCTGATATATCAACGCACAGCCTAAACCACTGGTCCTAGAGACATGAAATTTAGTGGGTATATTCTTTGTGTAGAGTAGGTATCCACTAAGAAAACGTTTTTTGAAATTCCACCCTTAAGGGGGTAAAATATGGGATGAAAGTTTGAATGAAACTCCGTCAGTTTCGAAGTTAGGATCTTCAAATTTTGTGTTTAGGTTGAAGTTTGAAAATTAATGTATACGTGTCTCAGCGTTTTTAATAATTTCACCCTCGAAGCAGGATGAAGATGTTTTGTTTTATTGTTGTAGAAAAACATGTCATTTGATTCCTGTAGGCCACGCGGGCGAAGCCGCGAGCAGAAGCTAGTTAAATATAAAAACCATTCAAAATTAGCTCTATCTAAATGAAAAAATATGCTAGAAGCATGATAGAAGGTATGTTATGATGTAGCAATTCCATGAGGGCCAAATATAAAAGGAATTGGTCATATTCAGAATGGTCTCCATATTATATTATGTACTAGTAAAGTTCTTTTTGGTTTTTATTTGATCTCTAGACTTTATTGGTCGGGTCAGCTGTATTTTGAGTAAAACATTTAAGTAGGTGTATTTAATTAATCGTGCTATTTATTAAACAAACATATTTCTAGTTTATACACAGTTTTATTACTTAATAATAATAATGCGTTTATTCCTTATTACTTTGACTCGCGGTTAAAAAAGAGTCCCTCGCGAGTACCAACGGGTTAACAAAAATGCTCTTACTTTGACACTGTTGTTTCGAATCCTGGAAAAAATATTTGAAATTGAAACTATCGTTTTTTTTTAAAAAACCTAATATAATAACAAAGAGTACTTATGCGCGAAATAAGAATTAATGCAGAAGAAATGCTGCAACCCGTTGGTTCTCGCACGGGACGTCTCACGATAAGAATCAAATCAATTGTTATTTTTAACCAAGATTCAAAGGATCTTGTAACAGAATAAAAAGGAAAAGAAATCCTCATAAATAAAGAGAAAAATAAAACACTGAATTTAGGTAGCTGTGTATGTAGGTATAGTGTCGAAAATACTGGCCCGTTACCTCGCTGTAACCCTCCAGAGGACTCAATCAGGAGGATCGATCGATAGGTATTTATTTAAGCTTTACTATAAGAGGTAGTTTGTGTGTATGTCGAGAGTAATCTCCGAAACTACCTGATTCAAAAAATATATCACTGATAGGAAGCATAGTTTCACTGATTGCTATATGCTACTGTTTATACTGCGGGGGACAGTTAGCTAAAAATAATATGGCTTAGTACCGGCAAGAGTCATTGGAAATCCCGCCTGCCAATGATCTTGTTAAATAACGATTGTTCCATTATGTCGTTCCCCTTCTACTGCGAAGGTGATTGTTGTTGTAGATATAATTTCGTATTTTTGTCAAGCTTATGGTGCGTCTACGCTACGCGAACCGATCCCTAGCCGTGCACACGCGGAGACGGACTTGCGAGCCTCGAATGAACGTTCGGCTCGCCCTCGACTGCGCTCCGTCAATTTTCAGTTTTTTTACGAACACAGGGATTCGCATTGCGCTCGTGTTTTAAGCTCGTTGTACAGTCGAGGTCAAAGATATGTTTACATTTGTAGTTACAAAAATATGTATCCATTTAAATAACGAACCATAGAATGCTATTCATAAGGTTAGTTATTTAAATGGATACATATTTTTTTAATTTCATTCAATCGCGAGCAACGTACGAATAGAGCTCCGCTCTTGCTCGGTTCGCGTAGTGTGGACGCATAAGAGACGCATAAGTTATAGATCTATGTATTTAGATCTATAACTTATATTTTATATTTATATACTTTTTGTATAGGTACTTTTGTATTGAAAATATGGCTTTTTTGGCTGAAATAAAAAATATATTATTATTATTATAAGGTCTTTCAATCTGAGATGTGGAGCGGTATTTGAACCCGCAAAAAGTATTGCTCAAAAGACTACTTAACGGGAAAATTAATATGTTTCCATAGCAACTTTACATAATCGATCACCGTGTTATAAACCGTAAACGGCTTTTACCGTAAAAACCTATTAAGAAATAAATAGGTACAACTAGGCATATGAAGATTTATTTATTGGAAAAGCGAAAAAATTCCCTCCAATTGTATAGTAATTTCACAGAGGTCTTAATATCTCGTTTCTGATTAACTGCTTTTGGTTATATACATATAGAGATATATATATAAAGAGATGTTCTCGTATCTTTTTATATAGGTATAGTAAAACTTCGATACCACGTGGTGCGAATGCATGCGGTATCGTGACTAGTTTTTTGGCGTATGTTGTCTGTGTTGTGCCAAGTGGTACTACTAATATTGACCGAAGTATGCGGCACTGCACGCTGGTCGGCTCACTTCTGCAACACGCCAAGGCTAAGCTATTCTGAAAAGTTGTTTTTGGAATGACACCTAAGGGAAAAGAGTGAGGTCGATTTTCAGTAAAATTACAAGTGTACCTTTTTCAGAATAGCATAGCTGTTGCGGTGTTATAGGCTCAATTTACATTGCCGCGGACTGGAATGGAAGCGAATTTTTGTGACGAAATTGTACATATCATAATGAACTTTAGGTTAATTGAATAACATACAAACTAAATATAAACCAAAAAGAGGTCGCGCGTCTTCCGGGGAATCCTCACGCATTCTCGAAAATTCCTCGCTTTTTGGCTCGTACAAAAATTCGCTTCCCTTCCATTCCGCGGCAATGTAAATTGAGCCAGTGAGTGGTGAGGCGACCGATTTATTTGATATTGAATTTTGCATGTTTGTGAGTATACCTTATGAGTATGAATAGGTAATGTGAAGTCGGAAGAATGAATTGCATTGAAGTCGAGCCAATGTAATCGTCAATCAATATAATGGTTGCTAATATTCTATAACATAATATCTAATATAATAAACTAAAATCTTAGTAATGTTATAAATGCAAATGTTTGTTTGTATGATTGTGTAGATGTTTGGTACTCAACTACTCAATCACTTTGGCTAAATGATATGGATAAAATGATACTCTTTATACCGGGAAAATATTTGATCCCTTTGGAACGCAGATAAATCCGTAGGCAGGAATCTAATCTATATAAAGCTAAAGAGTTTGTATTTTGATCGAGCATATCTCTGGATTTGTAAAACAATCGTTTATAGATAGCCCGTTTATTAAGAATAAAATAGGCTATAAAACATCACACAATTATAATACAAGTAACTAAAACATTAAGAAAACCGTTTAGGTACAGTTTCTATATAAAAAAAAACTTTATTCACAACAAATATGTAGGTACACAGATACAATCTATTTAAAGAACATTTCCTCGAGTCTGCCGCTGCTATCATAGGCAAGATTCCCAGAAGGCTGAAAGCGTTTCTTCTTTAGATAGCCAAGCTTATGCTAGTAGGTCTCTAGGGAGTTCTATCAATTTTGAAGACAAATTAAAGAGTATTTATTATTAAAATTTAAGAGATTCTAGTGTATTACGAACCGGTGGTAGAATTAATTGTAACGTTCATAAGTGCCTTATTAGGGCCTAAATAGAATAAACTATTTTTGAATTTGAATTTGACAAATTGCGAGCAAATCGGCGAGCTTCGGACCTCCACGGTCCCATGGTCTTGACCGTAAAAGGCATAAAAAGATAATTTGGTCCAATCAATGCGTATTTTCTGAATTTATACTTACATATATAGATAATCTCCGAAGGTTGTCGAAATTCAACATGCCACTTGACTATACTATCAAAAAGTGTTAGGTAATGTTTAAGTATGTTAAGAGAAAACAACAGCAATGCATCTGCAAAGAAAACGGCAAAGTTATTTTAAAAACGAAAACACTTAAAATTCATAGACGTAAATTGTTGTTCCCGCTAATTCTTTTGATCTTGCATACCGTTTTAATTTACGAATAAATAAATCATTTGCAGAAACAACGCAGCATCAACATGCCGCTGCAGATCAGAAGAAACGGGTGCCCAGGGTTTGTCAGGGAGAACCTACTGACTATACTGACGGTGATTGGCGTGGTGTCTGGTACGCTCCTGGGATGGGGCCTGAGGGCATCAGGGCACGAATGGTCGCGACGGGAGGTGATGTACTTCCAATACCCTGGAGAGCTGTTCCTGAGGATGCTGAAGTGCCTGATCGTTCCTCTCCTGGTCTCATCAATCGTTTCTGCTATCGGATCTTTGGATCTAAGTCTTTCTGGCAAGTGAGTCGGTTTTTTGTAGGTTTATTTGTTATATAGTGATTCATATATGTGATGGAACTAGCTATGCTCGGAATTTCTCTACGTCACAGGGTCCGAAATGAGGACATTCGTAGGAGAACTAAAACGACGGACATAGCTCGTAGAGTTAGTAAGCTGAAATGACAATGGGCAGACCACATCGCTCGAAGAACCGATAACCGATGGAAAAGAGAGTTTCTTGAGTGGCGACCACGTACTGGAACGCGCTGAGCGGGACGACCTCCCACCGGGTGAAAAGACGACCTGGTCAGAGTCGCTGGGCGCCGCTGGATGCAAGCGGTCCAGAACCGTTCGAAGTGGAAATCAATAAGGGAGGCCTATGTTCAGCAGTGGACATCCATAGGCTGATATGTTGATGATGATAGTGATTCAACTGAGAAGAATCCGGCAAGAAACTCAGCAAGTCCACTTTAGCTCTGTTCACACGGAGGTCAAATTAAATAACACATCGTGACGTGTGCCTCAAAACAACCCTATAAATTGTTGATTTATCTAAGCATACGAGCTGCCTGAAGTTAAGCGGTATCAGTAGCCCATAAACGCTTGCAACACAGGGATATCACCCGCGTCAAAACAGCACCAACACATTCCAAGATTAATAATATGATATCGTTTTCAGAGTGGGTCTCCGTGCTATCATCTATTATATGACGACGACCATCTGCGCCGTGATGCTGGGCATCGCGCTGGTCACCACCATCAAGCCTGGCAAAGGTGGTGACCCGTATCAACAGCCTAACACCACCAAAGTCATCTCTAAGGACACCCTTACTTCCGATACGCTGCTGGATTTGGTCAGGTATGATTACTTAGGATTAACTGTTGATCTTTTATCCGTTTATGAATTGTACTTAAGTCACATTTTATTAGTACATTTTATTGACTGATTAACAAGAAATAATTGAAAACTTAAAATAATAGTGAAAGTGTTACAAGGCGGCCTAATCACTAAAAGTGATATCTATCAGGCAACCTTTGGATGGAAATGAGTTAAAATAGACTGCAAAAGATGAGAGTGTATAACCAAAAGAAAGAATCAATAAATAATAATAATTAAGAAACATTATATAAAATAAGGTAACAGATTGTGTTACTAGAAGATAAGCCCGACATCCATCGATATATGATTTCAATTCAATAAATAAATAACTATTAAAATTTAAATGTGGCGTTCTGCGACTATAGCTGATTAAAAAAACACTAATAGCGAGGCAACGAGAGACACGAGACATCATGTCAAAACAGCCAACACAGAGTGTGTCACTAGTTTAGGTAACAATGACATTTTTAGAACTAGAATCGCTATTTATATTGGGCACATTGTACATTGCAGTTACGCAAAAAGGGATGGGCAAATATTTCACTAGTTCTACTAATATTTCTATTGGTAGAAACTCTTGATTTAAACGATTACTTGGATAGAAGATGGTAATTATATGAAATAAAGCTGGCCAAGTGCGAGTACCACTCTTTGAGTCAGGGCCACTGTTTTGAGTGCCCCTGACTCAAAACAGTGATCTTGCTCTTTACCGTTGAGGAGTTCTGTCATATCTTTAAAGTCCGTGGTCAGATCATCGTCTATTGAGCTATGACAATTGTTGGGATGAATTGAGGAACTCCTCTTATTTTGGTAATTTAAAATCGAGCTCTTTTCCCTGTAACAAATTCTGGAATGGAAAATAACAGGTTGAATGTAATTAGCGTAGTTCGGTCGGTTAGTTAATATTATGTGACGCCAGTTCATTGAGTTTAATGTTCTTAATGGGTGCTACGTAGCGGGATAATTTCGCCATCCGTCCGACCTATGCGAAATTAGGTTGGCACCCAATCATATCAATGCTCGACAAATTCTTGTAATATAGTTACGAGTAAATTGTTGAATTGAACTGTCTGTCTAGCTGTCTATTTGGGTTAGCTATGATGAGTAATTATTTTTGTATCTTAAAATGTATCTTTAGTTTTTTATCCAGCTTTTTTTATTTATTTTTTAGCCCATAGAACTTACCGAGTAGCTTTGTTTTTATGATTTGTATTTGCTTTTGTACTCAGAACAATTATTAATCGATTCTTTGTAGACAGTAAGATTTAAACATAATAAGTAAAGGTACTTATGTAAAGTCACCTAAACAGGTGGCATCAAATGATAATTAGTCCTTAGCATATCATACATATTGAACAATAACTACCATAAGCATAATAAATAATGCTAACGCATAGCTAGTGTCGTTTGTAGTTACAAACAGCCGACAAATATGGTAATGTCACAAGCGGTAATTAGTTTGGTTGAAAGACATTTGAAAGTAGCGTAATAGGTAATATAATAAAAATCTGTATTCATTCTAGACTTCTGTATCACAAAAAATAGATGGACACTAAACCAACCGAAAATCATATCTCATCAAAAACTAGAATTGATATTGCAACAAGCAGTAATCAATTCCAATGAACGCGTGCAAGCAAATAGTCCGGCGCGTCTGTGGCAGGCGGGTCAGGGATCAGGCACTAGTCAACATCACGCAGTCATGCGTACCTTCCTGATTTATTGCTTGTTAACTGTCGATAGGAGATCAAGTTTGACCATGTTTGATGAATCAGTGTCATTGATACTATGTTTGCACGTTGGTTTACGTTTTATGGCCAGCTTGTGGAGCAACTGGTGCATTGCTACTGGAAATTCGAAATAGATTTACGGGCTTGGGTGCTGGGCAGCCCTATTTTAAAAGGTTTTTAAAAATACATGGGTTTAGGATCGTGGGAACACATTTATTCAAACCTACAGCTTTTTGTAACTGTGTATTCTTAATCAGAACTCAAAATTGACCCACAATAATCCTATAAAAGAAACCTACATTTCAATACCTCTTAATTATCACCAAACATCTTGAAATTACAAAGATTTCAATGAATTGATAACGACCGCATTATTGTTTTTATTACTTGCAATTTTATCTATTACCCATTCATCATTTGGAGCATGCCTGAACTCTACTTCTACTGTAATTTCTGTAAGATACAGTTCCATTGCTGCTTCAGCATATCGTCTTGTTATGTTCCCACGAACCATAGGTACAATGTATGCGTGAAATATGAGATATATCCACGTAATTGACAATTGCACGGGTGTCGAAGTGAAGTGGTACAAGCGACGGTTCCCTGGTCGTCACTCTTCATCAGTGGGTTATTTATACAGCGCCCTAGATACGGATTATTAGGGCTACCACCTCAGGATTAAAGTCAATGTGATGTTGTATCTAAATATGCTAAGACGGTTTCGTAAAATCAATCATGACTTTCTTTTAAAAAAAAATGCAAAAAAATCTTTTATATTGGCCTTCTTAAGACTGCGTATAAAGCAAAATAATAATCTTAGAATTGAAATTTAACCAAGTAAATAGTATTTAAATGAAAAAATATTTTTATATGGGTATTTTCATTATATACGCGAGGGTTCTATCTGAGCAAAAACATAATGGAATGAAATTTCCTCGATAGAAAAAAATCGCAAAGCTACCTCTAATAATAATGAATTTTCGGTTTTATTCGTTCATGGTGTATCTAATTAAGACAAAAATTCGATAAATAATATCACTAACATATGACCTAGGGCTGCTACTAACGATTTTTTAAAATATTCTATACTTTACGAGTTATTAAATAAAAAGCGCTTAGTTCATTTTTGTTCCGCGGAACACGCTATCTCCATCTCATCTGCACGCGAAGATTAGACATAAGTTTGTTTCATCTGACATTGCCATATTTTTCTGGCTTGGTACGCACTCTTAATAATTCTATCTTAGTTCTGGTAGCTATGTTTAAGATATTTAAAAAAATACGAAATAATCACAAGTAATTATGAAATGTGCCGTACCATGAGCATGTTCTTCTTTCCTAGTCATCCAACCATCATTTCATTACAGGTCAAAGTGCTTATTACATTAGTGGACCGATTGCGTGACATGCTCAATTATCTTCGTCTTTATTCCTACCGAAATTATGGTACTTTCAAATTGTCAAACGAAATCGTTATCTATAAATATATCGTCACTTTACACCTTAACGTCCATATAATAAGAGTCAGCTATCTCAAACCCTGGGTTTTACAAGACTTACTCTAAACCATATTTTGTGATAAAACAGTAAGTATAAATCCTCTTTGCATAAGACTGAATCTAACTATATGTATATTTATTTACAACAAATATGTACAAATTACAATCTATATAAAGAAAATTTCCTCATGTCCGCTTCTTCCGATTAACGGCAAGGTTCCCAGCAGGCTGACAGCGTTTCCTCACAGAATAATAAAACTTCACAATCAGTTTAAAAGGCTTAGTTTGGTTAATAGACAAGGCAATTAATTCAAATAATTTATATTCCTAGTTATTCTAAAACATATAATCGCCAACCCTAGTCTAAGATCAATGGAATAAAACAATGATGCGACAGTTTGGCGCGAAGGAAACCGCCAGGTGACGCTGTGTCATTTAATTTAATCCATGGACTACGAACTATGTCTCTCGGTTTAGGGCCAGCCCATATCGTCGGTAAACAGTAAACTAAATAAATACACAATATTTTGTATTGGGTGTTTATGTGTTTAGTTTTGATTTTTGTTGTGCCTTGCTGTTTCCACGGACTTCACGTGCAGTTTCCAAGTGCGTGTTTAAGTCTGACTCGCTCACAAAGAGTTCCGACCACAGAGATCGATGGTTCTGACCTTCCTTGGACGTATATTTCTTTTTTAACTTAAATTTGCTATGAATTAACATGTAACGGAATTATTGCAATTTCACTGAAAAAATGGACTACAAGTGATTACAAAATTTTATTCAAAAGTAACACAAATTTTGACGACCAATAACCTAAACAGACTTGCGAACTAAACTTATCAGTAACAAAACTAGTTTTTGTTCGTTACTAAATTATTTGATTAAATGTAACTAAAGTTAGTTTCCCGACAACTAAAGTTATTTTCCCGACAACAAATCGTTAACTTACATAACTAGTTTTGTAGATCATTTTCAGTGTTATACAGTGAAACCAGGCCACTAGATGAGTCTGCTTTTCTTTGCTGAAATTACTGAAACGATCTTAATTTTCAAGCTGAAAACAGCGAAGCATCTCGAAGAAGGTAAAATGATCAGGGTACGGCCATGACAACCTATCAACTATATATTATAAACAAATATATATTACGTACGGGTGGCGGATTGATAATGTAATTTTACTGTTTTCCTACGTTACATGCTTCTAATAGAATGATTGAGTTTCCTTGAATCTTGTTACTGAAGATATTTTCAATGTATTTTGTCAGAAACTTGCGAACGTGATTTCTATGCTTGTCTAATTCTCAAGTTGAATAATGTTTAGTTCATGACTATGAATATTTTGAACTCTACATTCGTATGAATATGGTTTTATTTTGATAATTTGCAATCCAAGTAACATACGGGATAGTTGGCGTGGTGACTTAGATACTAGATCGCCATAGACACGCCAAAGGTCGTGCGTTCAATTCCCACTCAGGACAAACATTTGTGTACATTTGTGATCCTGAGCCTAGATTTAATTATCCAACGTATTTATTTAGATAAAACAAAAACAGTTTTACAAAAAATAAAAACCAACTTAAAAGTACACTAAAAAGTAATCAAATCCTGATCTGATGACAATGGGACCAAACGGGAAGTGTACACTTTCAAACAAAAAAGAATTTTCCAAATCGGTAAATAAATGATGGAGTTATGAGGTAACAAACATAAAAAAAACATACAACCGAATTGAAAACCTCCTTTTCTTGAAGTCGGTTAAAATAGTATATTAAGTATAGCTATCCCGCGCGGTTTCACCCGCATTCCCGAGGAATCGTATGTTTTTCCGGGATAAAAAGTATCCTATGTGTTAATTCAGATCATAGTCTATCTGTGTGCCAAATATCATCCAAATCCGTTCAGTAGTTTTTGCGTGAAAGAGTAACAAACGTCCAAACTTTCGCGTTTATAATATTAGTAAAGAAGTAAGGATTTCGTAATCTGGTTTTTATAGTATAAGCTGTGCTTAGTTTGAGATCAGAGACCTGTGTGTAAAGAATGTCCCAGGATCATTATCAAGGCTCGTGATTATAATTCCATAATGTGTCCAGCATTTTATGAATGAATATTTAGTCGTTTTCAAGAAACAAAACGAACATTATAGTCAAATTATTATATAGCAGTTTTACTGACACATCAATAGTTCATAAATGGAATAATAGTCGACAGGAAATGGACTGACCTTATGCTATTCACAAGACAACGACTAACAAAGTCCATACAAACTTTTAATCCGTTCAAAAGATTTGTCCTTCGGTTGAGCGAATACGTAGGGCTATTAGTGCTCTCTGTTATGGACTTTGAGTATTTAATGGGTCTTTATAGATTAATATAATGTATGAAAATCGCATTATCCGAGAGGTAGAGCGTAGCTTTTATTCGCTCAAAGAGCAGCTCGACTGGGGAATACCGCAGCCAAATAACTTTATGTTGTGTTCCTGCGCGTGAGTAAGGTCGCCAGAGCTCATTGGGGAGGGGGGAAAGGTCGGTAACGCGTGAGCGATGCTTCGAGAGTTGCAAGCGTCTATATGTCTACGGGTAACCGCTTACCATCAGGCGGGACGTATGCTTGTTTACCGACTCGAAAAAAAAAAACAAGTTGTAATTATCAATTATTAATAAATTAGCTTTGCTATCAGATAACAAAAAGACGATAATTGAAAATCCAATTATAGTTTTTTATAACAAAATATTTTAGTATTTTCAGCATTACTAAGTGAACTTTAATGAGTAATGAATTTTGTACTGTGGGAACCGGGAACGTATTGAAACCACGAGTGCTCCGTTGTGAATGCATTTATTTATCTTAAGTCACGCTATTTAAAGGTTACACATGACTACACACTACATCTTCCCCCTAAAAGAAAAAAATAAAATGTAAATTAAGATACATTCTAATTTTTTTATACTAATAACAATAAAAAAAAAAAAAAAAGATACACAAATTTCAAAACTAATTATACTTAATCAACTATCTTAAAAAAAAAAAAACTTTGGTGATTATCTATTCAAAATCATAACACTCTTTACTAACATTCCTACTAAAATTCAAGTACACTAATATATCAACTGAAATGTCAAACATCGATAAGTTTAAATTTCAACAAGTCTCTTAAAAAAATCAAAACTTAAAAAAACAATATTTGAAGTGTTTATTCAATCCTATACCTTATCATAATTTATGAGCTAAAAGAAACAAAGTGTCACGGATCCGATAACAAAGTTACAACACTTAAACTAAACAAGGATTATTAAAGGTACTATACTAAGTTACATATCGCTTTGTTCTATTTTTATGAACAATTTCAGATCTACCATTTTTTAATATAGTTACATTTGGTTCATTTTCATGTAATACTGGATATGGACCATCAAACAACTTATCTAACTTTTTTCCAGTTTCATTCCTTAATAATATTAAATCTCCTTTCTTATAAACTACAGGATTACACTTTCTATCATATGAACATTTTCTTTCCATTTTCCTTAATAATAAATTATTTCTAGCTTCCCTATTTGCTAATTGTATCCTATACTTTAGTTCTAATGCATAGTTATCGGATTTATATAAAGGCTCTACGATATCATTAGTTAAATTGTTAGGTAAATTACATGATTTACCAAACACTAATTCAAACGGTGTATACCTAGTTTCTGTATGTACCGTAGTATTATACGAGAAACACCAATATTGAAGCCATTGACTCCAAGTCTCAGTATGTCCGTCACATTGAGCTCTTAAAAATGCAGCTAGGTGTTTATGTGTATTCTCTAGTGCACCTAATGATTGATGATGATAAGATGTAGAATTTACCTTTTCAATCTGTAGTAATTTGCATACTTCAGTCATTGTTTCTGACATGAACTCTGTACCTCGATCCGTAGCAATGGTTTTTGGTAAACCATACCTAAGAATAAAATTATTTACAAATGCTCTTGCAACACTTACCGTGTCTTTTCGTTTAATTGGATACGCCTCCACGTACTTACTCAGTTCACACTGCAAACTTAATATGTAAACATTATCATCTAAATCCTTATCTAATGGACCCACTAAATCTAAATATACCTTTTCGAAGGCACTCGCCGCCGTGGTTGTCACGATCATCGGTTCTATAGTATTTTTAGTATACTTACTGGTTTGACACTTTTGACACTTGCTCACGTACTTTCGCACATCGTTTTCTAAACCTGGCCAAAAATATTTACCTTTTATATTATTTATCATACGCCTCACACCTGCATGTCCGCTCGTGGGCAGTAAATGATAGTCATGTAGTATGTACGCTTTTTCGTCATTATCTAAGACTCGTTTTATTCCTCTAAGAATATTTATCTGTGGTCCGGACCACTTGTCTCTACTCTTTATTTCGTCTATTAATTCTTTTATAAATTTTATATTATATTCGTTTTTAATTATACAAATCTTTTCAATATTTATTTTCTTACAACAATTGCTTAATATGTTCGCAAATTCGACTCGCGTAAAGTGCGACATGTAATTAAGATTGATGTATAAAATTAATTCATTTTCAACATAAACAAAACATCGTTCCTCATAAGTTATATTTTTCTTATTTAAATCTTTTCCTTTAACAAACTTTAACTCTACATAGTCACTTGGTTTTCTTAATATCTCTGCGACTCTCGGTTGGCCTAACCTCGGTTCGACAGGTATACTAATAGAACTCGTGTTTTCCCTAATATCACTATTTTGTTGAATAATCTTTGCTCTTTGTGCTCTAGTTATGACCATAGCTGTTATTTTATCATTCATTGATTTTAATTCTTCTGAGCTTATTGTCACCCTACTCAGTGCATCTGCTACTACGTTATCACTACCTTTAATGTATATAATATCATAATCGTATTCTTCCAATTGCAGCCTAAATTTCAATAGTCTCGTTGACGGATCTTTCATACCAAACAAGTAAATGAGTGGTTTATGATCTGTCATAATAGTGAACTTTTTCCCATACAAATAGGGTCTAAAATACTTTATACTCCAAACGATAGCTAACAATTCTTTTTGTATTGTTGGATAATTTAATTCTGCTTTATTTAATGGTCTACTGGCGTATGCTATTGGCTTTAAATCCTTATTACATAATACACTACCAATCGCGAATCCAGATGCATCAGTCTGTAGAATGAAATTATTTTCATTCGAAAAATCTGGGTATTGCAAAATGGGTGGTGAAGATAATTTACTTTTAAGAATCTCGAAACATTTCTGACATTCATCGGTCCATAAAAATGATTCATTTTTTCGACATAATTTGTTCAAAGGTATTGTAATTTCTGCAAATGATTTAATAAATTTTCGATAGTAATTACAAAAAGCTACAAATCGCCTGACTTCATCTGCGTTTTTTGGCACCGGATATTTTTTTGCAATACTATTATCTTATCGGGATCGGGCAATACGCCGTTCGCCGATACTACATGTCCTAAATATAACAATTGTGTTTTCATAAAATCGCATTTATTTGGATTGAGCTTAAGGTTCATTTTCCTAAGTCGTTCGAATACGTCAATTAAGTTTTTATTGTGAATTTGCGAATTTCTCCCAAAAACAATTAAATCATCGCAATAAATAAAGCATTTATCGTAAGTAAGACCTGACATCGCTATTGACATGACTCTAGAGAAAGCGCTAGGGCTTATTTTTAATCCCATCGGTAAACGTTTCATTTGGAACTGTCCCTGACCTGTAGCAAAGCTAGTAATGTTCCTACTCTCTGGCTTTAAACTACATTGGAAAAAACCTTGATGCAAATCGAGATGACTAAAACATATACTTCCTGAAAGTGAATCTAAAATTTCAGTAATATTTGGTAATGGAAATTTATCATCTTGTATGGATTCATTAACTTTTCTATAATCTATAACTAAACGCCATTTTTTAGTTCCATCTGATTTTTTAGGTACTAATAATATTGGACTATTCCATTCACTATTTGTGGGCTCAATTATATCGTCACTTAACATCCTCTTGACTTGCCTATTAATCTCTGGCTTCATCGACTCCGGAAGGCGATAAGGTTTAATATAAACAGGTTTTGTATTTGGTTTCACACTAATACTTTGCTCAAGTACTTTTGCTGTACCAAGCTTATCGCCATCTAAAAAAAATATGTCGGCATACTTTGCACAAATAATCTCTATTTCTTTCCTGTCGTTTGAATTTAAATGCGATAATTTTAACTCTGGTAATAATTTTTTAACGCGTTCTACCTTTTTTTGAGATTCATTGAATGAACATATATTATAATTCTCTAAATAATCAAAATCATGTTGTTGAACTAAATTATTCTTTGAAATTCTGACCGACTTTTCACTGGTATTTAATATTTTTAATGGAATTTTACCTCTATTTGGCTTTACAATACTTCCTGCCATAAAAATATGCTCATCTAATTGTTTCGTATACACCACACAGTCTTTAAATATGTTTTTATTTATATCTATGTAATGAATTGATTCACTCCTTGCTGGTATAGTTACATAATCTTTTGAATCTACGTAGGAATTATTTCGTGTATGTATATTTAATTTATAAACTTTATGATTACATTGTAATGTAAGTTGGTTGGTCGGTAAGTTTATGTTTGCATTATAAGTTCTAAGAAAGTCTAAACCGATAATACCGTCAGCAGCGCAAGGTATGGTATCAAATAAATATAACTTGTGGTGAAATCCTTCACCGTTTTCAGACTGTAATGGAATATATGCGAAGCATTTAGCTTGAACTTTTCCACCTATTCCGTTTATGACTGTACTATCTTGAAATAATTTAACGTGTCTTTCAACTATCTCACTCCGAATTATTGATAATGATGCGCCTGTATCTATTAAAAACGTACACCTTCGATCTCCAAAATATAAATAAATGTAATCCAAACCTTCGCATGTGAAAACATAGTTAGACTCGAAAAAACTGATTTAAATGCATATTTTCTTCTTCAGTCGACTCTCTCTCCGTTCCGTTGTTCTCTAACGCGTAATACATGTTACGTTGACCTCCTCTATTAAATGAAATGTTTTAGAGAAGTCAATAATAAGTGGCGTCCGGTCGGATCATTTGGCTCAATTAGTAAAGATTCCGGGTAAAAAACTTAGTTCATCCGTAACGAAAACATTTAGGTCAGTTAATGAAACGAGATTAAATAATTTCAGCGTCAATATGGATTATAAAATTAGTAACACTACTTATACTTCTGATGATCCAAATGTAAACTATGAAAAAATGTTTAGAGATATTTGCAACGAATTTAATGTATCTTGTCCAATCAAAACTAAGAAAGTAATTAATAAACTTCAATTCTGTAACTGGGCAACTAAAGGAATCAGGAAGAGTAGGGATAACATGTATGATCTTTACCATCAGAGATCTTACAATAGTAATGAAAACTTTCATACACATGTTAGAAACTATTCCAAGATATTTAAACAGGTTTGTATTCGAGCAAAGGCCATCTACATAGGCAATAGGGTAAATAGTTCTAATAATAAAATTAAAACAGTATGGCAGATTATTAATACAGAGACTGGTAAAAATAAAATCAAAGATAATACTTTTTCTCTTAAAATTAATGATAAATTAATCTCAGATAAATTAGAAGTAGCATCTGCTTTTGAAACTTTTTTCTCAAATATACCTATGGAGGCTACTAAAAATCTTGCTTCGTCTTCCACGTTAGCAGAATCGATTTTACAGAATAATTTTCAACAAAACATTCCAGACTTCGCATTCACCCAGGTTAACGACTATGACATTATCACGGCTTTCAAGTCGCTAAATATGAAAAATACGGAAGACTTATGGGGTTTATCAGTTAAGGTTATACAGTCAATTATTTTCAATATTGCCCCTATTTTAGCCCTAATCTTTAACCAATGTCTCGAACAGGGCAACTTTCCTGACTTAATGAAATACAGCAAAATTGTTCCAATCTTTAAATCAGGATGTAAAAACAATCCCTCAGATTACAGACCTGTCTCAGTACTTCCTGCATTAAGTAAGATTTTTGAAAAGATTGTGCTAAACCAAATGTTAAGGCATTTTAATAACCACAAGATACTCCATGATGATCAGTTCGGTTTTACAAGAGGTAAGTCCACTACGGATGCGGGAGCTAAACTTATTGAGCATATTTTTCAGGCCTGGGAGTGCTCACACGATGCTATTGGTATCTTTTGTGATCTCTCCAAGGCATTTGATTGCGTAGATCACCAAACGCTAGCTCTTAAACTTAAGTTATACGGAATTCGCGGAGTGGCCCTCGATCTTGTGGTTTCCTATCTTTCAGGGCGCCAACAAAAAGTAGGAATCAATGGTAGTGTGTCATCGGGATCCTTAGTCAAATTAGGCGTACCTCAAGGTTCGATTTTAGGCCCATTTCTATTTCTAGTTTACATAAATGACCTACCCTACATGGTGAAAGAACTATCAGATGTCGTTTTGTTTGCAGATGATACGTCTCTGATATTTAAAGTAGATAGAAAAGACAAAGACCTTTTAAAAGTTAACCGCGCTCTGAAAACTGTGTCTCAATGGTTTGCTGCCAACAATCTTATGCTAAATTCTAAAAAAACTAAATGTATAAGATTTTCATTACCAAATGTACCAAAAGTTGATACCAATGTTATTGTGGACGGTAGTAAACTTAATGTAGTAGATAAGACTGTTTTTCTTGGTCTGACCATAGACTGTAGATTGCAGTGGGGTGCTCACCTGGAAGCCTTAGGTGGTAAACTGAGCTCCGCTGCTTTTGCAGTCAGCAAAATAAGGCAACTGACGGACATTAATACAGCCAGATTAATTTATTTTGCATATTTTCATAGTCTTATGTCTTACGGTCTTTTGCTGTGGGGCTCTGCCGCAGACTTGGAATCAATTTTTGTATTGCAAAAAAGGGCAATTCGCGCCATCTACTGTTTGGGTTCTCGCGAGTCTCTGCGAAAGGTATTTCCGGAAATTAATATATTAACTTTGCCCTCTCAGTACATTTTTGAAAATATTATGTATGTTCGTAAAAACATTAATTTGTTTCCAGTCAATAGTGATTATCATGATAGAAACACTAGAAACAATGACAAAATAACTGTGCCAAGATTTAGATTAGCTAAAGTAAATAAGTCCTTTCTTGGGAATTGTATCCGATTTTACAATAAAATTCCTCGTAGCGTGACTAGTATGTCCTTTTTTAAATTTAAGGAATATATCAAAAAGCGGTTGTTGAGTAGGGCCTATTATAAAGTGTCTCACTATATTGACGACAAGGATGTATGGAAGTAGCTTCTCTCTGCACCTGCTTCACTTAGCAGCTAGTTCAAGGTCCATTTTAATTCAAAGTACCTATGTTATAATTATTATAAGTTATGTTTTTTTTTTAAGTTACAAATAATTAGTTATTGTAATTAATTCAATTCAATGTTCTTAGTTTATTTGTTTTGATATAAATTCATCGATATATTATGTCTGTCTAATTGTTATATTCTATTCCATATAAATTATATTTAATCTAATGTTGTAAATAGTCACAGTGATAACAAATTGTGTGTTTAGTATTTTCCCTTTAGTAATTTTTTATTTCTAAGGCAGACTTAAGTAAGTCATGCTCACTTTAAGGTCTCTGCTTGCGGCGGCGTCGTGTGACGGGTCGCTCACTTCCCTCCAATATGGCGAGGAGGGCGATGGCTGCCACACGCGTCATACTTGTGAACAGGTGCTGCTTGTGGGGGCTGGTCTGCTTAAGTTTGCCATTTATTTATTTACTTATTAAATATAGATTCAGACTACTTTGTAGTTTTGCCGCCTCGCCGGGGCACGCAATTGTTGTCAGTGCGGTTAGAATGTAAATATTATGTAATGAATCTAAGCTTGTTTTGAAAAGAGTAATTGCTGAGTTTATTGCCGGCTCTTCTCAGCAAATGCAACCTTCCGAACCGGTATTAGAGTATTAGAGTCAGACTTTTCATAAGTGCCTGCGAAGGTCTATTTGAATAAATGATTTTGAATTTTGAATTTTTGAATTTTGAATTTTGAAACTCTATTATTTCTAAAGTTACCTCTATTCGGTCTCGTATAACCACGGTTGTCAGCGTGGTATGTTCTTCCGCGGTTGTTGTACCCATAACCACGAGAAGCTGGTATATAATGAGCATGATGCTGATTGCCTCTGTGTTGCTGCTGTGGCTGACCACGATGGAAATTACCGCGACCTCGACTGTACCTAGAGTTCCTATAAAATATGTTTTTATTTGTACCTCGTAAATATGTATTTACTGCACCTTGTTCTGAAAATCCAGGGCGTGACAGCTCCTCATCTTGGGCTGCACGCACGGCGTCCTTAAGCTCGGTGTAGTTCCTAGCTGATATAATGGTACTTACCCGCCTATTCCTAAGACCATCAGCAAATCTTTTTAGTACCATCTTTTCATTGATGGGGCTTAGAATTGCACTTGCCTTTTGGTTCCCATCGGCTTGTGCTATAGTAAGTTCCATAAAAAGCTCCTCCAGCTTACTACCATACTCTACAATTGTCATGCTATTTTGTGACATGTTGTTTATCTGACACAATAAAGAATTTGCCGATTTTTTTGTAAGTAAAAATTTTCTCATATCATCAATCATAAGTTGTACACTTGTATATTCTGTTTTTAATTTTAGTTTTGCTGTTTTTGTTAATCTCATTTTTAAAACAAAAGAAATCAGTAATTGCCTATTATCGTCCGATTTTAAACATCTATTATACATCTCAACACCGTCTATGATCCGTTCAGTAGTATCCTCTTTACCATCCATCATGGGAATTAATGAACTAGCTGTTTTTAAATCAAAAGTCTCCATTTTGATTCTATTTAAACCCTTATATCGTAAAATTTTCTCGTAAGTATCCTCGATACTTTTACAAACAAGTTCTAAGGTATAACCCGATAAATAACCCGATAACTCTGCATTATATATACTTTCGTTATTAAATTCTCCTAAAATTTGCTTATATTCATTGTATAATGCTTCGGCATTCTCGAATTTATTAACGCCTATGCATTCCTTTCTCCTCTTAGGTCCTAATTTTCTTATATTTTCACATATGCTCTTTAGGGCTTCATATATTAGATTAAGCCTATCCATAAAAAAAATGTTCACTATTTATCCGTTAAACTAAATTCATAAAGTGACAGAAAGAAAAAAAAATACTGACAAAACTTTTCTTAAAATTAACTAGGTACTCTATCATTGTTTATTTTTAGACGTATTAAAATAAAGTTACAATTCTGCTCATTTAAAATAGAATATTTCTGTAATTATACTACTAATAACCCAATGACCTATCGTTTGTTAAAATAAATCAATAAGAGCCACTTACTAATTTTAAAGATTACATTTTCTTTTGATGTTTTCCGGATGCACGTCGTGTGTCCCAGCTCCTAGGCGCAAACGACGATGTGGTAGACGTAGACACGAAGGTGAGGCACGAAGGCATGAAGGCACGAAGGTTGATTGCTCTGCAAACCATGATGATTGGGCCGGGCTATACCCTGGACTCCGTGGGCCGGGAAAACCCTGGACACCGCTCCTTCAATTCTTCTTTCTTCTATATTATAGCATTTTGTGTCTTCATTCTTGATAGGTATATGTATATATTGTTGTTTTTTTCTTCATAGTTAGGTAATGTTCTTCTTTCTTCATAATGGTTTATTTATAATTATTTTTTTCTCAATTTATTAATTTTAGCTTCTTATTTATCTTCATAATTATTTCTTAAAATCTTCTGATAATGTCTTCTTATGATTTTGTTGATTTCTTCATTTTAACGATGGTAAAATTATTCTTCAAATGTTATGTTATCGCGAGACACGCGGGCGCGAACGCGGGCGCATGGCTACAGTGCGCCGACTGGCAGGGTCGCCATGTACTGTGGGAACCGGGAACGTATTGAAACCACGAGTGCTCCGTTGTGAATGCATTTATTTATCTTAAGTCACGCTATTTAAAGGTTACGCATGACTACACACTACAATTTTGATTATTTTCGTTTCAGAAACGTATTCCCCGAGAACATCGCTCAAGCGACGATCGCGTCCTATAGAACCAGGCTCGTGTACGACAAAAATGATAATAAAACAATTAAAGGTATGGCCAAATCATTAAGTACTTTGTAGTTCTCGCCTGGCTGGCACTCTCAAGTACAAAATCTGACGCCAAGCAGCTAACGGCAGCTGCACTTTAGAGCCATTTCCTTTCGTGGATTTGTGTACTTACTATCTTCGGCTATTAAGGAATCTGCGTCTTCGGCTAGACTATCACTTACCGTGAAGATATTATTGTCAGACTGAAGCCCATCTATAATAATATATTATGATACATGTGTGCAAAGTTGGTTATTAACACTCGAGGCGGCATTAAGCAGGCGAACGCGATAAGTGAGCCGAGAGTGTAATAATCAATGCACACGCGTGTCATACGAAGTTTTTCAACACACTTGCGAGGAAAAAAACAGATTTGTATTTTTTTAAGTAGATTTTTTGATAATAATCAACCACACAATGAGTACGTTAACAAATATGACGCGCAAGTTTTTTAATTTTGATAGCGGTAAGCTGTCAAACTATATGCTTGGTCTACACACATATCACTTGCAGTGAGGTATAAACTAATCATAATCGGGATAATACCTATCATAAAACTGTGCGGTAATGTAAAGTAAAAAGCACTAGTGCGTAATAAGCTGCATTAAGATACTAAAAACGGTGCAATAAATGTCACTTTACGAGCGAGTGTGTTGAAAATATCAAAAGATTATTTCTTCAATCCAAAGCTTGCTCAAGATATGCTCAAGATATTTTTCTTACTGCAGCACTTGTATTAACTGAAGTCCGTTCATTGTTACAACAAGTTCTGCATTGTTAATAAAACATATCGTTCCTTTACAGGTCATCTCGAAACCTACAAGATAGAAGGCGACTACCAAAACGGCAGTAACGTCCTCGGGCTAGTATTCTTCAGCATAGTCCTGGGTATAACCCTGGGTAAGATGGGTGATCAGAGCCGGCCTCTGCAGAACTTCTTTCACTCTATGTCTGAAGCAATGATGATCATCACTGGATGGGTTATCTGGTATGAGACAATAACCATTCACACGATATCTGAAGACATCCAAAACTTTAACATTCTTCATCTTGTTATTGACTACCCTTATCAACATCTCATATATTCTCAGAAATTAGGGCAACTTTGACACTGCCTCATCATTATCTACCTACCCTTTCCCCAATTATTTAGAGTCAATATGTATAGCAATTATGTGCGCTTCTTTCAGTCTGCCTTTCTATCCGTCATAACATCTCCTCCTTTCTTACGCATATCATCTTGCTGATTCTGTTGTTTACATCTAAACTTTATCACTATTTCTTTCTAACAAAGAACATAAGAAAAGGATGTAAGAAATTTAGTCCTGTCAAATTAGTCCAAATGCTTCATCATCATCAGCCTATAATGTCCCACTGCTGAGCACAGGACTCCTTTCACAAATGAGGGTGAAAGGGAATGGGCAATACTCCACCACGCGTGCCCACTGCGGATTGGTGGAGGTAGGCTAGTGGTCAACCTACTGTTGGAATTTTTCAAGCCGCCAAGGAGGCATCCAACTAGCTTAACGACTATCACAATTAATTGATAACCGGGACCAACGGCTTTACTTGCCTTCCGAAGCACGGAAACGCTCGATTTGAAATACCACTAGGCGGTCACCCATACAGGTACCGACCACGACGGTGGTAGCTTAACTTTGCCGATCGATTAAGAACGGCTAATCGATTAAGAACGGCTAATCATGCTACACCACGAGCGTTTCTTTGTTTGTAAAGAAAGAGATGTGATGTGATTAAAATTACGTATTAACTAATGGTCATAACTTGTTTCCAGGCTATCACCCCTCGGGGTATTCTTCCTGGTAACTGCAAAGATCATGGAGATCGAATCATTTGCGGAGCTGGTGGGTCGACTGGGGTTGTACTTCATGACGGTGCTACTTGGACTCTTCCTCCACGGGTTCGGCACACTGAGCATACTGTTCATACTGGCGACTAAGAAGCTGCCGTGTCGGTACATCGCTAAGATGGGTCAAGTCATGGCCACTGCTTTTGGTACTGCTTCTAGGTAAGAATTGCATGTTTGGAGAATTAATGCTTGATGTGAGGTGGTAAAGTATTTTGAATTGGAAGATCGTTAAGGTTTATCTTTGATTAGGGCTTTAGCCATCGTCAACTCACTTTGGAAGAAGTTATGAGAAGACTCTTATGGAGTGTAACCTAGTAGGTAAATATCTCTTCAGAAACACAGAAAACAAAGATCTGAAGGTCATGAATGTATAAAAAAATCCTGAAGGTATCATAATAAAATTCGTTGAAGTCAAGCTTCTCTTGACAACTAGCAGAAACGTTATTTTTACAGATGCAAAGAATTTCTGATATCGAAACAATCTTATATCAAGAATGTTAACCAACGAAGTGGTTTTAGATCAGAGGGCGAACCACAAGCTCTTAAAACAATATTATTATAACCTTATTTGACTTTTCTCTTTCTTTGACATCCGGCGTCAAAACGGGACAAAAGACAAATAAGGTTATGTGGTAGGCCCCCAGCACATAGATTACATACGTTGCTATCAGTTTCAATTTGAAACAACCTCAAAATAATGTCGAAAATGGTTGCATTTGCAATGAATCACTATTTGCATATGCAATTACCAGAACATAAAAAGTAATCAAAAAACCACTATCGAATTGAAACTGATTGCAACAATGTTACGATAGAAGTTAATGGCAGGTACTTTTTATTTCCAGTTCAGCCACGATGCCAATAACCATAGGTTGTTGCGACGACATGGGGCTGGACCCTCGCATCACGCGGTTCGTGATCCCGATTGGCGCCACCATCAACATGGACGGCACGGCGCTCTACGAGGCCGTCGCCGCTATATTTATAGCGCAGCTTCGCAAGGTGGAGATGTCTTTCGGCAAGATTGTCGCGGTTAGGTAAGCTATAATATTACTAGCTGTCCCCCGCGGTTTCACTCGCGTTCCCGGGATGAAAAGTAGCCTATCGCACTCAGGGATACTGTAGCTTCCTAGCAAGGAAAGAATTTTTAGAATCTGATCAGTTGACCCGGAGATTACTTTCTACATCGAAAGCTAAAAACTTTACGTCTTTATTATACAGAATGTTTTTTTGTTCGGCGACGAGTGACCCAGGAGCGCTAGTACAAATAATAAATTTTCCAAAAATGGATAATTCCACTAAATACTATAAATGCGTTGAGAAATACCTTCTTCAATTTGAAATAAAATTACCGCAACGTATGGTTACTAGGCACGTGCACAGACTAGAGCTAGGGGCAAGCCGCCGTCGCCCCACCCCTTTACTCCTTCGCACTCCCGTTGAGTATTACGTCTACACTTTAGCTTATTACATGATTTTCCAATTCATCATCATCATCATCAGCCTATAATGTCCCACTGCTGAGCACAGGCCTCCTTTCACAAATGAAGGTGAAAGGGAATGGGCAATACTCCACCACGCGTGCCCACTGCGGATCGGTGGAGGTAGGCTAGTGGTCAACCTACTGTTGGAATTTTTCAAGCCGCCTAGGAGGCATCCAACTAGCTTAACGACTATCACCATTAAGTGATAACCGGGACCAACGGCTTAACGTGCCTTCCGAAGCACGGAAACGCTCGATTTGATCCACTAGGCGGTCACCCATCCAGGTACCGACCACGACAGGCGTAGCTTAACTTTGCCGATCGATTAAGAACGGCTAATCATGCTACACCACGAGCGCCTCCACACCACGAGCGCCTCCACACCACGAGCGCCTCATTTTCCAATTAATATTGTTTTTATTATTTAAAAAAAAAAGTATTTTTTTAATATTTTTTTTACCACTGCCGTGGTTTTCCCAATGGAGTACAGCATGGGGTTCTTCAAAAAGGGTGTGAAGAGATTTCTGCAGGGTCGGCAACGCGCGAGTGATACCCCTGATGTTGCAAGTGTCCATAGGCTACGGTAACCGCTTACCATCAGGCGGGTCGTATGCTTGTTTGCCACCTTGGTGATATAAAAAAAAAACCACCAGTATCATTCGTATTATCGACCCTGAGTCGCTCGTCGCTGACCAAAACAACGACCTGTATTAGTATAGAAGGTTTCCGTTCCACGACCACCCTTCTATAGTCGATGCATAGAAGGGTGCTTATAACGGTATTTGAGGAAGTGTGCAACAAGCTGTTGCGTTGATACTTAAGTCGGTTAGTTTCTCCTTTATTTCTCCATATCAGGTTGTAGATAGACAAAATATTTTCAATGCAGCAGTAAAGAATCATCAGTTGCTTTGCTAATAATCCATACTTCCCTTCAGGGGGCCTACCACAAGCTCTTAAAACAAGGTTAAAATAACCTTATTTGTCTTTTGTCCCGTTTTGACGTCGGATGTCAAAGAAAGACAAAAGTCAAATAAGGTTATTTTAACCTTTAACATGAGAATCAGAAGGCGAACCCTCTGATTCTCTTGTTCCCTTCTGATTCAACATTGTTGTGTCCAACTTTTACTAAGATCTTATTATATATCCAACCAGAAATCCTTCGTTATTTTTAGGATTAAAAACAATTGATATGCGTTGTGAACTCTTATTTATCCTTATTTCAGTGTAACAGCAACGGCAGCTAGTATAGGCGCGGCGGGGATCCCACAAGCAGGTCTGGTCACCATGGTGATGGTGTTGGACACCGTCAACTTACCCGCCGAGGACGTCTCCATCATTCTCGCTGTTGATTGGCTGCTGTGAGTATACATCTTTAAACACTAGTGAGATTAACATAGATAGTCGCTTCGTAAGGTTAATCTGAAGTTTTTGAAGATTGAAAACATCGTGAGGAAAATATTTAATATTTGGTGTGTTTTGACAACTAGTGTCTAGGCTGTGTTTGCTTACCTAAATACTTGTATACATAAAATTATCCAAAATTTACATCTCATATCTTCTGCCTTTTCAATCTATTAATTTCAAGATGTGTTTTATTAGCAAGGTAATCACGTGATTCTACAATACTTTTCAGCGACCGATTCCGCACAACCATCAACGTAGTGTGCGACGCGTTGGGCGCCATTATTGTAGCATCACTCTCTGAGGGAGACATAGAAAAAACTCGCGCGCTCCAAAATGACCGCGAGGTGGCGCCAGCGCAAGAACTCACCGAACTAGAGAAGGGCGAACACTGAACGATAACTGCTATACCGTCCAGCTATTAACATATAACGGTTAGCAACCAATAGCGTGTTCGAATAACTGTTATAACGATAACGTTATTTTGTGTCCGGACAATAACGTTAATTTTGCCCAATAGCATAATTGTTATTTTGTGATTATTCTGATGCGATATCGATATTGTGTGTTCAAACAATGTAATTCTCATATCATTCTCTCTATTTTAGAATCTTTTAGATTTTTTGATGTTTTTAAAGTTTTTGTATATTATACATATCTGAATATTATACGACCTTATGTCGATAAGATTAAAAGTTCGTTGAATTCGTGTTGTACCTAATTTTAGGGAGCTTTTAATGTGTCGCTGTGTTCTTGATGTGCCATTATATTGAGTAGTGATGTGTAATATGTCTGATATTCATATAACTGTACTTAAAAGCTTTTTCATGATTTCTCAACATACAATGTTATTGTTTTTAGTCTGCATGTAGCGATTAATGTGAGATGTCGTGGAACAGATTTTGAGTCTAAATAGTTTTCATGTTACGACTTCAAGACATAGTCTATTTGATACAAACTTATACTGAGTAGCGGTCATAATTTTTTGATGAAACAGATCTTTTTGGAGATATTTTCAAATAGTATATTGTCATATATATCTGACTTTCCATCTATTTTTGTATGAATGTACATGTAATGGACTTTGAATTATGTATGTTTAGTAGTAAATGTGCCATAATAATAAGAATAATTGTTAGTTTGTCTTATATAGCGTGTATGACATAAAGTAATGAAGTCGTTGCATTCCAGTTTCAATATATTTCAGAGGATATTACAAGTGTCCAACTATATATTAAAATTAAATTTTACATTTTGTTTTAATCGTTTCAAACGATTTAAAAATTAAAAGTATTAATAGATTGTTGTTATATTTATTGATGTTGACCCGATACGCAAAGCAATTTATATTGTGATTATTATAAGTTTGAATATTTTGTGGTTATTTTTAATATTTTTTTTACCACAGCAGAAGGGAAGTCATTCAAATTGTGGCCAAATTATTTTTAATTTTATAAAAGTAAGTTTTAATGTTTCATTGAATATTCTTCTACTCTTAAGTTATTTTTAGTATAACAGTAATATTAAACTGTACTCATATTTATGTAGATATATTATTTATTAATAGTTCTAGTCCACACTTTTATTTGACAGTCATTTGAGAGCTGTATGAATAGAAACTATAACCAGTAATATAACAAGTACAAAATAATGATTAATTACTGTTTAGTTCACAAATATATAATTTAAAAATATATATATCCCATGCATAAAATAATTTAAACATGATTTTAATAAACACATGTTTAAATTTTGCGATAAATTTTTCAATGTTTGTAGAAGGTAAAGTACAATGAATACTACCATAAAATAGATTTTATATATTTATTTGAAAAAATTACTTCTTGCATTAACTTAGGATTAAGATTTGGTACAAAATTCTTCATTTTCTTCGTATCTATAGAGCTGAGACTCTATCACCTCACAGCCAAGGTACACTTTTACATGACTAAATAAGAAAAAATGAAATTATTCTATTAAAATATAATTTGTTTAACAAAAACAACCATCAAAGAAATAACAATAAGTATTTGGTATAAGATACCTACTAAGGACTTATCGTCTGTCAGTCAGTCTTATTGAATAAATATATACGTAATAACTTAACCGTGTTATCATTGGAATGTAATTCATGAGTTGGAAAGCCATGAGTATCCTACTATATTACCTAGCTAATAACTAAAGAGTTTAAAAATAATTTCACGTAGAGGAATGTTACATAGTCTCATTCATGTGTAACACTCAACACTTATTAAATCTATTCACAAGGCATGGCACAAACCGTACGAACAACAACCGTAGGTGCTTCATCTTAAACTACAAATCCTAGATATGTATCAAGACTACCCCTTAAAGCTCTCGTTTACACATTTAGGAATTCAAAATCGATTTTTCATCAATCAGCCCTTTCAGAAACGAAGTATAACAATTACCAGTGCAGAATTACTATTTAATATGAGACTTAACAATGTCAGTCAAATAGCAGCTCTTGATACTTTACCTCATTCTAGTAACAACATCTCTCGATATGAGGTCAATAGCATAGCTGTTATAAAAAGCTGATATTCGACTCGACCCGATGTTATAACATCGCTAAACGTGATACGTCGTATTTTTCCCATCACTATCTTCAGTCGTTTGGTCCATAGACAATTTTTGACGAGATGCCAATGTTAAACCATGCCATTACCGACGTGGTTATTGTTGATGGTGTTCCAGTGTTTTTGTGTTCCATTCTGTGTGGCGAAGGCGGAGTCTCTTCTTCCATTCCGATCGCTACCTAATGAGTTCCTCGCCCTTGCAAGAGTTGCTGCAGAAATCTCCATAGATTCTCCGTAGGGTAGTCGAGAGCCACGTCTCATACTACCGCTGCGGCACCTAACGTTCTGGAAAAAGCGGACCTACTTTTAATCATGATGTTACTTTTAATTGTATTTGGTTTAACTACCACTATGCGGTTTAAATAACCCCATAATCAAAACGTTTATTATCGTTTACGAACCGTTAAGTATTAATATGTACTCAATAATAGTACATTATGATACATGTGTGCAAAGTTGGTCATTAACACTCGAGTGTAATAATCAATAATCAATGCACACGCGTGTCATACGACGTATTTCAACACACCTGCGAGGAAAAAAACAGACTTGTATTTTTTAAGTAGATTTTTTGATAATAATCAACCACACAATGAGAACGTTAACAAATATGGCGCGCAAGTTACCTTACAGAATACCGCAGCCAAATTACTTTATGTTGTGTAATGTTGTGTTCCTGTGCGTGAGTAAGGTCGCCAGAGCTCATTGGGGAGGGGGGAAAGGTCGGTAACGCGTGAGCGATGCTTCGTGTGTTGCAAGCGTCCATATGGCTACGGTAACCGCTTACCATCAGGCGGGCAGTATGCTTGTTTACAGACTTAGTCGTATAAAAAAAAAAACTATTATGTATGAACCTCAAGTTGACCTGTTTTATATAGTCGTGTAGATGGCGATGCTCTTTCTAGGTATTATTATTATTATTTCTATTTCTATGTAGATACCTAGTTATTCCTACAAAATCAAGTAGGCATAGGACTTTTTGGTAGGAACTTGCAGAGTGGCGTTGCGTTTTCATTTTTTATTTTCATAAATTCGTGCGTTTTGAGTTTTATTGCATATTATCACTGGTGTTTTATCCAATAAAGATCAGTCCATGTGCACCAGTGAAGTGGAATGAAGTGAATTATGTGTATCGTGTCTTTTCAAGTTGTCTCAAAAAGTCCGTGAAGAGTTTTAGTACAACCACCATTGTATTAAAACATGACTTTTGGACGGTGACTGACTGAGGACTATGTGAAAGTGATATAATGTGACTAGAACTTATAATATAACTGGAAATCGGCAAAATAAATAAGCCGTGTGAAGCCATTGAAAAAAAAAAAAGTTGGCATAGAATATTGCCTACAAGCATTGAGCTATTATTACTACGTACAGAGAAGCTATCATAAGCAAAGGTTATGTCCCATTTTTTAAAAGTCAACTAAAGTTCTCTTCAGCGCTGAAACAATAATTAGTCGTCTAAGCAGACAGTAGAAATACGTTGCGATATCAAAACGCTTTTAGGAGTATTTTTCTCGCAAAGACCGTGATTTTCAAGGCGCTTACGCGTTTCGTTCATCGTTCTGCAACAACAAATGTGGCCGGATGGCCTCACTTGAACGGAACATAGTTGAGATGTGTGGCGACTTCTTTTACGTAGTAATAATAGCTCAATGCCTACACATAGGTATGTACTTAGGTACTGTTTATATTACAATAATTCAAAATGTCGACAATCGTAGGCGCTGTACTTTGGAACTCTCCATACATGGACCGAAAGTAAATGATAGGCATCTATCAGACTAAGCAAAGTTTGTGTACCGTAATGAAACCTACTCCAAGAATAAATGAAGGAAATTTGTTCGAGTGTACAATTAATTAACTGTCGTTAGAGGAAGGAAACAGTAATCTTACGTAGTCTGTAACATTTTCAGAACAATGAAAAGTTATAGGGAAACTGCTTTTGTTATTAAGACATTTGAACTGGGTCATACATCTATCTGAAAGTAGGTTACATTAAGTTTTACTATACATAAATTTAAATTTAAGTTTGTTTTTGAAAAGAGTAATTGCTGAGTTTATTGCCGGCTCTTCTCAGCAAAATCAACCTTCCGAACCGTGCATTAGTGCATTAGAGTTTGACTATTCATAAGTGCCTGTGAAGGCCTATTTGAATGAATAAATTATTTCATTTCATTTCATTTCATTTCATTTAATTTCATTTCATTTCATTTCATAAGTATATATATACTATATATATAAGTATAAGTAAGTATGATAAATATCAAAGTGAATTAAATCTCACTTCTCGTCTCACTAATATTATAAATGCGAAAGTGCGAAAGTTTGGATGTTTATGTGTTTGTGTGTTTGTGAGTTTGGATGTTTGTACCACAATCACGCTTCAAAAACTCAACGGATTTAGATGAAATTTGGCACACAGATAGAATATGTTCTGGATTAACACATAGGACTTTTTATCCCGGGAAATCAATATATACCTCGGAACCGTGGGGCGCAACTAGTAAATAATAATATAATAATTATATACAAGATATTGCAGAAAGAAACTTTAATACAGTAGTATTTAAGTTATACTACGAGAAAGCTATTTGTGCTAGAAATCACTAGTTCCCGCCCGCGTTCCTGGGACAAAAAGTAGCCTGTGTTACCCTACGCCTCATAGCCTATATCTATGGAAAATATCACGGCAATCCATTGCTCTGTTGCTGCGTGAAAGAAGGACAAACGAGCAAACAATCTTTCGCAATATTAGTAAGATAGCGTCCTAGTAACAAAAAGTCATATACAGGTGGATACAACAATTAATGAAAACATTTAAATTAATACAAAAGTTCAAAGTTTCCTCGGCTAAAATGTATGAGACAGCTGTTTTTTTCTTACGATTTCGAAGTAGGTCTCATTGTAAAAGTTGATCGCATTTATGAGTACAGTAGTACCCAATTAATATGGCTTACCGATGTACCTGCGCAGAAGATATATGTTCAAAACGCTATTGGTCGGCAGCTGCCGCCATGTTAGCGCGCGCCGTGCGGAGGAGCGTGACTTGCGAGTGCGACGGAACTAACAGCTGCAGTGTATTATGAACCTTATAGTAGTTGATTGCAAGTTTTAAGCATTCTTTCGTTAATCTTCGAGGCAATACTTTCTTTTCTGTTCGAACGAAGATTCACGACGCGCCATATTAGTTGAGTAGTACGTGGTTTCATTTATTTTCGTATCTACCTGTATATATCCTTAGCATAAAACTCAATAGCAACTCACATGTCCAGACCTCCATGTCCACCTATTTCTATTGAACACACCGTACACTATGGGGTTCGCGCAGGAGTTTGTACATGAGAACAGCCACATCGCCTTCTGTATCGCTGGGTCCAGGCTCTTCAGGGATTCCTTGTCTATCCAGTACCTGAAATAATTTGCAGAAATTTGTCTTATTCGTTTTTTTCTAGTACATATCGAGTTTATTCACGCATAGTTACAAAAATATGTATCCATTTAAGGGGAGGCCTAAGCTCAAATGCACAAAAATGGGTTTCTTTGAGAGTCGAGTATGACAACGCAACGCAATGAAAATACCTAACACAAAAAAATACTGTGGACAGAAGAGGGTTTTGAGAAAAATGTTAACTGAATAGAATATTAAAAAGTGCTTTGATATTCCCAATAAAAAATTCGTAAGTTACGTCTAAAAAAAATCTTTCGCGTCGAAATTCTCCATATTTTCAGCGATGACAACAATTTTATTTTTAAGAATATATAACATACAGAATTATAGTAGAATGTTAACCGGACACTTATTCAATGTAATGTGTATATTCTGTATAATCTAAAGAAAACCCGTAAATAACAGTCCATTTCATAGAGTCGACACATTTATGATTTAGCATTTTCAACCTTATTCCAGTGAAGAACGAGTGCAGTCAAAATCGTAGTCAGTCCGCGCCTTAAATAAGGAACCATAATAATGATATGCATAAGATTATTAAATTAATTGGATACATATTTTTGTAACTTCAAATGTAAACATATTAGGGAGAATTTTGTAAAATTCTTGAAAAAAAGTTTTTTCACTAATTTCAGGGTTGAACATAAACCTTTTTGATCTGAACTTTGATGTAGTTTTTCTCTGAAACTGTTGAGGGTACTGGAGTTTTAAGTTGACTATGAATTAAGACATAAGCTTTATGTTCTGAAATTCTATTAATACCCGAACGAACTATTATTTCGCTGTACCTTTATACGCGGTATATATTAATTCTGAGAAGGGTATTTAGGTGTTGAGATTCCCGCAACAACATGACACAAGCGGCTTTCCTGTTTCAAAGTAGATGTGCATGAATGAAAGCTCTCGCACGGGAAATTACATGGTGTTTCAATTTCCTCAAGATATCCACTGAAATATCTCTGAATGCGTAATATGTCTCCGTTGCGAGTTTACGGTTCGAAGATTTTGAATCCATCCACCTTTAGTATTATGAACTAAGGTATTTTGAAAACGTTTGAAAATGTAATGTTGTGTGTACCTATGTCGAAATAGGTAAATTATTTACTTTCTTTCTGTCTTTCAGGGTGTAGTTTAGGGTGCCCGAAAGGTTAAAAACCGAAAATATTTTTTTTTTCAAAATTTTATATGTTAATAGCAATACCTAACTCAAAAAATTAAGGCTAGTCTCATAAGAACATATTCGCGTGTTCTTACCCGTATATCTACCCTGTATAACGTAGGTCAACACTAAAAAAATATTTCCTGAAATTCAGCCCCTAACATAGGATAAAAGCTAATAAAATACAAGTAACGTAATACATTTTGGATGTCTTTAATGCGTTAAAATGTATGTAAGAAAATAAAGTGTATCTCACCACAAACAATAGCAGTAGTACGGAGACCAGCATGTGAAGAACACTAGAACTATGGTGACGGTCATCTTGAGGGTCCGCGCGCGCGCTCTGCCCAGGATGCCCACGCCGCTGCGACGCATTTTATCTGGAAAATTTACAAAGAACATACATCACACAGATCATGAGATACGTAGAAATAATGAGAGTTTTTTTAATTATTGAAACTACCACTCACTCACGTTTTTTTTAACCACTGGGTTTTTTTAACCAGAGGGGTATCACATCTGAAAATACTGGCAAAAATGCATTGCCAGATTGGATTCGATTGAACTGCTGATAGTTCAGTAATAGTGACGTCGGAAACCGAGAAAAACATCTTAAGGAAACCATAGCACGGTGATAGGGTACTTTGTACCCATCTGGCTGGCTACCAGCCTCAAGTTGAAAATCTGTCGCCAAGCACCTATCGGTGTGTTCCGACAGCTGCACTTGAGAGCAGGGTATGTGTGCTTACTACCATCGGCCACATCATCACACATACCATGGTGAGATTGTAGTCAAACACAGGCCTATACACAATAAAAAAAACAATTAAATTCCCGCAATTTCGTCATCTTTTCAGAGTGAGCATTATTTCAATATTTAAAATTCCTATAATAATTTACAAATATCTCTAGATAAATACATTGTTGAGCATACGAATTAATTTCTCCTAAAAAAAAAGTTTAAAATGCGAAACCCACAATTCACTGACATTCATTTCCTGTACGCTTTAATGCTGTGCAAATATTTGAGATGTACATTTTAATTTGAGGGTTCCCTTTCACGCAATTCAACTTTTCTACTTCCTACGAAAAATATACATACATGAACGTGCAAACAAACGTGCCGATGTAACAACTGGCACTTGTGAATTTTTAATCATCTTCAAAGGAAAGAATTCGATGCATAAATATTATTGAAAAGAACATTACTCGATTACGATGAATGAGATTTTATAACCGGCGATTTTAAAAAATCTAAATTAAATTTTAATTGAAATTACTATAAAGTACCGATCATTAGTACTACTCTGCACAAAAATACAACATACAAAATGAAAAATAATCTAACTAATATTATAAAGAGGAAAGATTTGATTGTTTGTTTGTTTGTTTGCATTGAATAGGCTCCGAATCTACTGAACCGATTTGAAAAATTCTTTCACTGTTGTGAAGCTACACTATCCCCGGGTGACATAGGCTACTTTTTATGACGGGAACGCGGGTGAAACCGCGCGAGACAGCTAGTCTATAATAATTGGACTGTTTTACAAAAAACTTAACCCGACTTAAGTACACTAAGAAGTAATCAAATCCTGATCTGATGACAATGGAACCAAACGGGAAGTATACCCTTTCAAATAAAAAAAGAGTTTTCCAAATCGGTTAATAAATGACTGAGTTATGAGGTAACAAACATAAAAAAAAAAACAAAAAAAAATACATTCGAATTGAGAACCTCCTCCTTTTTTTGAAGTCGCTTAAAAATGAATTAAGTTCGATAGTCTCGCTAAAACTCGAGAACAGCTGGACTGATTTGAATAATTTTGGTTTTAAAATATTAGTGGAAGTCCAGGGAAAGTTTAAATGGTGAGAAGCAGGGTGGGGTATAGGGTAGGACACCACGCAAACGAAGTCGCGCCCGGCAGCTAGTATGAGATAAAATTCTGATACCATGGAAAATATTTTTCTCTCACGCTTCACCATCCGTCACGCATACAAATTCTCAAGCACTACGATAAGAAAGAAAGAAAGAAAGAAAGAAAAAATATTTATTGACCCACAAGGACAAGGTACCCATATTTATATAGTGAGAGTAACATATTCTATGTACATGATCTGCGTACACACACACATGAAGAAAATACATTACATCAATTTGTTGTATGGGGTCAAAAGGTCCCTACCTCAGCATAAAGCTGCTCATAAAGCAGTATAACGCTGGTATTCTGGCAGAGCTTTTACAGAGTGACGACACAAACTTAAATAAGGTATAAGAGAAAAACATTAATATTAAGAATCTAAGTGGGTATGTAACTTAAAAAAATAACAAAAAATAACAATATAAAAGTGTGAATAACCTACTTAACTTGATAAAAAAAAAAATATTACAAAAATTATAATTTTATGTTCAATAAAACAATACAGCAAGTTCAACAAAATAATCCAGTAAAACACAATGTACACTCACCATTGGAGGTATTTGCTCTGCGAATGATCTCTAGCAGCGCAGCGGAGGAGCAATAGAGTGTTGACATTAGCGGGATGACGTACATAAGTATCATGTTCACGAGGAAGTAAGCGAATTCATGGCACTCAGTCGGCAGCGACCCGTATGATACACACTGGTAGTACCTGAAAATTTATTAGGCAAAGGTTAATGTACTACTGAAGGAAGGTTATGGGCATTGAAAATGGAGGAGCATCTATGTATTTCTGCAGCTGCATTGAAAACCAATGCATGCAATTGCAATGCAATATAAAGTAATTTGGCTGCGGTATTCTGTAAGGTGGAGGTACTTCCCCAGTCGAGCTGCTCTTTGAGCGAATAAAGGCTATGCTCTACCTCTCTTAATGACGTTATATTGTTTGAAATATTCCGCCAATTCCGCACCACCGACAATGTGCCCTGATTAGCTAAGTCAAGAACACACTAAACATTTAGGCTGCATTCCGAATTACCGCTGTAATCGCTGTAATCGATTTGAGCGTGCTTAAACCCGTACCGAATTGAATAATGTCAGTTAACGATGTCCCGTGAAACGTCATAGATGACGTCACGACATGCGCCATCTTGCGCTCACACCGACCATGCCCTAAACTGATATCACCGTGAGCGCTGTCAAAAGTGACGGCAAAAATCTAATAAGATTCTTGGTTTTCTATTTGGCAAAGATACTTTTTATGATTTTATGAGAGAAAAATTATAAAAAAAGCAGATATTCCTTTTTGCAAGTCAACTTATAAAAGATATAAGGCGTCCTAGCGCATTGATAATACAGATTTTAATTAAATTCTATGATGTTCTGTTTTGAATACTGTGAGCGCGATAACGGGCGTTCCGAATTGTTGATAGTTCTCAGCTGTCATAAGCGTGATATCTAATTCGGTACGCAAATGATTGCTGTGATCGATATTATCCATTTCGGAATGTTCTCTTAGATGTAGTGATTGGTCAATGCAAAAACACTATTCGTTTCTACGTATTACTACTCTATAGGGAATTTTCCTCGATGCAATAACCATATCAAATGTAAAAGAAAGTAAAACTATTTGTAATTAGCTGAAACACATTGCTTTTCCGCCCGGCCTCCTGGGGGCCAAGTCTACTAAAATGTCATTATGACACGATACTATTGCAATTCCATTATCATTGAGCCGATGTGAGCAATCTACTAATTCATAATGGTCTCATAATGAACGAAAAGAATTTTAGTACAAAAACTGTCAAAACTGACAACTAAAAGATCATTGTGGCACGATTGTAGTTTCAGTGGAAAATCATCGGAAAGCTATTATGGCGCCATTATGACGCTATTGTGTTAGTAGACTACCAAAACTGTAAAATGTATCGATTTTGACATCACTGATGATAGTTCATTGGAACACAGTTGTAATGCAGATTTGGGCCCCTTATGGTATGTGGCTAGTATGGCTACCGCCTATGGATATTAGCAATATCAGAGAGATAGCCAATATCTTGTCGACCTATACAAAATGTAGAAGGCAAAGTGTAAGTTATTAATTTGAATATCAAAACACAATTTCATTGTTGAGTAATCTGCCCGAATTAAGTGTAGAGGGATTTGAATGATATATCAACAAATTAGAATGTAGACTATTTAGCTAGCTGACTTACAAATACCGTACAACCGTTAGACCTAGACATAATATACTTGCTTGTTTACAAGGTAGGGGTGAAATAAAGGATTTTGCAATATTGAACTCTGCCACTGAAACATTGGAGCAAAGACTTATAAAATAAACATAAAGTTAAAGTAACACAATAAGTTTATTGGTTGTTTCAACAATTCATCAATAGTTCAATTTCTAAAATATTTTCAACTATGAATACTTTCTGTATAAATAGGAATAGTTATTGGAAAATTATAAACTATAATATAACATTCGGGTGGTTCTAAACAAAAGTTTAAACCGTGGGGTGTAGTACAGGTCGTAAGCAATAAAATTATTGGTATTTCTACTAAACTAATCTTGAGCATGAATACTGACTAATGACTAATTTGACGGGCCAGTTGGCGCAGTTGGTTAAGACGTGGCGTCTTAACCTATAGCGCCGCAGGTCGTGGGTTCGATTCCCACACAGGACATGCATTTGTGTGCATGAACATGTCTGTATGTCCTGTGTCTGGGTGTAATTATGTATAATAAGTATGTATTTACAAACAAAAAGTAGTATATGTATTATATCAGTTATCTGGTTTCCATAGTACAAGCTTTGCTTAGTTTGGGATCAGATGACCGTGTGTGAGGAATGTCCCAGGATATTTATTTATTTATTTTATTAATTCATTTATTTTAATAAATTAGCAGATGAACTAATACTCGTAGCATCTATCCACACGTACCGTAAGCACACCACAGCGTTGCAACAAAATGTAGTCAATCCGTGGTTACGTGTGAATAGTGTCGCTGTGGCTTTTTGCAGTTGTGTTGTGGTAGCTACCAAATCCTTACTACTCTTACTAATATTATAAACGCGAAAGTTTGTATGGATGGATGTATGGATGTTTGTTACTATTTCACGCAAAAACTACTCAACGGATTTGGATGAAATTTGGCACACAGACAGAATATGTTCTGGATTAATACGTACGATACTTTTTATTCCGGGAAAATATACGATCCCTCGGGTAGGTGGGTGAAACCGCGCGGGACAGCTAGTGTTAAAATTTTTGTACCGCGTTGTTCACGGTGTCGCTGCTGGTTGCGTAGTGTCTGCGGTATGGTCGGTATTACACACGCGGTCGATAGTGACGGCAAAGTGTAGTCCGTGTGAATTCAACTATAAATTTTCATACAAATTAGCGCCCGCCCACACGTGGGGAGGTTGTGGTACGTGTGAATAGAGCCTTATTCCAATTCAACTCAACCAGAACCCAATTTTTTAAAACAGACAATTTTGATAGAGGTCAAAATGTACAGAAATTTGAGACATTTGACAGAAAAACAATTCATTTTAATTCATGGGTGGAATTAATATAAAAGTTGACCGTAGAGTCCTATAGAACTAACCCTAAATATTGAGTGAATTTTATTCCAAAGTCAAACTTGATTGACTGATTTCATCCGATAATAAATAATTTTGACATTTCTCATACAGATAATCCTCAAGGGTCGTGTAGACCCACTTAGACAGATCAAAGAGTTCTGAATCCCGTGGGACGAACGAAGGAGTGCGGGTAAAACCGTCAAGAGAGCTTTATTATCTGTGCTTATAACAATGTATTGAGCCATCAAATATCCTCAATTGTCTCTATCCTCATAATCTTCGTGAGGATATAATCTCCCCTAAGACCTTGTCCAGAAAAATTCATTCGCGCGTAGCCGAGATACTGGTCACCAATACATTGCGTCACGCACGTGCTAACGCGTTTGCGTTTTTAGTACAAGTTCTCATAGAAATACGCAAACGCTTTAGTTACATTAATTCTTTGGAAGCGTTACACTCAGGGTTATTGGTAAACATTAACAACCACTTAGACTATATTAGTAACATCATAAACAACAACTTTTGTTCTGTGAATTTTAATAATTCATCAGAATTTCACACAAAAATAAAAACGCGTAGCAAAAGACTGAGTGAATTAGTGAACTGAGTGCATTAGTGAACTGAGTGAATTAGTGAACTGAGTGAATTAGTGAACTGAGTGAAATAACCAAGTTTTATGTAGGTAACATCATCAAAGATTCTAAAATACATTACAATTTCAACACATTGATGCATGCGAACAATATTCGGTTACCGTGCCAAATGGCATATTATGTTTTATTCAGATGTCTTAAGCTTTATTTTTAAACACACATTCATTTATGTATCGCATTATTTGCATTGAACAAATGTAACCTTTATGTATTTAGGTTCTATTAGCTGTCTAGAAAATTCATTTGATATACTTAGATTGTAGTGTTAAATATACCGATGTGACCGCAGTTCAAAGAAAATAAAGTCTACAATTTATCTTGAATCAATAAAATCAGCAGATTATGTTTTTTATAGTGATTGCTTATATGTTGTATAATGGTGCGTTCATGCTACGCGAACCGACCACGCGCCGAGCCACGAACGAACAGCTTTGGTATTCTGAAACGTTTTTGACAGCAACCGACGACGACTCCGTTGTGACGGTTAGTCCGGGAGGTAGCGTTGCAAACACAAAAGTCATAGTAAGCCGGCTGACGTTGAAATGTATAGTTGATCTTATATGACTAATAAGTGAACCGACCGTCTGCTCAAGTAAGTGCTCAAGTCTTCTACATCCGTCATCAGCCACTCCCAGTAAAAAAAAAGACATAGTACGCCGGCTCAAACTTGTTTCATAAGTATTTGACATAATACTGAGCTGAAAAAAATCGTCTGCTGCATGGTGGAGGGGGGAACACGCGTCAGCGGCTCGCATGAATTTGTAAAAAAAAAGTTTACCCCTGCCGTAACCTTCCAATCCTAAACCCACCGCGGGTGCATCGCTGATGCGTGGTTCACATATTAGTCATTCAAGATCTATTGAAAAAGATGGCCATCGATCGGCGTATTAGTACTACCTAAAATGCATCAGTACCTCCCGGACTATTGCATGTCGAAACAATTGAATACTTGAATAGGTCAAAAGAATTAAAATGGGCTGGAAGGTGTATTGTAAACATCAACTGCGCTCTGCGAGTGGATTTCATTTATTTTAATGATCTGAGTCGTAATCCCAAGCTAAGCAAACTTATGATATGGAAACTAGATAAAGGCTAATTTTATTTCATATTTTAGTAAAACTTTAATGTACTGAATATACCAATTTTAAAGGTTTAATATGAAGGCTATTCATTGGTTTAACTTTATCTTAATATTACGACTTAAACTTCACAAAAAGAAAGCTAGATATAGCGCCCATATTTTGAAAATATTGAAACAATTAACATTTTTTCACGAATAATGTTTAATAACATACTCGTATGTAAGTACATACTACTAAATTGACGAGGTATTTTTTTATAAGGAATAATAAAAATAAGCCAGATATCAAAGACTTCTATATAGAATTTGGAAGAATTTTAGCATTTCCAGTAAATAAAAATGCATTGACTTTGTAGTGCTGTGCACAATTTAATCAATGTTTATTTCAACAAGAATAGTTAAAGAATTACTCGCCAAAAGTCTCAACTGTTGAGCTTGACGACGTTTTTCCAAGATATCTTCATCATTGGCTGATTTAAGGATGCCCATAATATGACTTATCCGAGCTGCAGATATCTGAAATATGTATACCAACTCTGTAACCACTATAAAATTAGTATCATCATCATATTCTGTCACGAGATGTCCTCTGCTGAACTGGGCCTTTGTTTTTGACTGATTTCGACAAAGAACAGTCTTGGATTTATAATAAATAATTTGTAATAAAACATACTTACTTCAAATATCATAACATTACACAGAAACTATCATAAATGAAAGTGATCCACAAAGTGACAGGTTTTTTTTTATAATGGATACATAATACGACCTTAATAGGAGCTTCCTAAAATTAAACATTAATTAATTGACCAATTGAAAAATGTAGCACCGCACTACGAATGTATAGAGAATAGACCGCGACGACGGACGTCGTCGTCGTCAGCTGTCAAAAAACAACAGAATTGCAACGCAGAATTCCTTCGTTGCTCGCGTGTGGGCATTACAACGAGCCTAACGCGCTTACGGCGAGGCACTTGTTTCCAATACACAAGCATCGCGCGAATTTCAAATACGTTTTATTCGGGACAGGGTCTACAACGAGACTACAACGAGCGCGAAGCGAATCTCTGTGTTCTTGAAAAAACTTACAATCGGGTGGAGCGCAGTCGAGCGTGAGCCGAACGCTCGTTCGAGGCTCGCAAGTCCGTCCATACTACGCGAACATCGAACGAATCCTGGGTCCCGATTCTCGCAATGTCGACATTTATGTCGCATAGAAATTTACCAAAAAACATGGTGGATATCTTAAAAATGCTATACGTTATGCCAGAAGACCGCCATATTTTTCGACAAATTCGACATCGATTTGGCAAGCGCGAGAATTGAGGGCCGTTTCGTTCGGCTCGTGCTCGGTTCGCGTAGCGTGGACGCACCATAAGAAAGAGAACATTTTGATATATGTCAGTAAATATGCGCCAAAGAAAATTCGTGGTTATTCGTATATTTTCGGCAAATGTTTGCCTCCGAATCAATGTCGGTTTTTTGGGCCCGAATCAATGATTGCAAATACGCCGACGTATGAAGTATTCATTGACATCTCATGAATAACTTTGTGTAACTTTATATTTTTAGGGTTCCGAACCAAAATGGTAAAATGGAACCCTCATGGTGCCACTCCGTCAGTAATTTCAGAAACCACTGATGCTATTGATTTGAAATTTGGAATTGTATATTGCTTATAAAAATTGCAAATGAAAATTTTGACATATTATTTTTTGGTTTCTTTTATTTGCATAAGGGGCCGACATGGGGGACCAACGTGGGATTTGACATAATAGCGTGTGGCTCATATTATCAGCACAATGTTTCATGCTCACGTTTCATGTGGGAATATCCACAAAAGACAGCCGTGACTCTAATCAAGATCCAATATAGATGTCACTCATGCAGTAGAGTTTGTCGTTATTACCTAAGCAACCTCATACGCCTTCTCACAGATCTGATCTTAGCTTAGCCCAAATCTAAGGGCGACGTCCAAAAATAGGTCGACATGTATGCTCTTTCGCACAAAGTTCATTGCCTCAATAATTCTGGTAATTGCGAATTATAATTCACGGTTTTCGTGTATTACTTTTATGTATCTCAATTACCTTTTCAGTTCAAAGACATTGACCCGTAACTTCCTTAGGGAATGATTGTGTCGATGGCCGACTTAGTGCGACTTAGCGACCTTTATAAATGTTATTTTGTACTAAGTTGTTATTACTTTGAAGTTAATAGTTTTGTTAATCAACACGTGATATGGGGGATTTGAACCTTAGCTCAATAAAGCTTTATGAATGTCAAAAAATCACACACTTGTAGATGAAAACCGGCAAGGAACTCGAGAAGGCATTCTTTACTATTATATCGAATACTTACACCACTTACACCACTAAGGTGACGAGACACACAAGCAAATCGGACGCCTGTTGGTAAGCGGTTACCGTAGCCTATTGACGCTTGCAACACCAGGGGTATCAATGGCGCGTTGCCTATCGTGCAAACATTTATGTATATTAAGTATGTATTTACAAACAAAAAGTAGTATATGTATTATTATATATCAGTTATCTGGTTTCCATAGTAGGTACAAGCTCTGCTTAGTTTGGGATCAGATGACCGTGTGTGAGGATTGTCCCAGGATATTATAATTTTTATTTTTTCACAGATTACGAGAGAACCCGTTATGTCCGCCTCTCTCAAACTTCTTGATTCAAGCTATCTAAGTATATTAGTAAACCGCGACCCGAATTTCGCTCTGTGGTCGTTGAAGAACACTAAACTAATTTTAACAAATGATTAACTTGAAGGAGCTTTCAGCACTTTGACTTGCTTAACTGTACACGAAACGGCACTGTGAAGGGAATGTCTTTAAAAGTATAGTCATGAATCTAGGTTTATCGAGAAAGGATCGCTTTGGACATTAAATGCTCTGAATCCTAAGCCGTGTGCTTAAAACGTTTGGACACTATCCCTTCTCCTTCTTCTGATTCTATAGAGCATTAAGTATTGTCATCATATACAGCCTAAGTATGTCCTCTGTTGTCCCTCATTGATTTCCAAAACGTGTGCGCGGAAAAGTGTTTTTTGTCAAAGCTTCCACGCTGAGCTCGAAGCGACCCCCAATATACTATATGATTTAGCTACTTAGACTCACCCTCTGACTTCAGGGTGCTCCTCCAGGTGGAATATGAAGCTCTGCGGTAAGCTGGCTAGGCCGGCGCATACCCACGCGACGGTGAGCGCCCGCTTCACTCCAGCTTCCCATGATAAGTTCAGCGGCTTCAGAATTGCGTAGTATCTGGAATTAAACATCAATTTACTATAGTGCATTTGGAAGAGATAATTAAACTGTTTTTTTTTTTATAAATTTGACAGTCTCATTAGTGAAAATGGACATAAGAGTCCGCGTTGGAAGTTTGGAACATATTTTGGTAGTGGTTATCGCATATAATTATTATCTATGAACTTGAGTGCAAGAGAAATATTTCTTATCCGTGCTTCGTAAAGCCGTTGGTCCCGGTTATCCCTTAATTGTGATAGTCGTTAAGCTAGTTGGAGGCCTCATAGGCGGCTTGAAAACTCCAAAAGTAGGTTAACCACTAGCCTACCTCCACCGATCCGCAGTGGGCATGCGTGGTGGAGTATTGCCCATTCCCTTTCACCCTCATTTGTGAAAGGAGGCACGATCTCAGCAGTGGGACATTATAGGCTGTTGATGATGAAGTTAATTTCTTAAATAAAAAAGTATAAACTGTGGAAGGTCAAAGCTACGGTTTTAAGTGAAAGGTTCTAACGTAGTTTAAGAAAATTAAACGCACAAAGCTATTCAGATTTTGTCTACATTACATCGCTTGCATAAATGTGTTCGTAATTCGATCAGGCTAATTCGATTGCCATATCGACAGTCGAGTGATCGATTAGTGTTCACATTGGGCGATCATTCACCCTGACCTTTACCTTGAATCGGTTGGTTTACCAAAGTAAACAAGTGCCAATCGATTAATTGCATTCGATATTAAAATACGTCGATTATTTATAGAGCTTTATTAATATATCGACATTAATTAAGTATCCTCTAGGACTTAAGTCTATCAATAATTGCAGAAAAGAAATTAGTAAATTAGTCGAGTGATTTAAGTTTCAGGACTTAGTATAGTATATTATTTACTCTATGGTATTAGCTTAGTATCATTTATAAGGTGCACTGCACACGAGTACAATCTTGAATCTTAGTTTGACCTGTATCGGAAACTCTCCGTGTAATTATAATCAATATAAACACGCACGCACGGTGCACTGTGGTAGGGTACTTTGTAGTACCCGCCTGGCTGGCTATCACCCTCAAGTTAAAAATCTGTCGCCAAGCACCTTTCGGTGTGTTCCGACAGCTGCACTTGAGAGCCAGCTCCTTCTAGGCTTTGTGTGCTTACCACCTTCGGCCGCATCATCACTTACCATGGTGAGATTGCGGTCAAACACAGGCCTATAAACAGTAAAAAAAAAAATTTTACTTCTCACTCGACTTCAAAATTTCCTAATACATTCAGATTAGTGTTCTTACATTATTATTTTATACTTTTTAATGCAAACCCAGATTAGAATTAGTTGAACATTCAATCACCTCGTGGGTTACAATTGTTACAAATGAAGAAAACTACTTAATATAAGTTTTGAATTATTCACACACAGCATGGGGTTCTTCAAGAAGGGTGTGAAGAGGTTTCTTCAGGGTCGGCAACGCGCGGGTGATACCCCTGGTGTTGCAAGCGTCCATAGGCTACGGTAACCGCTTACCATCAGGCGGGCCGTATGCTTGTTTGCCACCTTGGTGGTATAAAAAAAATCTTGATTTTCCACTTGCCTCTCCATAGAGTTTCAAATGAAATGAATGTCGATGATTCAATATTCAGTTACAACTCGTCTATAACGGCTCAACCACTATAATATTTCACGACATAGGTACACACGGCAACACATCAAGCTATACATTTCCAGTATAAGCTGATCTCGCATTGTATAGGATTTCCGTACAATGAGAGGTCAGCTTATATTGGAAATGTATAGCTTGATCTGTAGCCGTGCGTACATCACACTGAAAAAAAAAATCTACAAAACTAGTTATGTAAGTTGACGTTTTGTTGTCGGGAAACTAACTTTAGTTGTCGGGAAACTAACTTTAGTTGTCGGGAAACTAACTTTAGTTGTCGGGGAACTAACTTTAGTTACATTTAATCAAATAATTTAGTAACGAACAAAAACTAGTTTTGTTACTGGTAAGTTTAGTTCGCATGTCACTCTGTTTAGGTTATTGGTTGTCAAATTTTGTGTTACTGTTAAATTAAATTTTGTAGTCACTTGTAGTTTATTTTTTTCAGTGTATGTATCTAGCTAAAAGTACGTATCTCAAAATATATATTCTAAAGTGAAAATAAAATAGATAATTAAGTACTGACACGTTTATGATAAAGGGTAATGAGCGGACTGTAATGAGAGCGTTCACATGAAATATAGCTATGACTCGCGAATACTGGAAGTGCGGAATTCCTTTGAAGTACAAACATAAACGTTCCTGAATGGATATAATGATGCGCTATGAAAACGAAGTGTGTTAATTCATTTTAAATTTTTATATTAACCAATAATTAAAGGCTTTCATCTAAATCGTCTGGTAGATTAGTTTGACGTTAATCCGCAGGATTTAATCTGTATAAAATTGTAAACTTGATTTAAAACTGGTTTTCATAAGAAAAATGTCTAATTATACCTTCTAAGCTAAATTGATTAATAATCATAAACTTGATTTAAAATAAGCTGGTAAGTTTAATGAGAAAGATTTCCAATTATACCTCTTCTAAGTTTAATTAATTAATTTCTCAATATCATTACAACCTAATAATTAAAAGTCGACCCAAAGTATTTATAGAACTACGGTATAATTTGAATAGAAAATGCATTGCACTTTTTTGGAAAATATTTAGAATTTTATGAGCGATACCCATGGTGGGCAACGTCTATAAGCGACGGCAATTGCTTACCATCAGGCGGGCTGTATGCTTATTGATACCTTTGTAGTATTAAAAAAATATAAGAAATTAATCTCTAAATCCTGTTACGGACAAAGCGTGCAAAGGTCTCGTATATTGCGAACGTACGAACGTACCTTATAAATAAATAATAAATATCCTAAGACATTCTTCACACATGTTCATCTGATCCCAAACTAAGCAGAGCTTGTACTATGGAAACCAGATAACTGATATAATACATATACTACTCTTTGTTTGTAAATACATACTTAATATACATAATTACACCCAGACTCAGGACATACAGACATGACACACAAACGCATGTCCTGTGTGGAAATCGAACCCACGACCTACGGCGCGGAAGGTGACCCAACTGGCCCGTCAAACCCTTGTACGGCATCGAGGAAATATCCCTATAGAGTAGTAATACTGAACAATATAATTCCACAACTAGTCAATGATTTGTCACTGAATTTGAACAGTAAGGACCACTCACTGAGTCGTGTGTTTTTGACTTGGCCAATCAGAGTGCATGCGTCCTTGTCTTAACCAATCAGCGCGCATTGTCGGCGGTGGGAAATTGGCGGAATTTATTTCAACCAAAATGAACGTCATTGCGCTTCTATAGGTTAATTGTTCCATGTTGTACGGTCACAATGCCAATCTACATTTTACACATTGTTATGTGTACCATGGCATAGATGGCCCTTACCCTTTCTCTGTCAAGCGTTATATCCAGCGTGGGAGCTGACATATTTTCACGTTCATGATAATTATTTGATACTAGTTGCGCCCCGCGGTTTCACCCGCGTTCCCGAGGTATATATTAATTTCCCGAGATAAAAAGTCTATGTGTTAATATAAAACATATTCTATCTGTGTGCCAAATTTCATCCAAATCCGTTGAGTTATTGAAGCGTGATTAAGGTACAAAACCCAAACCTACAAACACACAAACTCACAAACATCCAAACTTTCGCATTTATAATTATTAGTCAGATAGTGAGATGAGATGAGATGAGATTGATATCAGTTGATCACTTAAGAGGACTCAATTCGTCATACTTTTCATACAAAACCTCTGTACTTATGATGGCGTTGTTTATCATTTTTCGTTAGATGTTTTGAACAAATTAGTATCTAGTGGGCTATATCTAGCCGTGTATCTAGGCGTAATTTAAAAAAAGTGTGAAACAAATTCAGTCAAGGCTTCCGAAAAACAGCGTTTTTGCCTGAACTTTGGCCATAGCTAATGTACCTATAAATTGTAAAAGTAAAGAAAACATTTCGATACCAGGCTTGCAAATATATTGGAGATTCTAAATAACTAACTTTTTTTTCACTAACTTGTAAGATTATTTCACAAGAAGTATACTCTTGGAACAAGTTTTATGAATGCGAAATCATGAATGACGACCTAGCGAACCGGCCGCGAGTGATCAGCGGAATTTACCGACTGATAACCGACGGCCCTGATGCTGTCTCTCTTTTTTCGCAGTCAAACATTACGTTGGATGAAACAACAAGCTTTTAGACTATGCTTGCGTTGAAGTTGCGCCGGCCACAGAGGGCCGCCTTAAGATATATGATTATTTTTATATACATGTTACCAGGTTCATAAATCCTAACATTACAAATGCGAAAGTATGTGTGAGTGTGTTTATTCTAATAAACTCTGTAACGGCTGATCTGAGTACAGTATTACCCAACTTATATGGCGCGTCGTGAATCTTCGTTCGCACAGAAAAGAAAGTATGGCCCCGAAGATTAACGAAAGAATGCTTAAAACTTACAATCAACCTTAGATCACTACTATAAGGTTCATATTACACTGCAGCTGTTAGTTCCGTCTCACTCGCAAGTCCCGCCCCTCCGCACGGCGCACATAGGGGTATTTGACCCAAAAATACGGACAAAATTATTTTGCGGTCTTAAATGACATATAAGTTCAAAACAGTGATATTTATAGTAAAATTTATTTTTTACTTAATGGGGTTTGGAAATGGCAAAGAGTGAAATGTATTTAAGCTACTTCTTCAGGAAAAAGTGTAATCTAACATTAAAAATGTCGATAAAATTATTTATTTATAGGGTTTAATTATTCAGAGGATGAGTCCCACTCGTCTTCATCAATAGAAATATTTGTTTCATCCATATCTTGAGTAATTTCAGCTTCTTCATTTGATGCCTCAACTTCACTCGGCAATAACATTTCCATGGCTGCGGCGCTAAATGGCCTTGATCTTTTTGTTGGTTTTGGCCTTATGCTACTCATTAAGGGATCTGATGTTAGGAGCAACCTGTTTAAAACGTCTTGGTTGCATTGCTCACGAGAAAACTTTCGTGAGAAGTTTTAGCGAAATTGCCTGAAATTTCTCGCCTCACCTACTCCTTCCGACAAGGTTTCGATTGGTAATAAGGCATGTTGAACCACAAGGGGACCGTGAATCAGTACCTTGTGTACCGTGGGCGTCATGGGATGCCAGGAGTATAACTCTATATATAACAATGCTGTATCATGGCAAAATGCTGAAAACTTTTCAATATTAATTTTATACCCACTGGAAATCACTTCCAATATTGCAGCAAATCTTTCGATCAACCTTAGATCAATCCCAAGAATTTCTGAAGCAACTTGCGGTTTCTCAAAGAATCTTCGACTTGTGTTCCCATCATTACTGTTGCTGAATCCGGCTTAAACAGGTATTTCCATTGTTTTTCTGTATGAAAACATGTTATGTCCTGTTGGCAGTAGACCACCTGGTCTTCATTTCCGATTTAATATAAGAAAATTTGTGGCGAAACTCTTGTATTTATTCAATGGGAAATTATGGTTTGTTTATTATTAAGTTCTCCACAAAATCCCACTTCTTTGAAAATTCCCTTTCTGTGCTAGTTTTCGCTATATTAATGAATATTCTCGTGTCTTAATTCTTACACCAGAACCACCTACTAGGGAAAAAAAGCTGATATTAGAACATGAAGCGCATAATTTAATTTTGTTTTGTAAAATGACAAATTACAAAGAAATTAAAAAAAAATACAATAGGCAAATTTAGGCAGCCAATCTTAACTTATTCTAAAAGTAGGATAGTTATATCAACTTACGAAAACAAAAAATATACCCGGAAGCACCCTGAAATACAACAAAATCTCTAATGTATATATTATTGGCACAGAATATCATAAGTTTGTTTTGCGGTTCATAATAACTAAAATATCTACTAATATTCTGATATTATTTTGAAATAATTGAGAAATACAGATAGTACATACCTGGTTCCATATTATCCATCCTAAAAATAACCAGTCTTAACTTCCCCACTTCCTTAAAATAGTTGTAAATGCAGGACTTCAAAATCGTTTACTTATTATTTATTTACGTATTCGCTGCAAGCCACTTAGATAACGACTTCCTACAACTTAACGCAAGCCTACTAAAATAAAATGACGTGAGATTCAAATTCTCTATGCATTGCGGTACCATTATGTATCTACCGTCACCGGGAATTATTTACTTTGTATACATTGACTTTTGACCGCGTTTTTGGGTCGAATACCCCTCCGTGCGGCGCGCGCTAATATGACGGCAGCTGTCGGCCAATAGCGTTTCCCGTGCTTTGAAAATGTATCTTCTGCGCAGGTACATCGGTAAGCCATATTAATTGGGTACTACTGTACCTATGGAACTAATTTCTCCCATAAAATTTTTTTGTGAACTCAAATACGACTATTCGTTATTGAAAAAAGTTTACCACATTCGACCACATAACCATGTTGAAATCGTGGTCACATTCGAGCCTTATCACATTCTCTATTAGTTATGAGTGAATACCACAGTTAATAATACTAGTCAGTCAAAGACAGTAGTCTGAAGGATATTTACAAAACGAAATTAGGCACTTTTTCTTCGCAAATTCCCTCCGCGTACATTCAAGACACATAAAGTACGTGACTGTCTTTGTTTCCTTCTTTGTATGTATATATATGATATGATGGAAGCTTTGCGTAGCTTTACTTTGTCACGTTCGGCTTATGACAAAAATTATACTGTACTAGCAGCGAAACCCGGCGTTGCTCGGGTTAAAATACATCGCATATTTAATGGTATAAAAAAATATATATGGATAATTTTTTTAACATATTATAGATTTCTATTTTCGATATTGAGAGACTTTCCAGAACATTCAAATAGTTTGTTCTTTTTTTTACTCGACTGCAATCACTATTGAACTGACGAAAAGTCACTGAATTTCGATTTATATACCGAAATTTCCAGTACCAGATCACTCTAGAATATTTAGATGTAAATCACTTCGATTTGGTTTTTATAGATCAATAATAACACTCGTACACATTTTGGAACTTTCCAGACCAATCCAAAAATTTTTAGAACTTTCTAGAAAATTTTAAATCGCTAATAATAAATTGAACTCATTTTAGAATTTTATAGATCATTCTAGAAATATTTAGAACTTTCTCGAACATTTTAAATCGTTTATAATAAATTGCACTCATTTTGGAACTTTCCAGATCACTCGGAAAATTTCTAGAACTTTCTCAATCATTCTAGATCGATCATAATAAACTGCACTCAATTTGGAACTTTCTAGAATATTCCAGATCAATTATAACTGTTTTACACATTTTGGAATTTTCTAGATCATTCTAGAAATTTCTAGAACTTTCTCGAACATTTTAAATCGCTTCTAATAAATTTCTCGAACATTCTAAATCGATCATAATAAATTGCACTCATTTTGTAACTTTCCAGATCATTCGGAAAATTTCTAGAACCTTCTTGAACATTCTAACTCGATAATAACAGTTTTGGACATTTTGGAACTTTCTAGATGAAGCCAGATCAATTATAACCGTTTTACTCATTTTGGAACTTTCTAGATCATTCAAGAAATTTCTCAAACATTCTAAATCGATCATAATCAATTGCACTCATTTTGGAACTTTCCAGATCATTCGGAAAATTTCTAGAACATTCTCGATCATTCTAAAACGATCATAATAAATTGCACTCATTTTGGAACTTTCCAGATCATTCTGGAAATTTCTAGAACGTTCTCGAACATTCTAACTCGATAATAACAGTTTTGGACATTTTGTAACTTTCTAGATGAAGCCAGAAATTTGTGGAACTTTCTCAAAACATGCTATATCGATTATAATAGTTTGCATTCACTATAGAATTTTCTAGATCATTCCAGATATTTGTTGAACTTTCTAGTACATTCCAGATCGATTATAACTGTTTTACACATTTTGGAACTTTCCATTCCAGAAATTTTTAGATCTTTTCAGAAGTCCTCATGCGTAAGAAAAGGACAGCAATATGTGTTTTAACATTTTCGCCACCCACACCCACCCCCTTCCACCCACCGCGACCAAACTCCCTTACTACCACCTGGAGACCAAGGGGTATTTACCACCCCAAAGGGAAGTTGATTGGGGTTGGTGGTGATTGAGAAAACTGCGTATTTACGTACCCACAAAAGCATTTTATATATATTATTAGATTTATTATCACAAGGGTGTGTCGAGGTGAAGGATTTCCAGAGAGTCGTTTACGATGCGTGTTTTCTATAAAATTATGTGACTTGAGTTAGGGGGTTTGCGTTTGGCCTTAAATAATTGATTGATTTTAGGAGCTATTTTGACACTTTAGTAACATATTAGTAGTTAGTCATATATTTTGTCGTATCAATGGACGAATAAAAGCTGATTAGATAAAACAAAGCTAACTAGTTATATCAATTTCAACCAATATTATCTGTGAGATATTAATCTTTTCACACCACCTGCTTGACAACGACACATGCTATGTCACGCAAACCTAACATAAAGTAAGTCATCAGAACTCTGGGTTAGCCGGTCAATAATATTGTAATTTGATTTGAATATGGAACGTCAGCTAAATAATTCGCATGAAGACTTATATTTTTTTCTCTTAAAGTAAAGCTTGACCAAAGAGTTCTCACTTCATAGATTTTAGTTACCGCTGACGAATAAAAATAAATACCTAACATGCTTCGAAAATCGAACTGGCTGTACTGTGTAGGCTATCATAGGCAGAACACAAAAAAATGCGCGATTATGAAGAATTTGAAAGAAAAGACGGTGTTTGGTTGTCTCAATAGGTATGAGAAGTATTCACCTCAAGAATAAAGCCTGTCTTCATCTTGGGCGGCTTGAACCCCTTGCTTAGGATTCTACATAACTCCCTCACTACGCTCGGAAGTTAGCTCTAGAGACCCTCGTTCTCGTTACGCTTAGGGTCCAATATGCCATCCGTGACGTAAGAGACTGCTTTATCCATTGATTTTATTCCTGGCGTAAGGACCGGGCCAACCGCGCGACGAAATGGCACCAACGCACTGGCCCTAAAAAGTTCAGTTTAAGGCCAACGCGACTCAGTCATCTGCGGTTCGCGGAACAGTTCGTTCGTTTATTGTTGTTTTTTTTCTTGTATGTGCGCATTGTACGCACATACAAGGTTACATCGTACGCCTATGCATGGTATTTCGTAGTTCGATCGATTTTAAACAAATGGCGGTGTTTACTTGTATAAAGAAGTTTTTTTGCAAAATGTTCCGGTGGGCCTATCCGTAGTTTTGAAATCATTGGCTTTATCCCCTTGGTGCATAATCCTATTATTTTACCCTTTACAGATAATTAATTAGTAATAGCAATTTATTTAAAATAAAGAAATAAGATAGTCATATCATATATTCAAATTAAATATCAAATTAAATATTATATTATGTAGGTATTATATTTTTAGCAAGTTTTATCTTAGTTTGGATGTCAGAGGTTCACAAACTTTTCGCTTCGTATTTCGGTTTTACAATAAACATTAGATAATGGTACTTATTTTAGTGATTCTGTACCACTACACAAATATGACTTTATTTTTCCATTATCACGGTTAAACTGCTCTATTTACCTTCATAATATTATGCATATTGTAAAATAATAATGTAGATGAACTAATATCTCTTTTCAAATTCTAAATCCATAGAGAATAAGATAATAGATTTAACTTTTCTAAAATATAATTTATCACATAATTCATCTTGTTTGTGGTTAGGATTACGTGCCCCCGGGAACTTTCCTAAGAATTATAATTTATGACTTAATTTCTTATCCACGAGAGACCTGCTGATACTGTTTCTGATTTAAAAGATTTGTGTAAGCCTGCTCATAAAATTACACGTTACGTTTCGGTTCATAGCTCATTTCAGTTTTATATCGAGAGTTTTAGAAGAAGTGACATGACTTAGAATTGTTGTAAACAACATTTAGATAGCTTCACAGCTTTAACCACCGGTGTGGCCAGTACCTGGATGGGTGACCGCCTAGTGGTATTTCAAATCGAGCGTTTCCGTGCTTCGGAAGGCACGTAAAGCCTTTGGTCCCGGTTATCACTTAATTGTGATAGTCGAGGCCTTCTAGGCAGCTTGAAAAGTCCAACAGTAAGTTGTCCATTAGCCTCCTTCCACCAATCCGCATTGGGCACGCGTGGTGGAGTATTGCCCATTTCCTTTCACCCTCATTTGTGAAAGGAGGCCTGTGCTCAGCAGTGGGACATTATAGGCTGATGACGATGATCAAGAAATGAAAGAATATTAAAAAAAAACTCACCTATCAACAGCGATACAGATTAGCACAAAGCTGGAGAGGTAGAGTCCGAAGGTCCTGGTGAACATCATGATGCGGCACATGAGGTCTCCCGCCAGCCACTGCACGGTGCCCGCCCATGCGATCTCCAGCGGCATCATTAGGAACGTCACCTGCGCATGAGCACTGCTTCAGGTTTAATGCTCCGTACATGCATAGCTTATTACAGACCATGAGCATAGGTGTGGAGCTTTGAGCTAGAACGCTCAAAGACCATGCATACTAGGCGGCGATGTGCGCATGTGTGTGTATTTGTGTGTGTGTGTGTTGGTGTGTGTGTGTGTGTGTGTGTGTGTGTGTGTGTGTGTGTGTGTGTGTGTGTGTGTGTGTGTGCATGTGTATGTGTGTGTGTGTATGTGTGTGTGTGTGTATGTGTGTGTGTGTGTGTGTAAATATCTATACTAATATAATAAAGCGAAAGCGTTGCTTTTGTGTGTTTAAACAAACTAATCCATGGAAATACCAGTCGGATTAGAAAAAATATTTCACTCATAGGCATCTACATTATCCCCAGTATTATAGGCTAATATTTTACCGGGTATAACAGCAAGGGAAAGCTAGTAATTGAATAAAGGCTTTGCATGATTCTTATTATTGTAAAAAATTATCAGACGAACATTAACCCGTTGGTTCTCGCGAGGGACGCGCGTCCTATTATAACAATTGATGTCATTGTTATATTTTTAACCGCGAGCCAAGCGATTAATAGATATAGAAAAAAAAAACAGTAAGCGGTGTTTTTGAAGTCTGCGAATCAATTTAACTTCCAAACCCTTTGTGCATTCAAGAATTTCCCGTTGAAACTACGAAATCAGAAAGTTTGGAAAACTTACCTACTGAAGAACTAGGAAGTTACCGAAATGCGGAACTTATTTCTTCAAAAACTCGCCGAACGATAAGTGGGTCGTATGATGGAGTTTTGCAGTGGCAATAAAGAAAATAAAAATGAATGTATATGGAAAGATAGAGATATACAATACATAGATTAAATAAGTTAATTCATATAAAAATATGAAAACCAGAAAATACGCGTTTTCTCAGAGATGAGACCTAACTGGATCCTAGATCGATTTTTCGCCCCCAAAATATATAGTATAGGATTTTATTAGGTGACTGGCAGCATAAAATAGGGATGCATCTTTCAGCCGTTGCTAAAAATGGCCAAAAATCCCTGAATTTAGCTGAAACCAAAGTCGGGGCTTGAATGTGTCCAATAAAACGCGTTGAATTCAAGGGGCTGTGACATATGTTCGGATTCGGCCATTTGCTTACGAGGAAATAAAGCTTCGCTGAATTGATAAAAAGCCAATTTTACGAGATTAGATAGCCCCGGTTCACTTTACGAAACACTGCCCCAATTTTATTCCGCTCCGTTCACAATATCGAAAAAGATTAAAATGTAAACGATAGCTTTGTTAGTATTATATTTATATACTCTGAGGTATTATAAAGTCGGCAAGATCTAATAGGTCCGTTTTGATAGCACATATACATCTATGTATCAAAAAGAGACAAACATAGTGCACCAAGAAGAGACACCCTCTTGTCAAAACGGGCCTCAAATTTTACCGAATATAAAACTGATTGTTTTCTTTGTTTCAGTTACACAATAATATTTATTAATAAATGTATTCAGTAACATTTTAATGGCCGTCATTTATGTAACATTTTATGAAATTTCGACATTGTTTTCTACGAAAATGGAACACTAATTATATTAATTAAATCTTCTCAGCAAATTAAACCTTCCGAACTGGTATTAGAGTTAGACTATTAATAAGTGCCTGCGAAGGTCTATTTGAATAAATCATTTTGGATTCAGCTAATAAATTTTATACTAGACATTAGTTTTAAAATTAATTTAAATCAGAAGTAAACTCATTTATTATCATAGTTTTCAAATCATGCCTTATTAAATTACGGGTTAAATTATGCGTAATTGTTACTTAGTGATCACTCGTGCGTGTGTGTGTTTCTACTGAAACGCTAATAAGCAATCGACTGTAAATTATAATATTAACAACAGGGAACAGCTGGGTAAAATATTTTATTAATTATTATCTATACGTGTAACAGATTTAGGCTTTTTCCTAAAATCCTCCCTGAAAGTCCCCCTAAGGGGGAAAAGTGGAATCTATAAAAAAGTTTGTAATCTGTCCCCCCCTAAGGGGGGAACCCTGTTAATCCCCCTTAGGGGGAAAACTGGACTCGAAAAGAATACTTTTTCCACAATTCCCCCCTGAAAGTAAGGGGGAATAGATCTTCATAAGTGCCTTCCTAGTGCAAAAGGTGAAGCTGGCTTTGTCATTCGACAATCAATAAGAACGTTTCCATATAATATCTATCTAATGGAAAAATCTTGTTTTGGCCAATCAGAACGCATGTGTAACTTGACTTAGCCAATCAGAGTGCATTGTCGGTGGGAAATTGGCGGAATAGATTTCAAGCAAAATTAACGTTATTGCGCTTTCTACCACACGGCGAGCGAAAAGGAATACATAAATGAAAAATTCACATTCACACATTCAAGAAGTCGAATACTTCTTCCCACCTAGTTTAATTCATTTGAACAATGCGCGTGGGTACGTAATTTATACAATTCCTGAGTTAACTGCTTTAGGGTCACCGCTCACTATAAATAACAGCACGGCTACGCCTCGGCATTTACCTTGCTATGCAAGTGAGGCCTTTAAATCGGATTTTTTTACAATGACTAGCTAAAATAGGTGACGCCTCGCGGCAAGCGCGCTTGCTGCCACATGCCACTAGTCCTGCTGACCACACGCTTCCAGCGAGCGGTTCGCTCCCTTGCTACGTGACGCCAGCAAGCGGTATCTTGCCTAAGCTGCGCCACCAATTTCAGCGGCGCGCTGGCAGCTAGTGGTTGGATTGAGTTGAGGCGGTGCCGGGCCGTTGCTGCGATCGATGGAGCGGTGCTGACATAGTGAGCGATGACCCTTAATCGTGCAAGAAACTGCGACTTTATTCTTAGAGTCACAAGGTATTTAATACACTTACCATAAGATCAGCAACAGCTAAATGCATGAGTAGGACATCCAGTCTGCTGGCTCGTCCGGCTCGCTTGCGTCTCATCAGCTGCGAAAGCACTGTGAGGTTGCCAGTGGCCGATATCACCATCAGCACACTATATACCGTCATGGATACCATATGCCCATGGTTGAAACGCATGTCCAGAGGTAACTCATCATAACTGATGTTTGGATGCGTCAGATGCGTCCAGTTCTTCTGTGACGCTCCACCCGGTCCAGAGACCTTCTCGTCAATGTCCATTCTGTTGTTTTTATTTTGTGGTGTTTATTTTAATAGTATAACGGTCATTTTTAAAATGTTATTGGGTGCTGCTTGTGAATGCGTTTGCATGATCTGAAACAAGAGAAAAACTTTTTTAATTTTTTGTTTTGGAATTTTCGTCAACAAGAAAAAGCTAATAACATCATCATCATCATCAGCCTATAATGTCCCACTGCTGAGCACAGGCCTCCTTTCACAAATGAAGGTGGAAAGGAATGGGCAATACTCCACCACGCGTGCCCACTGCGGATCGGTGGAGTTAGGCTAGGGGTCAACCTACTGTTGGAATTTTTCAAGCCGCCTAGGAGGCCTCCAACTGGCTTAACGACTATCACAATTAAGTGATAACCGGGACCAACGGCTTAACGTGCCTTCCGAAGCACGGAAACGCTCGATTTGAAATACCACTAGGCGGTCACCCATCCAGGTACCGACCACGACAGGCGTAGCTTAACTTTGCCGATCGATTAAGAACGGCTAATCATGCTACACCACGAGCGCTTCAAATATGCCACCTAAAATGTCACCTATTAACTCTCAAGCACATTTTGTCACACAATAAAATGGCGTAAGCTTATGAGGATCAATTCCACTGTTAACACTGATTAAACTAACTTCTGAAGTAGAGTAAATATATTGAACAACCTTGAATAACACATTAATATACCTACAGATTTTCTTAATATTCAAATTGACGAAGGCGAAGATACTTGCCATAGCCCATAATTAATGGCAAAAAATGCAAAGATAAAAATTTCAATTATCAACCCATGTTACCTTCATTTTACATAAGAAAAAACCCTACAAAAGAACAGATGGCCATGACATAATTACAATAATCACATTATTTAAAAGGCCCGGAAGTGCTGAAAAAGGATAAGCCTCGTTTAAAATTGCAGGAAGCGCTTTCCTCGCATTTTTTTTTCATAACCGATATTTCAATTAAAATCTTTTATGATAGAATTCATTGTAGATTGTAATGTTGACCTCGGTCCATGATCCTCCGGCCTCCGAATGTTTAATTGTTAAGATGCGGTGAAGGTGATCAATTAGCAATTTGAGTTACGCGGATCGGTATTCATGAACGAAGTTTTTCTTTCGTTTTCACCCCCCCGGGAGAAAAGCTTATATAGCGTCAACCAGATTTCCAAATTAGAAAAAGAAAATGAATATTTTGATGCTGATTCTGATCGAATTCTGTCGAGCTACAAAAGTCATGCATGATCATTCAGCTATTATTACTACGTATAGAGAAGACTACACACATCACATCTATGCTCCGTTCCATTGAGGTCATCCGGCCACACTTGTTGTTGTAGAACGATGAACGAAACGCGTTGCGAGAAAAATATTCCTAAAAGCGTTCTGATAGCGCTACGTATTTCTACTGTCCGCTTAGACGACTATTTATTGTTTCAGCGCTAAAGATAACTTTAGTTGACTCTAAAAAAATGGTACATAATCTTTGCTTATGACAGCTTCTCTATACGTAGTAATAATAGCTCAATGTGCTTGATACAGAGGATCAGATGTTAACAATGTATTTAAATATAAGTATCAGTCTTCTCAGCAAATGTAACCTTCCGAGCCGGTATTAGATTCAGACTTTTCATAAGTGCCTGCGAAGGTCTATTTGAATAAATGATTTTGAATTTGAATTGAGTATAATAGAGAAAGATAAGATATAGAGAATTTAAATAAATATCAAGCACTTGTATTAAAGGCACAAACTAAATTGACCTTGGATATCCCTTTGACAGTGGGCGGGCCATTTAATTTGCCACCGAACGGACTATTGTCGAAACCAAATGTTCTGTGTCGGTAACTCGGGATTGGACAAGGGACAATTATTACGAGCTGACAATTTCAATTTGGGAAATTATGAATCACGTTCGTCCTTCGTACTAATTTTGGTTATGTCAGTTGAATTTGGGGTTGCATTTAAATACATACTTAATTGCTGATAGAGTTATAGCATATTTTCGTTTAAGGCTTATTTAAATGACCTTTTTTTATATAACAACTTGATCATCAGACCCTAGAACCAGAGTCCTTGTCAAGAGGAATCAAACGAGCCCAAACTCGATGGCGTTGCGTCGTTATTACAGAGTTCCATCTTCCGGCTCCATCATCAGATCAGCTCCATGTCATAATAATATTGCATTGTTATGCCATTAACATATGCATGCAGCATTTCAGCTCGGAAACCGAAAAGTGGGTAAAAAATTTGCAAGATTTGATTAAACACACATGATTGACACTGGGAAATGTGAAACTAAATAAAAGCTTGTAAAAAATTCCAAGACAATTGTTATTTTTATTTCAAAAATAGAACAGAAATACATCGCAAAGTAAGCCCTTATTTTGTTACCTATATCCAAAAGACGTAAATCCAGCATTCGGTTTATTTTTGGCAAGCCGCAGCCGTCATAGATTTGATTCATCGGCACGCATCCGACGCGCAATAATCGTATAAACAATGTTTCAACAATCTCCGCCTACTACAATCAAATCATAACATCACACCTTATCATATTGTAAGGGTGAGATTGCGAGACATATAATATATCTTTAGTTTTGTAGCTGATTTACGGGGGATTTTAGCTGTAAATAAGTATTATACGACGGAGTGGGTATTCAACCATACGGCCCGCTGATGGATAGCGGTTACCGTAGCCATATGGACCCCGACGAGCTCTAGCGACCTTACTCACGCGCAGGAACACAACATAAAGTTATTTGGCTGCGGTATTCTGAAGGTCATAAGATACATCCCATTGACAGACGGACGGACGGACGAACAGAGGCTTAGTAATACTGTCCCGTTGGGACTCTTTGGGTACATAACCTTAAAAAGAGCTCTGGCTATATTAAAGCTATTATACTATAATTATAGTTGTCTGTCTTTACCATTTTGTTTTCCAAAAAGTACTATGTAGAATGATAGATGGATAAATAAGTAAACACTGCGCGATATCAGGATCCATCAGGAACGCCCGTTCAATATAATACCTATACTTCGGTGTGAAGATACCTTAATCAGAGAGATATTTAATCCAGTACCTAAAGCATTATTAGATTTGTTGTTGAACAAACCTCATCGAGTGTTCAGTAGGATTTATGGCTTCAGATCGTGGAGTAGGCCGAGGTTGAAATAGCGCCGCGTTGTGTTTATTTTATTGGAAAGGGTCAATAATAGGACACGCTTTCTCGGAAGGATTATAATCATATTGTACAATTAATATAGTTTACAGTATTAACAAATAAATTATTTGTTAGACTTTACACACACATGCACGTTGAAGAAAGCATTATCGTTATTATACAGGTCGTTGTTTTGGTCAGCGACGAGCGACTCAGGGTTGATAATACATGTGATACTGGTGCTAAAAAAAATATAAAAAAAATACTTTATTTTTTTATAATAATCAAAATAAAAAGAATATTAATTGGAAAATCATGTAATAAGCTAAATTGTAGACGTAATACTCAACGGGAATGCGAGGAAGTAAAGGGGTGGGGCGATGGCGGCTTGCACCTAGCTCTAGTCTGTGCACGTGCCTAGTGAACATACTTTGCGGTAATTTTATTTCAAATTGAATAAGGTATATCTCAACGTATTTACAGTATTTAATGGAAATAAGTCCATTTATGGAAAATATATTTTATGTACTACCGCTCCTGGGTCGCTTGTCGCCGACCAAAACAACACCCCGTATATTATAATTTAACGAAAAAAAAATTCAAAGTCCATTGTGATATACACCTTTCTGCTCTCAGTCCTTACTACCAGAAAAGAGATATACCACAAAACTGTTTATTTAATAGTAACTACTTTAGATATTTCGTCTATAGATTTGTTACTATATAAAGTGATTACATCACTATCCCTTATACTAGACATAGTCTAGTTACATTCACTAAAACGACAATTTGAGTTACTTGTTATAATTATCTCGACTCATTCATAACCGTCCAACGGCCATTTCAAATTCGCAGCTGACATTACAAGACATTTACCATAAAAAAGCATTTAAGAGGAAAGGATGGCTGCAAGAAAATAGAAAAATGTTTTTAATATATCTATTGCTGTCGCGCTGTGCCCGAGCTATCCCGCCCAAGGGCGATAGAGACAACTACAGGTTGAACCGATTATACCTATTGAAATTAGACGAAATCGCTATTTCGTAATACCTGGCTTTCTCCTCCAAAACTGGATCGATTTAAAAAAAAAACAAGAATCATAATAAGAAGGGCTTTGGCTATGTTTGTCGGTTTTCCTTTGTTTTTTTATATTGGTCAAATTTGTTTGCTGGACGTCTGATACGGCCGTTAAAAATGGTAAGTTTTTGTGATTTTACAAGGCTCCTAATTCTTATAATAATTAATTTATGGAGAAAAACACAACCGAGGGACATACAATGGTACCTACAGATTGCATGGTAAAATAATCATTGCTCTAGTGTCATTATCCAGAGAGGAAACTGAGGATTACGTTTGTATGGAAGAAACGCCACCAACCGAAAAAAAAAACAAAGCCAGACAAAGAATTCAGTTTACATTGTACAAAGTGGTAAGTGCTATATCAAGCACGGAAGAAAAAACTTGAATAAAAAGAGAATTTCGCAAAAATTCTGTACCTTTTTTAAGTGTAACAGATAACAGAAATACTTGTCTTGTTTCAACCAAAAAGAAAACGATAACAATCTAACATTTTTGAAAAGTCTGCGGTTTTCTTGTATCGAGGCCGTTCAATATAGATTGTCCGTAAAGATTATTTTATGAGAACGTTTTATGAAATGATTTGTCTACGAATTTCCTTTGTAGCGTTCTCAAACTTCTGAATAGTATTTAAATAGATCTAGATTTGACATTCTGACAGATTAGATTCACGTTAAATTCTGTTTATTTTGTACCTAAAATAGGTTCATCTTTGAGTCGGAAAAGTTTGTATAAATTAGAATTTAAATATCCTGGGACATTCCTCACACACGGTCATCTGATCCCAAACTAAGCAGAGCTATGGAAACCAAATAACTGATATAATACATATACTACTTTTTGTTTGTAAATACATACTTAATATACATAATTACACCCAGACTCAGGACATACAGACATGTTCATGCACACAAATGCATGTCCTGTGTGGGAATCGAACCCTCGACCAGCGGCGCGTAAGGTGAACCTTAACCAACTGCGCCAACTGGCCCGTCGAATTTATTATTGATGTAAGAAAAAAAGGCCATAATAACTCAGTTGTATTGCAATTGAATCAAAGTCAAAGCCATTTATTCAATTTAGGCCCCAGAAGGGCACTTATGAAGGTCAAATTTACTGAAGTTACCACCGGTTCGGAACTCGGCCTTCAACTGAGAAGAATCCGGCAAGAAACTCAGCAAGGTTACATTTTTTATATATTTTTTGGACAATCTGACTATGTTTGGCTTTTTTTTCCAAATAATTAAAAATAAAAAAGATATACCTAAGCATAGATACAGACGAAAAAAGAACAAGGAAATAAATAAAAAATAATAACCTTAAAAATACAAAACACAATACCATGTTGATAGAGGTAGTGGTGAATCCTACAAGGATCTTGAGCTTTCGGTGAAGGATTTTTTATGGGAACTATACAATGTGTAACGAAATGGGAATATCCATGACTTGTTTGGTACTAGGCGCACAGATCGCGATGAGAAAAGTTTATAATAATATTAGCAAGTGATGTGAAACGATAATGGCCCTAATTGAGCGGTAACACGTTGGTTATGATTTTAATTCAATAAACTTGGAAGCAAAAATTTGGTATGAATTTTTGAGAAATTTATTTAAATAGACCTTCGCGGGCACTTATGAAAAGTCTGACTATAATACTCTAATACCAGTTCGGAAGGTTGTATTTGCTGAGAAGAGCCGGCAATAAACTCAGCAATTACTCTTTTCAAAACAAGCTTAGATTCATTACATAATATTTACATTCTAATCGCACTGACAACAATTGCGTGCCCCAGCGCGGCGGCAGAACTACAAAGTAGACTGAATCTATATTTAATAAGTAAATAAATAAATGGCAAACTTAAGCAGACCAGCCCCCACAAGCAGCACCTGTTCACAAGTATGACGTGTGTGGCAGCCATCGCCCTCCTCGCCATATTGGAGCCATACACGACCGCGCCGCCGCGCCGCAAGCAAAGGCCTTAAAGTGAGCATGACTTACTTAAGTCTAAAAGTCAAAAATAACTAAAGGGAAACTAATAAACCCACAATTTGTTATCACTGTGACTATTTACAACTTTAGATTAAATATCATTTATATGGAATAGAATATAACAATTAGACAGACATAATATATCGATGAATTTATATCAAAATAAATGACGAAGTTTGTTGTCAATCTGATGTTGTGTTCACCCCTTTCGGAGAGATAATTATACTCTTTCCGTTACACGATGTAGAGCTTGGTGGTAGGGTAATTTATACCCGGCACCTAATACGGTTTTGGCAATAAGCAGATTTATAAGCTTTATTTTCTATCCACCGACCATACTTTGTGACTTTTGGTGAAATTGTAGTCAAAGAAAGTATGTCATGAGAAACTATGGAATGTATATGAAGAATATCTGAATTTGAAGATGAAATCAAAGATGAACTATTGACGTCAGATACATCGATCTGTTTTACGATTCAATTTTCAGCAACTTCTTTAAATAGACTGAATCGAAATAACGAGAGACAAACTTCATATTATGTAGAAGTAAATGACAAGCACCTTTGCTGCGAATCTCTTAAAAATTCAGCGCACAAATAGCTTTGAAAAATTTGCACGTATTGTCAAAATAAAAAATAATAAGTAATGAAGATAAAAGTGTCCGTGGTGTGACCCTTAAGCGAGCTCATTCTTGCTAGATCCTTAGTGGAACTCATGGTCACGCAAGACTCGTATCAAATAAGTAGTAGTAAATAACTTTTTTATATAATTGCCGACCAACTTAATCATCGGACCCTCAAACAAGCTCCATGACAAGACGAATTAAACAAGCCCAAACTGAATGCGTCGCATCTTCCCACCGTGGCCACCATCCAGCTGGGCTATTGCGTATCTTTGATGGTAATCGTAACGAACACCATTAATTATTTCATCCAATGACGCGTACGCGTTATGACGCGACGGTGACCATTCGTGGGCCCTGATTGGATGACATTTATTAATGGTGTTCGTTACGATTACCACCAAAGTTACGCAGTAGAGCCCCAGCTCCAAAATCAGATCGGCTCCACGTCAAAATAAATTATATATAATTTGTTTCTGGTTTGTTTCATTTATTCGAATAAAAATAATGAGCATCTATCTCATTACTTGTATTGTTTGTTGACAAATATTTTGATTCTTTGTTGATAGTTTAATAATCTTTTAATTTTATTTGAATAAAATATTCCTATATATCCAAAAAATCTAGACGAATATAATACTTTGATTACTTTTTTCATTCCAATAACAAAGTGAAGAACAATTCTACTCCACAAGGTTGGTAGGCTTCACTCGATCTTAAATTTTTATTAACTTTAATTTTCAATCCTTTGGCTAAGAAGCTCCAAAATTGAAGTCAAGCTATTTAAATTCAACCGAATCTATATCATATATCCAAGAGGTTTGGTTCACATAACAATGAAGTACCCGAAGCAAATGATTGCGTATTGAGATTTACCCAAATGTTTTTTAAACCCTCTGAAGGGAAAATTATTTCCGAGAAATGGGCTCGTTGAGAGAGAAGGGAGCCAGGGTCGTAAATATCCAATTTCAGATTCGATGGCACGTTTCGATCGGTTAGTTATGCAGCTGGGGCCCGTATCACGTTTAACTACCCGAGTAGAGGAGGTTTCATCTTTTATGTAAGTCAATTTGAAACATTTATTGAATTTTACATGTTGTTACTAAGGGTGAATTGCTATTACACGGTTATAAAAAGCTTATTCACCCCATATTTTTTAAGTTGTAATATTGTGACTAGTTTTATTGCCTTAATGTAAGACACAAACATGGTTTTAATACTTTTAGGATATATTTTAACATGATTTTGTAATAAATTGTATTATTGTTTAATAACTAATTTCGGGTTTAGTAAATGCTAAAAATAGGGTTATAGGTAGGTACACTGAAAAAAATAAACTACAAGTGACTACAAAATTTTATTTAACAGTAACACAAAATTTGATGACCATTAACCTAAACAGAGTGACTTGCGAACCAAACTTACCAGTAACAAAACTAGTTTTTGTTCGTTACTAAATTTTTTTGATTAAATGTAACTAAAGTTAGTTTCCCGACAACTAAAGTTAGTTTCCCGACAACTAAAGTTAGTTTCCCGACAACAAAACGTCAACTTACATAACTAGTTTTGTAGATCATTTTTTTCAGTGTAGATATAATACTTTATTGTTATACCACACATAAGAGTAGGTACTTACAATAAGAGTAGGTATAATAATGGGCGGCCGTATCACTCTGAGCTAAAAGTGATCTCATCAAAATTCAAATTCAAAAAGTACATAATCAATTCAGGTCCTGATAAGGCACTTATGAACGTTAACAAAATGACTCTACACCGGTTCCAAATACAACATGACCTGAGAAGACTCTGGCAAGAAACTCGGCATCCATTAAATGAAAGGTACAATTCAAAATTATTTATTCAATTAAACCTTATGAATAGTCGCAGGCACTTATGAATAGTCTGCCTCTAATACTCTAATACCAGTTGGGAAGGTTGCATTTCCTGAGAAGAGCCGGCAATAAACTCGGCAATTACTCTTTTCCAAACTATTAGATTAATTACATATCATTTATATTCTAATCGCATTGACAAAACTTGCGTGTCCCGCGGCAAAACTGCATGGTAGGACATTCTGTTTACAAGTATGACGCGTGTAGCAGCCAATGCAGTATGATAGAAGCATCATCATTCCATTATATCATTAATATATTTGTAAATTACACAGCTATTCTGTAAAATTGATTCGCCTTCCGCATCCAATTCCATAGACCCACGCATCTGTCACAGGCATCTTTTGATGAACGCCAATTGAACGATAATTTAATTCTAGAACATATTTGTAGCTAAAAATAAATGTGACATTCTTGTTATTAAATGTTTTGATACGAGATCACAGACAAGATACGAGAGATAACAAGCAAGTTTCCTGATGACCTAAAAAGTTTGTGGAATCTCGAGGAATAGTTACGATAATTGCTTGTTATTTGACCCAATTAAAGACTATATTCTTCATGAATTGAATTCAGATTGACTGAAAAAACCGGAGGTACCGCATAAGTCTATCTTAATGAACATAATTAAACTGGGCTTAATTCAAACCCATTATATGGATTACTATAAAATTTAGACCTAAAGTGGTTCAACGAATGAGTCAATGGATAGATTTCATAACTCCTTTGAAATTCAAGTGTTCCATAAATATGATAAAATTGTAGAAAAATGAAGACCATTTTAATGAAGTTCCATTGTCTTACGCGAAAGCCCCACCACGCCGGTTGGATACTTCTACATTCTTTTTAAATCTTGAGTTGGGTTCGATGCGACACCACATTTTTTATAGGTATATAGATACAGTTAGAATTTAGTCGGTAAATAAGCGAGCGGCCCACCTGGTAGTAAGCGGTTAACGTAGCCCAATTGACGCTTGCAATATCCAAGCGTTGCCAACCATTCCCTTCTCCCCGATGAGCTCATCTCTCTTTTTTATGGTAACCCATCTTGATTCTGGCCCCGTCTATATAAATTGCCTGATTAGTCAGGTTACTCAGCTTTTTCAAGGCCTTCCCTTGAAACGAAGGTCTGGAGGTTGTGCTCTATAATTATATGATAATTTTGTGTATAATTATGCAAATGACCTACTAATGAAGTTGCTGTTTACACTGTATGCCTACGTTTCTGGAATGCTTTGATTATATCTTATTAATTTATCGCAGCAAATAATAACATATAATTAGAATTGGTTTATCTATTTTGAACATACGTGCCTTTGACATTTTGGTTCAATGTAGAGAGACTTCCTTATATAAACATACATACAAACATGTCTATCAACTAATACATGGTTATACCACACATAAGAGACACACATGGTTATACTTCATACCTTAGGGGGCGTCCATAAATTACGTGAGCCGATTTTGGCAATTTTTCGACCCTTCTCCTCCTTTGGTGAGATGTCGTGAGATTTGGATCGGCCCCTTCCCACTATTCTCAAAAGATTTTTCAATACCTATGCGTATTTTTTCCGTAAATACGTCAATCAGTGCTTTTGCGTTGGATTTATTTAAAAACAACAACAATACTTACGTTAATTCTTTTTATTTTTTTAGAACGTAGTCTAGAATCACAGTGAAAATGTCGATCAATAAATAAATACTTATAATTAAATACTTAAAAGGGAGCCTGAAGAATTCGAAAATGTAACCCAGTGTTCTTGCAATTTTACACTGTTTGTTGCGAAAAAAATACGTGATATTTACCGAGACCCCCTTCTCCCCACGTGAGATTGGGTGATATTTGGCTCGACCCCCTCCCCCCCTAAACGCCTCACGTAAAGTATGGACGCCCCCTTAAAACTTACATAATAAAAAGTATTTCCAAAGACAGTTAACTTTATTTGATTTTATTTCTCTGATAAAACGTATCTAACGATGATAAAATCAGACCTAATTAGTTGTGTCAGTTCCCATTTTTTTGGTGTCAGAAGGCAGTAGGTATGTGAGACGTGTCCTAGGATCACATAAATTGTTATTACTGTCTCTTGTGTATGAAAACAGTAGCTGAATTTCAACTGATCCTAGGTCTCGTATTTTTACATAAGTGCTTTAATAAGAACAGTAAGTAAATTTTGACTTTTAATATTTACCTCTGACTAAGATAGTCTACTAAAGCCGCACACATTCTATATTTGTTATATAACTTAATTAATCCTACGAGACACACAAAGGCACCACAAATAAATGTTGGATACGACCGCTCGGCCTTTTACGACATACGCCCTCCCGTATTAGTATTATTTATTTTGTCGAAATAAAAACCTTATTTATTCTATGTTTTCTGTCTTTTTTTTAATACGCATTGCAAAGTACCCATTGCACGGCTACAGATCAAGCTAGAAATTTTCAATATAAGCTGACCTCTCATTGTACATAAATCCATACAATGCGATATCAGCTTATACTGGAAATGTATAGCTTGATGTGTAGCCGTGTGAAAACTGATATTACTCAGGATTGAATGAGCGTAGACTATGCATAATCTAGTCAATCCTATCTGCATCAAATGTTACGATCAAGACTGTCTCACTATACACGTTGCAGTTGTTTACATATTTCTAACAACGAATATGTACACATGTGAAATAATATACGACGCTCGTTACTATATGGGTGGAAAATAAATGTGGTTAATTCATTTTTAGGGTTTGGCGATCATAGCTCAGTGGTAGTGACGTCGGATACCGAGATGAAGGTCCCGGGTTCGAAACCTACAATGAGCTTGAGCTTTCGGTGAAGGAAAACATCGTGAGGAAACCATAGCACGGTGGTAGGGTACTTTGTAGTACCCGCCTGGCTGGCTACCACCCTCAAGTTGAAAATCTGTCGCCAAGCACCTTTCGGTGTGTTCCGATAGCTGCACTTGAGAGCCAGATCCTTCTAGGCTTTGTGTGCTTACCACCTTCGGCCGCATCATCACTTATCATGGTGAGATTGCGGTCAAACACAGGCCTACAAACAGTAAAAAAAAAAAAAAAAAAAATGGTGCCGAACCAAAAAGGTAAAATGTGCCACTCTGTCCGTCAGTCAAAGCGGTATATTTCAGCAACCACTGATACTATTGATTTGAAATTTGGAATAGTTATAACTATTGCTTGTTCAATCTTATTTCAAATGAATGAGAGCGTTTATTAGCACAGCGAGCAGCTCGACTAGGCAAGTACCTCCACTTTACAGAATACCGCAGCCAAATAACTTTATGTTGTGTTCCTGCGCGTGAGTAAGGTCGCCAGAGCTCATTGGTGAGGGGGTTTACCGATGTCGTCGTAGGTAAAAAAATAGTAGAAGTTCCTTTGCAAAGTGGACGAAATTGGAGACTGAAATTTCAAAGTGTTTCAAAGTCAAAGTCAAACCCATTTATTCAATTTAGGCCCCAGAAGGGCACATATGAAGGTCACATTTACTGAAGTTGCCACCGGTTTGGAACTCGGCCATCAACTGAGAAGAATCCGGCAAGAAACTCAGTAAGGTAATATTTTTTAAAAGGGCTTTGAGACAAGGGTGCGTTCACGGGAAGTAGTGAATGGAAATACTGAGGTTACTTTAGACCACATGTTTAATCCATAGTTAATTAATCTCTAATGACAATAATGATCAGCTTAAATACTAAGATATATTAAACAATACGTGCAGTCTAGAAGGCCAATCACATCAGAATAGCAAACGTACTAGAACGTGATCATGTATCGATAGGCATGATTTGCACTATATTACAGCTTCATTTGTACATTTCAAAACCATCATCACCAATAAAATATAATATCACAAACTGTAGACATGGGGTAGTCCAATAACACGATTTGAACTATAAAACAATTAGATTCGACCTAATCCAGCCCTTATTAAAATACCGAAAATCCATTAACATCCCCTTAGCGTCCTTGACGAGGCACACCTAAACTAAATTCAGGACCAAAGTACCTCTCCATCATTATTCGAACCTCATTTATTTTCGTTTCTATACAAATCGAGTAAATTGTACCTCCAATTCAAGAACCTTAAAGTGCGAATTTATATACATAATTTTTGTATAGAAATGTTTATGTTTGATCACAATGTCAAAATGATAACTGGAGGTGGTCGAAAGCGGTTATCACGCATTTCAAGAACAAGCCAGACCGGTAGCTTGTCGACAGATTTTCAACATAAGAGTCAATCAGGCAGGTAAATTTCTTTCGTAATTTAAAATATATTTTGGAATACCTATGCTCGCAATATCGAAGCATCGAGAAAAATCCCTTTAGAGTAGTATTACTGAACAATCAAATTCCACAACTAGTCAGTGATTTGTCACTGATTTTGAACAGTAAGGACCAATCACTGCATCGTGTGTTTTTGACTTGGCCAATCAGAGCGCATGTATTCATGACTTAGCCAATCAGAGCGAATTGTCGGCGGTATTTCAACCAAAATGAACGTCATTGCGCTACTTTGGGTTAATTGTTCGATGCATCGAAGGAAGCGATTCATTTGTTTGAAATCTATTCCGCCAATTCCCCCCACCGTATTACGAAAAGAAAAACAAAGCAATCTATGTCGTTTTCCTGTAATGTCACGTGGTGAAAAAATAAAGTGAATTGTATTGTTTGTCACGTTCGTCATATCATGTAATTTCCCATAATATTATTATATCCACTGGTGTTAAAGTTAATAAACAAGCTGAGTTGATTTACAACAAGAGTTTGTGTTACTTAGTTCTGAAATTTTAACTTTTTAGTAAGTTGTGCTCAAGAGAGGGCATAAATTGGTGATTAAAATACGATGAAATGGTTCCAACTTTCTAAAGTCTTGGAATAAATTACTTTAGGCACAATTATTTTAGTAAGTTCGTGAAAATAAAAGTCACAAGTAAAATGGCACTTAAATTCATGGAGTTCCCTTCAGGTTCAGGCTCATTACGGACACGTTTTTCCTTCATTAATTACTCTTAAAAGTTGAGATTGGTTAATTATCCTCTCTTGTCTTATGCTTAATTAATGCAATTCGGTTAATAGCCTCGTTTACTCACTGGACACGTATTACGGGCTTTGTTTCCTTCAGGAAATTACTTAATGGACTGGATTGTCTAGTTTCCTTTATTATGTTTTAATTTTAATCATTTCTTATAAACTAACAAACATAAGTTTGTTAAATCTATACTATAATCTATATTAATATAATAAAGTGGAAAAGTTTGTTTGTTTAAACGGGCTAGTCTCTTGAACTACGAGTACTAATAAGACTCAAAACTAGATAGATATACTTACTTATATGCTTATAATCCCCGGAAAAAACTTTTTCTTTATTAGTTTCTGAACGTGATGAGCAAACACATAAAGATTAGACAGTAGTTCACCAATATCGAAGCCCACCACAGACGTAGCTATAATATATATTAATATGCCGAGCTATAATATAAATTACAGTACAGTTTGGCGAAGTAACAGAAATATATATTATAGCTGCGTGTGCGGTCACTCAAAGATTAGTGAAAATATATCGTAATATGCCTTGCTATGATTTATAGCTACGTCAGTGATGGGTTTTATGAAACCTACATCAACCACAATAACCTACGTCTAATATATGTCTTCATTACAAATGAGAGTCATCCAGGCGTACCCTTCTTAAATCACATTAGGTTCAACGATTATTGGGACGAAACAAACCAACAATAATGTGATTTACTCGATCATAAAGCGGTTCGCAATTTTTAAATTACCTGTAATATAAAAATGTAATAGAAAAACATTATGGGAAAAATTAAGCTTAATCAAAATTTCGCCACGTTTGTTCATAGTCACATATGTATTTCATTCATATCAGACGTAGACGTAAGTCGTAATATTGCCGTTTCCCCTTCCGCCGCGTCATCTAATTTGACAATTTGTATAGAGTTTCGTACAGTATTACCCAACTGATAAGGCGTGTCGTGAATCTTCGTTCGCACAGAAAATAAAGTATGGCCAGGCATCTTTCACTCCATGTACTTGCGCGCGATAATTGCCTACCGGCCGCCGGACCGTCACCAGTCCATTTCTCAGTTGGTTATCGACAGCCGCGTGGCGCGTTCGTACGTATATATTTCGCTCGAACTGTTTGTTGTTCTTTCTATGGAAGGTTTAAAGTACCTTTAGATTCCTTTTATAATTATGTAAAAGATCTAGATGTCACATTTATTGTAAACTTTGAACAAAATATGAGTCAGATCAGAATCCCGATTGTAGGATATTTGAACTATAAAAAAATAATCATTTAATTCCCTTAAATTAATAATGTATTATTAATTTAAGGGAATTACCTAACCGGTATACCTATTGTTCGATGAAACCATTATTTGTTATTAGTGAACCACCCCAGCTTCGCACAGTGCAATGTCGGTAATGTGGCGTCATTGCACACGCATTAACATTGCATTTATTTAATAATACATTTTTTTATACGACGATGTCTGTAAACAAGCGTACAGCCCGCCTGATAGTAAGCGGTTACCACAGCCATATGGACGCTTGCAACATACGCAGTATCGCTCACGCATTACCGACCTTTCCCCTCTCCGCTATGAGCTCTGGCGACCTTAAACACGCGCAGGAACACAACTTTACAACCACTTAATTGGCAAACAAGCCTACGTATCTACGGCCCTCCTAATGGTAAACGGAACGGTTATCGGAGCCTATGGACGCTGCACGCGTTGCCGACCCTGCAGAAATCTCTTCACACCCTTTTTGAATAACCCCATGCTGTACCCCCGTACTCCTAAGCCTGTTTTCTCTCCAGCCCATAACCCTGTATGTAAAACTCACTAGATTTACAAGTAGGTACCCAATGAAGGGTCCGTGCTGTACTCCATTGGGAAAACCACGGCGGGGAGCTCATTCCATGGTTTGAGCGCCGCGGAAGTTAAGTTACGTTAATTTATTTATACAACAAAAGTAACTTATACAACCGGGTTACTTATAAAGCGACGTACATTAAATCTATCTAATGTCTATTACAGAAGTATCCTACAGACGTAAATAATTCAAAAGACTATCTACATAATGGATATTCAAATGTTCTGTAGTGCAATTCTGTTCTTTTTTGACAGCTGACGACGACGACGTCCGTCGTCGCGGTCTATTCTCTATACATTCGTAGTGCGGTGCTACATTTTTCAATTGGTCAATTAATTAATGTTTAATTTTAGGAAGCTCCTATTAAGGTCGTATTATGTATCCATTATAAAAAAAAACCTGTCTCTTTGTGGATCACTTTCATTTATGATAGTTTCTGTGTAATGTTATGATATTTGAAGTAAGTATGTTTTATTACAAATTATTTATTATAAATCCAAGACTGTTCTTTGTCGAAATCAGTCAAAAACAAAGGCCCAGTTCAGCAGAGGACATCTCGTGACAGAATATGATGATGATACTAATTTTATAGTGGTTACAGAGTTGGTATACATATTTCAGATATCTGCAGCTCGGATAAGTCATATTATGGGCATCCTTAAATCAGCCAATGATGAAGATATCTTGGAAAAACGTCGTCAAGCTCAACAGTTGAGACTTTTGGCGAGTAATTCTTTAACTATTCTTGTTGAAATAAACATTGATTAAATTGTGCACAGCACTACAAAGTCAATGCATTTTTATTTACTGGAAATGCTAAAATTCTTCCAAATTCTATATAGAAGTCTTTGATATCTGGCTTATTTTTATTATTCCTTATAAAAAATACCTCGTCAATTTAGTAGTATGTACTTACATACGAGTATGTTATTAAACATTATTCGTGATAAAATGTTAATTGTTTCAATATTTTCAAAATATGGGCGCTATATCTAGCATTCTTTTTGTGAAGTTTAAGTCGTAATATTAAGATAAAGTTAAACCAATGAATAGCCTTCATATTAAACCTTTAAAATTGGTATATTCAGTACATTAAAGTTTTACTAAAATATGAAATAAAATTAGCCTTTATCTAGTTTCCATATCATAAGTTTGCTTAGCTTGGGATTACGACTCAGATCATTAAAATAAATGAAATCCACTCGCAGAGCGCAGTTGATGTTTACAATACACCTTCCAGCCCATTTTAATTCTTTTGACCTTCAAGTATTCAATTGTTTCGACATGCAATAGTCCGGGAGGTACTGATGCATTTTAGGTAGTATTAATACGCCGATCGATGGCCATCTTTTTCAATAGATCTTGAATGACTAATATGTGAACCACGCATCAGCGATGCACCCGCGGTGGGTTTAGGATTGGAAGGTTACGGCAGGGGTAAACTTTTTTTTTTACAAATTCATGCGAGCAGCTGACGCGTGTTCCCCCCTCCACCATGCAGCAGACGATTTTTTTCAGCTCAGTATTATGTCAAATACTTATGAAACAAGTTTGAGCCGGCGTACTATGTCTTTTTTTTTACTGGGAGTGGCTGATGACGGATGTAGAAGACTTGAGCACTTACTTGAGCAGACGGTCGGTTCACTTATTAGTCATATAAGATCAACTATACATTTCAACGTCAGCCGGCTTACTATGACTTTTGTGTTTGCAACGCTACCTCCCGGACTAACCGTCACAACGGAGTCGTCGTCGGTTGCTGTCAAAAACGTTTCAGAATACCAAAGCTGGTTGCGGCCGCCTGTTACCGTAGCATCACTAAATACATATACACAGAAGGTCCTCATTCGTAGTCCTTGAAATTCATTGCATGCACACAGCTTTACCTGCACCTCGTCATGGATGAAGAATTTTGGCCGCAGGGCGATGTGTTCAGTGACATAGTGCTTTAATTTACTAACATAAGTTTAAATTTTTAATAGTAGCCTGAATACATTATTTACCATAACGTGCCAGTGTGAGAACTCTTATAGGTACTCATATTTCAATCCTTGGACAGTACATATCCTACTGCATATCAGTCTGTATATACTACTAATATTTAACAGTTTGTGTCTATAACGCCTCCGTTCTGTCTGAAAGGTAGAACTGAACGGATGTCGTCACACGAATCCTGCGTCTTCTATGTATACAACAAACTTCTATGTATACTGCACACATGCAAAAGTTTAAAGCGTTATTGTGGTTTGAACAGTACCCCGAGCGAGTGAAAAGAATTATCGATATTAAACGCATACTATCGCGTTTGAATTAACTATAAATTAGTATGAGAGAAATTTAGTACCATGAATATTCCGCCATAGGCGCTGTGCCAACTCCTATACAGAAATATCGTAAACGTAAACGCGTTAGTAAGCGTTTACTAACGGCAATTCTTTACACTCGGGGTACTGATCTATCTTTATTATCTATTTAGTGGTAGCAGAAGTATATCAATGTATCCTAGCGATCACAAAGTTATAAATATTCATAATCGAATTATGTTTTAGGGAATTTCGTGAGTTATTCCCGGACGAGATAGCTTTTCTTCTCGGCCTCTCAGATCCTTGTAATTGCTGTTTTTTCTACTTTTTAAAATATTTCTAGTTCAGAAATTGATTACATTTTTGCTTCGGTATCCGCAATTGAATTTATTTACAAAAAGAACTGCCGAACTAAAAAAACTTTAAGAATCTACAGTTGCTTTAATCTATAAAATTACTGTCCGTAGTTTCTTGATACAATAAAAAATAAGTAAAATATAATAGTTATAAAACAGTGCTAATGGCATCGAATGCCGTGAAGGAAGCGGGGTCGAATCCTCGTACGAGCTTTTGGTTTATTCATTTTGAATTTGGAAATACATACATATATTTTTTTGGAAATTCGCCTTAAGAGGCCGTCAAATTGCCAAATTTTGCCAATTTCGCTGATTTACGTGATTTAACAATCGTGATTTTACAGTTAAAATACTGTATTTCTACAAGTTTTAATTCACAACCTAAAATATCATTTTAATTATGATCTAATTAATGAGCTACCTTTTTATTTTTAATATTTTATTTAATGCGAGATTTAGGTTGTTTTAAAAGATTTTTATTGCCAAAGAATTGAACTTTTAATTATTTTTTTTCAGGAAATAGACGACTTGCCCTTTCTCTACAAGCCCTAACTTCACAAACTCTACACACCTTAGTCAAAATATGTGGCTTGGCCGTTTCACTACTGTCACATGGGAGTAAAGTGAAAAATATATCCACTGTTACATTTTTGTTATACAATAGTTCTTGTAGTAGTGAAACGGCCAAGCCACATATTTTGACTACGGTGTGTAGAGTTTGTGAAGTTAGGGCTTGTAGAGTAAGGGCAAGTAGAGTTATAAGCTTGGCTCTACATGAGATCTGATAACTTTTTGACATTGCAAGCCATATTTTTTATATTTTCATGTCTTGGCAACATTTTACATAAAAATGTTTTTGGTGGGATTTCACTTCGTTTTGTAAGTTACTAATGTTTTTTTTTTGTGTTTGAAATTTCCAAGTTTTATAATTTTTTTGTTGATTGTGTACTAATACAAGCTTTCATCCCAAATTTCAGCTTTCTAGGACTTCCGAAAGTACCCTATGAGTTTTGATGATCATCAGTGAGTCAGTGACGAAATCGGGGTTTTTTAGATATCAATAAAATCGTAAGTATAAGAGCTATGTTATTGAAACTTAATATGTTTAATAAGTTCACTATTGACATCATATCCCGAGAATTTTGTTTATCTGTTATAATCCAAACCCAAGTTATAAGGGTTAAAAAATCGACGAAGCGCTTCGAGAAAAGGTAGGTAGTGCCCTTGCGCTTCGCTTGGCTGTCTGGACGGAAGTGCCCCCCACTTCCGTACCCCCAGATATTCTAAACAGCCGCCTGTTTGAGGTTGATTAATCAAAATTAAATAATAAAATTAAAAAAGTAGCTCGCTTATTAGATAATAATTGAAATGATCTTTCATGTTGTGTATTAAAACTTATAGAAATACAGTATTTTAACCGTAAAATCTCGTCTGTAAAATCACGTAAATCAGCGAAATCGGCAAAATGTAGCTTACGGCCTCTTAAAAAGATATTATAATCTCGTTGATTTGTTTTCAATACAACGTGAAGCGGAAATATATATTCATAAAGTTACACTACACGTTCCTACCTTAATAGGTATCTATTTTGTATCTGTACTTAATGAAAATAAATAAAGGCAAGCCTCGAGCCTTGAAGGCTTTATACCTAGTTTGATTTGCTTTCTTTAGAATATTAGATTTTACCCAGAATTTAATTTAGTCGAACCAATCAATTACGTTCTGTTTTAACGAGCATTCTTTATAAAATTAAAGGAAAATAACCTCCTATAACCTCGTCTATGTTGTTTCTATAATTGTTTTCTATAGGTTGTGAGGAGACAGCTACAGCTTCACTTGCGTTACCGGGATAAAAGAAGCTTTTTTGGTAGCAAACAAATATACGGCCCACCTTATGGTAAGCGGTCACCGCAGCCTATTGACGCTTGCAACACTTTACACCCTTCTTGAAGAACTGACTCCCAAAGCCTTTTTCTTTCCAGCCCATAACCCTGTATGCAAAAACTTGCTAGAATTACAAGTAGGTACAGTACCCAACTGATATGGCTTACCGATGTACCTGCGCCGAAGATACTTTTTGTACATTTTCAAAGCGCGGGAAACCGCTATTTGTCGGCAGCTGCCGCCATGTTAGCGCGCGCCGTGCGGAGGGGCGTGACTTACGATTGAGACGGAACGAACAGCTGCAGTGTATTATGAACCTTATAGTAGTGTTCTAAGGTTGATTGTAAGTTTTGAGCATTTTTTCGTAAATCTTCGGTGCCATACTTTCTTTTCTGTGCGAATGAAGATTCACGATGCGCCTTATCTGTTGGGTAATACTGTACCCAATGAAGGGTTCCGTTTCCCTCCATCATTAGATCCTCCATCATCGTTACCACGTACAATCGCGGTCGTCGAAACAAATCTAAGAGCCCACAATCGGTGCGTTTACTATTAGGCATTGAAAGATTCCGCATCACCACCTTACAGCTACATTTTTATGAAATGAGCTGGCTGGCTGGCTACCACCCTCAAGTTGAAAATCTGTCGCCAAGCACCTTTCGGTGTGTTCCGATAGCTGCACTTGAGAGTCAGCTCCTTCTAGGCTTTGTGTGCTTACCACCTTTGGCCGCATCATCACTTACCATGGTGAGATTGCGGTCAAACACAGGCCTATAAACAGTAAAAAAAAATTGGTCAGAAATTTTCAAAGTAACTTTGGTCAGTTAATACTTCTATAGTGAATGTGCTCGTATTTTAATTGGTTAGGTACGTTAGCAGTAAATAGGCGCTTGACATGTGGATTCGAATATATTATTAGATTTCTAGTACCCCAAGGAGGCAATATGGAGTAACATGTGTGCGTCCTTCGAACCTTTTGTGCTTGGATTTTGTGTTAGTTAGTGATGCGTCATTAGTTACTACGGGATGATTTTGTACTCGAGTACAACAATTTAGTGGTAGCTACAAATTCTAAAAGGTTGGAATGTTAACGTACCTACTCAAAGTAAAACTGAGTAGAACATAGCTTTATAAAAAACGCAATCATGTTACATAACAGACTTTTAGCATTATAATCAACCTAGACATAACGTGAAAATATCATGTAGGCATATTAAATATTGTTGGTAACTCATAAACAACACTATAAATCTTATTCATATCCAATCACTAATTGCTTCCCAACATCATCTAACTAGAAAACATCATTACATATTAAACAAAGTCCTCCGCCGCGTCTGTCTATCTGTCTGACTGAACGCGATAAATTCAAAAACTACAGAACGGATTTCCATACGGTTTTCACCACTGGATGGAGTGATTCATGAGAAAAGATTAGGCGTATTATTAAGGTTTTGTGTATATTGGCTGAAATATGATTGTTGAAGATGTCGGAAAAAATATGCCGCGCGGATAAAATTACTCTGCTACCCGTGCGAAACCGAGGCTAGCTAGGCTACCTGGTCTAGTATTAGTATCTAATGCTTAGTAGGTACATTAAGTGGCCTGCGTTTCTAAGACGAATACAAAGTCACGGTGTATAGTTACACATAAAAGTGACTCGAGTACATTTATCACTCCAGCAACATCACTATTTTGGACCCATGTATTAATATATCGTTTACACAAAGTTAACACTGTGAATATTAACCGGAAACAATGTTTGCTAGTCAAGCCGCTCTGGCAGGAAGTGGTCCCCATACTATAGAAATCTCTCGTTTATTTATACCCACTGGGTTCCGACCTCAAACCATATCGATACGTTGTTGATCGCTTCTAACATGCCTATGATATATGAAGAAATTAAAATGATAGATATAGAACTTGTTTATTAATTAGAAGTAGTGCAACATGTATGACTGGTTAATATACAGTAATTTATTATCCCATCAAAAACATTCTGTAAAAAACTAGCCAAGTCTCGATGAAATGTCTTGTTTATCTCTAAAAAGTAATGAAATCTAGACAAAGTCGTGCCAAGTCTAAGGTTCCTTACTGCGATTTCTTTATTATTATAGTTAATCTTGTGTGACTTGGCCGTTGAACATTCTTTATACGTTAGTGGGTACAAGTACAGATTGGTGCAATGGTGTCATGGAACACCTGGTTCTGTACCCTTGTGTTCGCTTCAACGGCCAAGTCACACAACATTAACTATAATAATAAAGAAATCGCAGTAAGGAACCTTAGACTTGGCACGACTTTGTCTAGATTTCATTACTTTTTAGAGATAAACAAGACATTTCATCGAAACTTGGCTAGTTTTTTACAGAATGTTTTTGATGGGATTTCACTTCTTTTTGTAGAAAATGAAGCGGCCCACCAAGTTGAATATTTTTTGTAAAGGCGGTATGTCGATATCTCTAATAGTTTGGTTGGGCTCTTGTGTTTTCTAATCAGGGTCACCAGGTACTCCAGATCTTCTATTATCCGAGTTTTTATAGTTTTCCCTTTATGTGGTCATTAAACCCTAACTCTGTACCAAATTTCAGCTCTCTGAGTTTATGGGAAGTACTAGTTCTATTTTGATGATCATAAGTGAGTGAGTGAGTGAGTGAGTTTCATAAATGTGAAACTTTGCTTTCGCTTAACTTCGGAACTAAATGACCTACGGACTTGAAATTTTGGATTTTAAGTATGTGATTATAGCTTACTGGATGACGAAAATTTCTGCGTTCTGGTCTTATCCAGAGGTTCTCAAATAGGGGCCTGAAAATGCGGCGAAATGGTTCCAGTAAAGGATGGTACGGCAGTGTTTGCTTCGCGCTCGACTCGGCGGGGGCACTGCCGTGCCCCCTGATAAGATTATGCGTAATTTTGTTAAACTGTTCTATAGATCAAAATAAAACACATTTCTTTTATATATATGCATATACCTCTAAATCCATTGAGCTACACTGAAAAAAATGGACTAAAGTGACAACAAAATTTTATTTAACAGTAACACAAAATTCGACGACCAATAACCTAAACAGACTGTTTTACAGTCAACTAAAGATCTTTTAGGCCAATAATTTAGTCGTCTAAGCAGACAGTAGAAACACGTAGCGCTATCAGAACGCTTTTAGGAGTATTTTTCTCGCAAACACCGTGATTTTCACGGCGCTTACGCGTTTCGTTCATCGTTCTATAACAACAAGTGTGGCCGGATGGCCTCAATTGAACGGAACATAGTTGTGATTTGTGGCGATTCTCTATATGTAGTAATAATAGCTCAATGGATAAATCGGGGTTATTTTAGCTGCTCCGTTATGGTACCGATTCGGGTGATTGAGTAGTCTGTCGAATGGAATGAAAAATGGAGTCTATTTACTAATTTAGACTTAGGTACATTTGGAATGAGGTAGTCGATCAAAATAGATCTATAGGATAAGCCGATAAGATTTATATTTGAAAAATGCGTCTGTAGTTACTTTTTGAATTTTATCCCGGAGAGACATTATCCCTCAGTATATCGGATAACACTAGGATTAAGCCATTATTAAGCTAATTCCAATAGTACTAATAATAATTCCACCATCTCGTATTTTACCTAAAACACGCCGCGATCCAATCAACATCATTTACCGTATACTCAATTAAACAATTTAATAATGACCATTAAAAATAAATCTTTAATTGCAAAACATATTGTCAAAACAACATCCCGACCTTTTCACCTCATCTGCATTAATTGAGAGATAATATACAACCCACCACGCTTGCTAGACCATTCCATATAAACGCCAATAGATATTAAACTCTTATAGAATTTATATAAAGTTGATTGTCGTGTGATATATTTGTGATAACTGTAAGTAAAATACTGACTTCGTAGTCATTAGCTTGTTATAGATAACTGACAAATGACAGTAAAATTAATAAGCTGATAAGCACTCAAGTGTGTAATATTATAAACTAGCTGTCCCCCGCGGTTTCACCCACGTTCCCTGGATATTATTAAGTAGCCTATGTCCTTCTCCATACCATAGGCTATCTGCATGCCACATTTCATGAAGATCCGTTGAGTAGTTGAGGCATGAAGGCGTAACAAACAAACTCACTTTCGCATTTATAATATTAAGTTAGGATTAGATTCTGCCCCGCGATTTTCCCTTGAGATGGTATAAAGCAAGTCTAGGCAAAACCCAGGTTTTAAATATATCCATCACTTTTTAACGACATATAACAAAGTGAGCTGGGACTACCTTAAAACCTTGGTTTAACTAGACTTGGCTTAAACCATCTCATATAATAAGAGAGTATGTGTTTTGCCATGTTTCATATTTATGCGTAATTGAATCACAATTATACAAACACTAGTTGCGCCCCGCGGTTTCACCCGCGTTCTCGAGGGATATATTGAATTCCCGGGATAAAAAGTATCCTATGTGTTAATCCAGGACATATTTTATCTGTGTGCCAAATTTCATCTAAATCCGTTGAGTTATTGAAGCGTGATTGTGGTACAAACATCCAAACATCCAAACTTTCGAATTTATAATATTAGTGAGATAGTGAGATGAGATAGTGAGAATTAATGAGAAGTGAGATTAGTGAGAAGTGAGATAGTGAGATTTACATTCAGAAATGCCATGGGAGATCATTTGTATTGTTTTGTGGTAAGTGAAAATGTGGTCGTTGGTGCCACAAAGGTCCTTCAGACAGGTTACATGAGACTTAGAAGACTGTGTTACAACCTAAAAGATTACGAAAGTCGGGTAATATTATTATCCAAGTAACAGAGGAAAATCTTGCTCTCAAATAGAATACAATTACTACTTTGTTTTTGTTTTCACTACCTACACACAAACAAACAGTTGTGTCCACATGTATATTTAGTAGTAACCTGTATATTTATTAAACATATAACGGGTTAACACGTCATGTTTGGGTATATTTAATCCAATCATTAGAAAAACCAACAGAACGTTCCACTGGTTACGGACGAACTTCTATTACAGGTAACTGAGTGACAAGTGTTTGTACCAATATGGACTCTATTGCAGTCAATTGCTTGTGTATTGCTTGAGCTTTCGGTGAAGGAAAACATCGTGAGGAAACCACAGCACGGTAGTAGGGTACTTTGTAGTACCCGCCTGGCTGGCTACCACCCTCAAGTTGAACATCTGTCGCCAAGCACCTTTCGGTGTGTTCCGATAGCTGCACTTGAGAGCCAGTTCCTTCTAGGCTTTGTGTGCTTACCACCTTCGGCCGCATCATCACTTACCATGATGAGATTGCGGCCAAACACAGGCCTATAAACAGTAAAAAAAATCTATTAATTACATATTGTAAGAATTGTTAAGTGATAACCGGGACCAACGGCTTTACGTGCCTTCCGAAGCACGGAATTGTGATAGTCGTTAAGCTAGTTGGATGCCTACTAGGCGGGTTGAAAATTCCAACAGTAGGTTGACCACTAGCCTACCTCCATCGATCCGTAGTGGTTACGCGTGGTGGAGTATTGCCCATTCCCTTTCACCCTCATTTGTGAAATGAGGCCTATGCTCAGCAGTGGGACATTATAGGCTGATGATGATGATGATGAAGAATTGTTATATGTGACGCAAATGCTGTTAAAAAATTCGACAGGAAACAGGTGACATCTAGTACCATGACCCCTAAGAACCTCACATTGTAAGACTGATAAAATAAAAGTTGGAGAGATCAAACGAGTAAAAAATACTTCGAAAAAGAAAAAGTTTTTGCAGTTATTCGCATTATCAGGGTGGAATTTTTTAAAACCCTTCTTTAACAAAGGGCAAAGTTTCTAGACTAAAGGTTTGAAGCAAGATTTGAACTATGCTTGCATCTGCCAGACGGCCAGTTTCTGCTTTTATAAAAAGAAAGAAAGAAGATATAATACAAATAATATATACACAAAAGAAAAAAGAAGATTTTAAATAAGGAATTTACTTTGTTTTACCATGTAAAGATAAAATTATATATTTTAGTCCCAACATTTTCAGTGGCACAGAATCTAAAAGACACGTCTTATTCTTACGATTATCTCTCAAAGGTTAATGAAAATAATAGCTCCCCAATCGTTCCTACATTCAATCATTGAGCTATTATTACTACGAGAAGCTACCGTAAGCAAAGGTTAAGTCCCATTTTTTAAAGTCAACTAAAGTTCTCTTTAACGCTGAGACAATATAATTAGTTGTCTAAGCCGATAATAGAAACAAGTAACGCTATGAGAACGCTTTTAGTAGTATTTTTCTCACAAACACCGTGATTTTCACGGCGCTTACGCGTTTCGTTCATCGTTCTACAACAACAAGTCTGACCAAATGGCCTCACTTGAACGGAACATACTTGTGATGTCTGGCGTCTTCTCTGTACATACGTAGTAATAATAGCTCAATGCATTCAATATGAAAATATTTATATTCCCTCAAATTAAATAGAAAAAATAATTCAACCTCTATTATTCACATTCAAAGTTATATCACGCAAGATAACTAACCGAACAGCATATATAACATAGAATAAACTCTCAACTAATTATAATTTTCTATTTACCCTTGCGATTGAATGTGGCGGTAAACTTTAATCAGTTTTACTAAACTAACGACACGCTACGATGGCTGTTTTGACAGCTCATATCTATATTTGCCTAAAAACACATGCATTGTGAGACAAGGAGAGAACCCCCTTGTCAAAGGCCATCAAACGCATCTTTTCTTTTTAACAGAAACCACACAGAACAGCGTTTATTCGCTCAAAGTTCAGCTGGACTGGAGTACTTTATAGAATACCGCAGCCAAACATTGAGCTATTATTACTGCGTATAGAGAAGACGCCGCACATCACATATTCCGTTCAAGTTAGGCCATCCGGCTACACTTTTTAACCGACGAAAAAACGGAGGAGGTTTACAAGTCGACGCGTATATATTTTTTTTTTATGTATGATCACGCATAACTTTTTACAGAGTTGTCCGATTTTGATAATTCTTTTTTTATTGGATAGGGTATACCTCGAGGTTGGTCCCATATAAATTTGGGTGCAAAAAACCTACCCTAAGGGTGGGAAAATAGGGGTGACCTACAGATTTTAATGCTGAATTGTTTATTACATCAAAAGAAATCAAAAATTTTGCATGTAGTAATTAGTAGATTATAGCCACAAAAAATTATAAAATAAAAACTTTTTAACAAAAAAATATAACCACCGAAAAAACTGAAAAGCAAAAAATAATTTTGAATATACTTAACTTGAATTTTATAAGGTTTTGCAGTCGGTGATAAACCAATAACCTACGTAGGTATGTTTTTTTTTGTAATATTTATTTATCCCCGACTGCAAAACCTTATAAAATTCAAGTTAAGTATATTCAAAATTATTTTTTGCTTTGCAGTTTTTTCGGTGGTTATATTTTTTTGTTAAAAAGTTTTTATTGTTATAGAAAGATGAACGAGACGCGTAATTCTACTGTCTGCTTAGACGACTACTTGTTGTTTCAGCGCTAAAGAGAACTTAAGTAGACTCTATACGTAGTAATTATAGCTCAATGCAGCCAAATAACTTTATGCAGTGTTCCTGCGCGTGAGTAAGGTCGCCAGAGCTTTGGATAGGTGGGAAGGTTCGGAAAAGTGTTAGTGATGCCCCTTGTATTGCAAGCACCGATATGTTGCAAGCGAAGCGTCCATATGGGTACCGTAGCCGCTTACAATCAAGGCGGGCCGTACGCTTGATGCAGACTTCGACGCAGAAACCCTCCCGGTCTGTGCATAATACACAACTCGCCACGCTTCATCCCGATCGGATCAAAGGTACGCATACGTTACAAACAAACTACATAAACAAACAATTTCAATCGGACAACAGACGATATCGGCCGCAATCTTCACAATTACTTGGTGTGTTGTTATGGCTTGCAGCGCGTGCCGGTCACCATGACCTCCAAAAGGTCATGAAGTGTCACTGGTGACAGGTGTTAGTAGACAAGGGTTCGTTAGCGTAGTGTTCTCGTATCGCGAAATCTCGGCCCTGTCACCGCGTTAAGGCGTAGATGCTATGACTAACATCGCAATTATCAAGTCTTGCTCAATGTTTTCTAGGAATTTGATTTATTACTAGACCTCACTGGATTTGTCCGATAGTAAATACAAAGTAGGTACGAAATCGGGAAAGATTTATTGATACTGCGTAGTTGATTAAATCGTTTCACGATTTGATAGAAAAGCAAAATTGTAAGGAAAATCGGATGCTTTGAGAATATTTTCCGAATGAGTTTAAAAGTAATATTATGACTCTTTTGTCACCGGTGTATTCATATTTCAAAAAGGCCTCCAAGGGCCTTATATATTGATTTTGGCAAACCAAATAAAAAAAGAAAATTTAATAAATTTTTAAATTGACACCTCATGTACAAAAGTGAAGACAGGGTTGTACTCTAGTACAAATAGGCAATCGGCCTTTAAGTGGGGTTTTTTCCAACATATCTACATAGGTACGTCTTGACCCCAAGTTTAAGCGTAAAAATGTCGCCACAAAGGATCAAACAACGCAATATCGAGGCACGTTGAAAAATTTTCAATTTGATCGTTTGCCAGCCGTTATCTACATATTTTACTTGGGTTCGAGCTACAATAAAATATGACAGGTATTTTTCTAAGGGTGAAGTCGCGTTACGATTTTGTTGAGACCAGCTCATAGAATATCTCTTCAGTCCGTTACTAAATTTGCATCTATTTTTAAACGACTTCAAAAAAAGGAGGAGGTTCTCAATTCAAATGTATTTTTTTTTTTGTAATGTTTGTTATAGTCTGGCAAACGAAAGTTGAGCCTGGCTGTAATTGAATCTTTTTACATGGCAACATTCTATTATTGTCACTTTCGTCACCCGGCATAAAAAGTGTCAACTAGTTTACCAGAACCAGTTTTGATACCAAGCCTTTATTCATAATGGCTTTATAGCTAAATGAGTGTTATAGTGTCCACCTTCTCATTCTTTCGATCACCTTAATGTTCTACAATATGCTAAATAAACTTCTACGGTCGCTAATCACTGTAACATCTATCCATATTGTTCTACGAAGGTTAAAAAAATATAGACTATAAAAAAAATATAAATTTCTAAAAAATTTGAATTTGAATATAATATAGTACGCTCAGTTTGGGATCAGATAACCGTTTGTGAGGAATATCCCAGGATATTTATTTAAAAGCATTTTATATAAAAATAGAATATAACGAGTTATATTTATTTAAAAGCATTCTATATGGGATATAACGAGTTTAAAGTTTTAACTCATTTACATGCAAATATTACTTAGAAAAATCAAACATACTTATATATATTTTTTTGTAAAGTATCAAAACAATTTATTCCTACTATACTTAGACTTCCCTTCTCCCCGGACCCCTGTACAGGCTTCTCCCCGGACCCCTGTACAGAGCAGTTGTGTTTATTATTAGTTCCCACACAAAATTTTAATTGATTTTTAAAAAATTTAACAACAGTAAAATCGTGCTAAATATTAGGAGTAAATAATATCGAAGAAGCTCAACGGACCGCTACGCCTCTCGTCGCTGTGTGCTATCGGTGAGTGCGTCTCTAACGTGTTATACCCACACCGCACTGAGTGCGTACGCACTGCATACTGCATGCGACCGCTTGCCGCTAATACCATACATACACACCTGGGTGTGTGTATATCCGCTTGCCGCCTACTGCTTGCTTGCGCGCACCGCTTGCGGCGTTCTGCGTGCCTAGTACTTCTGACGGCAGTAGCTCGCCCCTCCTACGCCACAATGTCGACGAGACGTACCCCTCCGCACCGCATCGCTTCGCCTGCCCCGCTGACGCATTGTCTATCCGATACAGATATTAGCGAATTGCCTACAAATGCTACGATGGCCAATTATGCTACGAGCGATCCCAACATCATGATGAGAAAGCGTAAAAGGGAAGATGAGATGATCACTAGGGCGGAAATTTTGGACATGTTTTCAGAGTTAAAAAAAGAGCAGGAAAACAAATTCACAGCTCTCATGAACAAGGTCCAGACTGGTATAAACGCCCATACTGAGCAGAATAAAGAAATCTCTAGCTCTATTGACTTTCTTGGGAAGAAATATGACGAGTTGCTCTCAAGAATTAACTTACTGGAGCAGGAAAAATCTGCGGATCATAAATATATTCTGACCCTGGAGGCGAAACTAGAGCAATTTGACCGCAACCTACGTAGTTCTAGTCTTGAACTACGTAATGTACCCAAAAAAAGCGGTGAAACGAAGGAAGACCTTTTAAATATCGTCAAAACTGTGGGTAATGCACTCAATGTACCGCTTCAGGAGATAGAAGTCCGCGACGTTTATCGTATTAATACAAAGAACGAGAACAATAAACCCATCATTGCTGAGCTCTCGAGCGTTTTTCTGCGGGACAAAATTGTCAGTTCGATCAAGGCCTACAACAAAAAGTACGCGAGTTGTAAGTTCAGTACTACTAATCTAAAATTAGAGGGCCCGTCCAAACCTTTATTTGTGTCAGAGAGTCTATCTATTCAGACGAAGAAGCTCTTCTTTCTGTCCAGGGAATTCGCCAAAGCTAATGGATATAAGTATTGCTGGGCATCACGTGGTAAAATATGTCTAAGGAGCTCGGACGGTGCAGCACTCGTTAAAATCAACAGTGAAAGTGATCTGGAAATCCTAAAAAGTAAATGACTAGTTTTATTATGTCATACTATGATTGCTAATTTCTCATATCTGTTTAATTTCCTCAATATTTTTTTTAGATTTGTTTTTAATTTAAAATTTTTGCATGTTAATATTTTTACTTTAAAACACAAGCGCATACCTCGAATATCCAAACACAAAATTATACACTGTCACACTTATCATGTACACATCGAACATACACACACTTCACTATTAAATCAGAAATCAAGTATAACTCAATACTTCCATCTTAATGTTTCAATAAGTATTTTTAAAATGTTACTCACTAGAATCATACTCGTTATATTATTAGCTAATGCTGCAATGACCTCCAATATATATTATATCTCAGTATTTGTATTGCACACGGTTACTTATTTCTTTAATAATGCAGGATAACTCTTTTATTATAACAGAAGTCGATAACACAGCGAAGATTGAGTGTTTAGCAGTCAGTAACTCCAATGAGTGCCTCAAACATTTAGATTTAGATAAAAACAATAAGCTTGCATTGACGATCCTCACAGTGAACATACGGAGTATTAACCATAACTTTGATTTGTTTCTTGCATTTGTCTCTGGTCTTGATGTGTCGGTGGATATATTTGTTTTGACTGAATGCTGGACCAGTCCCAATAACCCGCCGCCTTGTCTGGAAAGATATGATATGTTCTGGACCAGACGGAGTTATAATCAGAATGATGGTGTGGTTGCGTACGTCCGAAGTGAAATTGAAGCCTCGTCATATGAACCTGAATTTTCTGAAGGGAACTGTCTCATTATTACGATATCTACTAGCCATACCATTTTGTGTTCCTACCGCCCACCAAGTTTCAGAAATGCTAGTAAATATTTGGAATCTGTAGACAATGTGTTAGGTAGCATCTCCACCCAAAATGTAATATTTACTGGTGATATTAATTTAGATACTCTCTCTAGTAACTTGTCAACGCACACCCAGGAATATTTGAATATTATGGCTATGCATGGTTTGCGTCTAGGTATTAATCGTCCTACCAGAGTCACTACGTGTATTGATCATTTTATGATCAAAAGCGACGCTGCCTGGAAAACTGTAGTTTTTGAACAGCAGCTTACTGATCACTGCCCAATACTACTATACATAAATAACTCTAAGATCAATAAACACGCTGTCACATATAATAAAATATCTGTTAACTACGAAGGAATCAAACAATTCTTATTACAAGAGTCTTGGCAGGATTTATATTCTACATTGGATGCAAATTTAGCAACTAATCTATTCACAATGAAACTTTTATCTACAATAGACGAGTTTACAGAGATAAAGAAAGTCCCTAAACGAAACCAGCCTTTAAAGCCATGGATCACGAGAGGAATTGTTAAATGTATTAGAAAAAGAGATAGATTACACATAAAGACAAAAAGGGCACCACATAATGAAACACTCAAAGATAAATATATAAAATATAGAAATAACTGCAACAAAATAATTAAGAATCTAAAGAGAGAATATTATAGAAATAAATTAACTAGAAACCAGGGTAACATGAAAGAAACTTGGAAGATTATAAAAGAAGTTTGCAATTTTAATCAAGAAAAGATGCCATCAAAATATTTACTTAACATTAATAAAAATTCAACTACATCTCTTAACGATGTCAACGCATATTTTACAGCTATTGGTGGAACGCTTGCTAATAATACGCTACATAAAATGGGTGCTTCAGATAGCAGTCTGGCACTGCTAGCAAAAGCTCCAAACCCGCCGGCTAATTCTATCCTATTGTTCCCCACTGATCCGGTTGAAGTTAGAAACATCATCTACAAACTAAAAAACAATAGTGCTCCAGGTTGGGATAGAATTACAGCTTCCCTCCTTAAACAAAATGTAGTAACTCTTGCTGGACCAATTGCATTTTTATGTAACTTGAGTTTTGAAACTGGGTCTTTTCCAGCAGCATTTAAAAAAGGTATTGTATGCCCAGTCTATAAGGCAGGGGATAATAAGGATCCTTCGAATTATAGACCCATCTCTCTTCTCTCCACTCTATCAAAAGTACTGGAAAAGTTAGTAAAGAAGAGAGTAATGGGTTATCTTGAGAAAAACAAGTTATTAAGTGAAAACCAATTTGGTTTCAGGGAAGGGAAGTCGACAGAAGACGCAGTTTTGGCGTTAACGACACAAATTGTATCACACCTTGATGGTGGCAATAAGTGTATGGGTATCTTTCTAGACCTCCAGAAAGCATTTGACACTGTTTCAATTCCCATCTTATTAACAAGATTAGAGAATGTAGGTGTCAGAGGGATTGCTCTCGGCTGGTTCACGGACTATCTTACTGGACGAACACAGCGTGTACGGGTAGACGGTCATGAAAGTGATGACGCAGTGTGCACCTACGGCGTGCCACAGGGTAGTACACTAGGACCTTTATTGTTTCTCATCTAAATAAATGATCTATGTTGTACTACTTTGCCTGGCCTAGACTTGCTGATGTTTGCAGATGACACTGTGTTACTGCTCCATGATAAAACTTGGCAAAAAGTCGTAGCGCTGGCTGAAGATTGTCTTTCAGTTGTGACACAATGGCTAGAAAATAGTCTTCTATCCCTGAACACTAGTAAGACTAAATACATATGCTTTAGTAAAACGGCTGCAGGTAATGCAGAAACTCATATAGTGGTCAAAATACATACCTATCCCTGTAACCGTAGTAGCCGTCCTTCGCAATGTAGTTGTTCGACCTTATCTCGAGTTGGCTCCATCAAGTACTTGGGTGTATATATAGATGACAGACTTAGCTGGAGTACCCACATAGCGTCATTGTCATCAAGGATAAGAAAACTTATTTACATTTTCAAAACGCTGAGAACTGTTGCTGACCTCACACTTGTTTTGCAAACCTATAAGGCTATATGTGAGTGTATCATAAGATATTGTATTTGTGCTTGGGGCTCTGCTGCAAAATCTCACCTTATAGTTGCTGAACGTGCACAGCGCTGTATTATAAAAGTGCTTCTAAGCTTACCTCACAGGCACTCTACTACTGCTGTTTATGACAAAGCTAACGTTCTCAGTGTAAGAAAACTATATATATACGAAAGTATTCGACGCTACCACAAAAAAATCGTACCTTACTTACCTGATGTGCCCAAGAGAGTTGACAGATGTCCTGTACCTAAAGTGAAATCGAGATTTGCTCAAAAGCAGTCTAATGTAATCGTTCCACTCCTATACAATATTTTAAATAAACAAAGCAACATCAAAAAGTATAGTGATAATAAAATAAAAAGTATAATAAAATCTTGGCTTCGACTCTTCGACTATGAAGGCATAGAAAAGATGTTAATGGATTTGTATTTCTGAAATTCACAATCTTATTCTTATTCATCACTCACACATACACCCACACCCCTAACACACCCACCTCACATACACACTCACATACACACTTACACACACCCCCTCATACACACACAAACACACCCCCACACACACTGCTTATGCGCAAGTATGTTATTATAACAAATTTTTTTTTTTGAATTATTATTATTGCATTATTACATAAATTTTAAACTTGATCCTATTGCATAGGAGAAGGTACTGGCTTCTGTAACACAGGTTTAGACCTAGCTCAGAAGTCAGGGACTTCGTTTTAATTATGTTCATTTTATTTATGTCAATAAAGATTATTATTATTATTATTATTATTATTAGTGATACCACATCTAGTTTTTTTTAAATTTGCCGCGCTTTTTCAGGTTCTACTTTCGTATGCCAGACTATACCTCATAACTCACGTCATTTATTAACCGATTTGGAAAATTCTTTTTTTATTTGAAAGGGTATACTTCCCGTTTGGTGTCATCAGATCAGGATTTGATTACTTCTTAGTGTACTTTGAAGTTGGTTTAAGTTTTTTGTAAAACAGTCCAATTATTATACAATAGGTTATTTGACAACATTTCAACTTTTAATTAAATGTCAAAAAAGATAGTTTACATGGAGGTTTGTATGAAATACAAGCAGGTGACGTCATAATTTTACAGCGTCAACTGACCTACTCTTATTGGTTTTACTGGTAAAAAAGTATCATTAAAAGCTTAAAATATACAATATATATGACATTTCGGTGTATTTTTTCATGTTTTATACACTGTATAGTGTTTTAACATTTATTTTTCACACTGTCAAATACCCTGTTGCTGTCATATCATTATGCAAAGAGTGGGTCTAATATCGTCTCATTTACCGAATCTTTCTTTCATATTATATTGAAATTGATAATACTGTTATACTGGCATATTGTTCCTTCTCACAAAAACTTTATGTTTTGCAGTTTACATAGTTACGATCGAGATATCATATTAAGCTTAGATTAATAATATATCCAGATTGAGTTTAGAAGCTATTCACGCGTCGAAAAAAAAACCCCTAACTGTTAGAGGCTCATATTTAAATATCTCCCGGTTTTAATTGGAATAATTCAACAACCGCTTTCATTATGAACGTCAATGATAAGCAGAATGACGCAGAGCAAGCGTAAAATGTAATTGTCACGTAAACCTAAAAAAGTTGGTTTTGTTTACAGTCGTGTAGTAAAGTGAACGCTCTTACTATACGTTAATTGTCATTCATTCAACATCCAGTTAATAATAGTAAAATCAACAATTCAGAAAGACACCGTTCAACTCGAGAGAATTTCAACGAAGAGCGTGCAAGCCAGAACACATACGAATTGAAAATAAACCTCTAACAAATGAAATCACGCTCGACTGTCTCGACACCTACGAGTGCGATGACAGACAGAGAATAAAATCTTGACGCTAACTTGACGTTTAACAAAGCAGAAGAAAAAGTTATTGTCAGTAAAAGGGGAAAAATTTGTACACGTGTTTTTTCCCGGTGCATACAGGGTGTTGTTTTGGTCGGCGACAAGCGACCCAGGAGCGGTAGTACAAAATATATATTCCCCAAAAATGGACTTAATTCAATTAAATACTGTAAATATGTTGAGAAATACCTTATTCAATTTCAAATAAAATTATCGCAAAGTATGGTTACTAGGCACGTGCACTGACTAGAGCTAGGCACAAGCCGCCATCGCCCCACCCCTTTACTCCCTCGTAATCCCGTTGAGTATTATGTCTACACTTTAGCTTATTACATGATTTTCAAAAAAAAAATTTTTTAATTTTTATTATTAAAAAAAAAAAAGTATTTTTTTTATATTTTTTTTAGCACCAGTATCATTTGTATTATCGACCCTGAGTCGCTCGTCGCTGACTAAAACAACGACCTGTATAGTATACATGCTGTAAGAAGGAAAATTACCTCAACGTATGTGAAATCAAACATCCAGAAATGAGCCCCCCACTCCATATACGAGACGTAGTAAGTCATGATTTTATTAAAAAGTTTTTGCTTAAGTACATCAAGCTCGAGACAGAACTGATAAGCGATATGGGTGGAGGCGGGAGAAACACTCAGCGATGGGCAGATGCATGAAGAGTTTGATGATGAGAAGGATAGTCCACGTTGCACTATGCAATGTAAAAGATCGTCTATATTAGCAATGAAATTAAAACATTTATATACAGGGCGTCCCACGGTTATGCCACATGGAGGGAAAATACCTTAAATATTGTAGATGGAACATTTTACTTAAAGATGACATAATAAGGGAAGGGTAATTATTTTTAAAATAATGTCTTCTTTCAGTAAAATGTTCCATCTACAATATGCCGTGGGACGCCCTGTAGATAGTGTTGCCACGTCCCGTGTGTCAAATTTCGGAATGTAAGGATAAAATAATCGGGATTTTGGGTTTCAAATCAGGACAGCTGCAAATTTTTTTTTTTCATAATCATAAATTTTTTTTTTTCATTCAAGTCTGATTTTGGTGAGAAAAATTGAAAACAAAAATATTTTTATGAAGTAACAGCTTAGTTATTTTCGTTTTTCCTGTCAAAATATCGAATATACTAAAGCCTCATGAGGTTGGTGAAAAATCGGGACATTTGGCGTCCCGATCAAAGGTTAATCGGGACGTGTCACCAGACCCCTGAAAATCGGGACGTCCCGCGCAAATCGGGACACCTGGCAACACTACCTGTAGAGCACTTCAAAACTGTAGGCTTGTAAACATCAGCAAATATTATCTTTCCGGGGACTAGACATACAATACACGACATTGAAAGTATTAAAAACTATTCAATATACACATTTTCAAACAATATTTTCACAGTACATTGGACGCGAGCCCGTGGCAGTAAACTAAATAATGTAGGCTGAAACTTTTCCAATAATAAATATATTCGAGAGCAATGAATCCGGGTCACTTATGAACCTATAAATCTCGGAAACTAATGTTGTTTGATAGACAATTAAATACTCCTTTAGTTATTGTAAAGTTATGTCATAAAAAAATCTAATTTGAAAAAGGGAGACTTTCGAAGAAGAAGAAATACGAAATTACTGCATTTGATTTTGCTTTTGTTTCTAATCTGTAATTTAATTGGGTATATAAACCATATTGATAGTGTTTATTATTCAAGCTGTAAGGCGCCGATCCCACATAAAAGAGTTCTAGAGTTCCGCGTTCCGAGTTCTGCATTCCGCGTTGACTGTAAGCTATGTGGGGCCTTTGAAAGTAAAAAAAGTGTATGATGTGCGATCAGTAGCGAATATTGCAGAACTCTAGAACTCTAGACTGCTTGCTGTATGCACAATAGTCAACACGGAATGCAGAACTCGGAACTCGGAACTCTAGATCTCTCTCTGTGGGATCGGCGCCTAATCATGTCGCTTACACCAGAAGAATGCACCAGAATTCTCACAATGCTGGCAACCGGCTGGAATCAGCGCGATACAGCCAGGACTGTCGGTGTGTCGCTGTCAACAGTACAAAGAGTTCTCCGACGTTACCAGGAAACTGGTTCTAACCTACGCAGACCAGGAACAGGTAGAACCAGGTGTACAACAGCACTAAACTAATGGCTAAAACCATCTTTCGTAATAAGACGGTAAACTTTACTCTAGGTTTACTGAAAATGGCGACATTCACTGTGATTTCATAACTTCCAGTCAGAGATAAAAGAAGCTGCTTTAATAACAGGTAGGTAAAAAATGAATAATTTATCAGGTCCATATCTTTTTACACTTTGGGGAATTTCAATAACACACAATGGCGAGGCTGATTCCGGGCTCAAAAGATTTAAAGAAAATACTTTTTGGACAGAATTTTCCCCCGCGGTTTCACTTCCGTTTACGAGAGTCATTGTTTTCCCTATATACAAACAACATATAACATTATTCTGTATGTGTATGCTATAGTATTCTATATCTTCAAACTCCTTTGAGCCAAATTTGTTCAGTGGTTTTTGTGTTACAAAATCATAGAGAAGACGCCACACATCACAAATGTTCCGTTCAAGTGAGGCATCCGGCCACACTTGTTGTTATAGAACTATGAATGAGACGCGTAAGCGCCGTGAAAATCACGGTGTATGCGAGAAAAATACTCCTAAAAACGTTCTGAGCGCCACGTGTTTCTACTGTCTGTTTAGACGACTAATTATTGTTTCAGCTCTAAAGAGAACTTTAGTTGACTACTTTAGTCGACCCTAAAAAAATGGGACATAACCTTTGCTTATGATAGCTTCTCTATACGTAGTAATAATAGCTCAATGGACAGAATAACAAATATCTTCATATTTATTATAGTAGTATGTTTTTACTAAGGAATCGCGGAGTTAGATGTATGGTAGTAAGTGTTAAAGGATTCATAATAATATCCTGGGATATTCTACACACACGGCCATCTGCAGGGCTATTTTAAAACGCTCGGATTCGATATCGGAAACGGATTCAAATACTACCGAGGCGATATACCGCAATTGCTTTTTTAATTTCCGAATTCGAATACTTTTGATGTTTCTTTGCGGAAATATCAATTCGATTCATCAAAAAGTTTTCGGAAATTAAAATGGCAATTGCTGTGATTCGCCTCGGAATTTTTTGAATCCGTTTCCGATATCGATTCCGACGTTCTTAAATAGCCATGCTGATCCCAACGTAAGCATTTGATACATAAATATACAGGGGGCCAAGTCTGCTAAAATGTCATACTGACGCGATACTATTGCAATTCCATAATCATTGAGCCGATGTGCGCAGTCTACTAATTCATAATGGTCTCATAATGAACGAAAGGAAGTTTAGTACATAAACTGTCAAAACTGACAACTAAAAGATCATTGTGGAACGATTTTAGTATCAGTGGAAAATCATCGGAAAGCTATTAAGGCACCAATATGACGCCATTATACGCCATTGTATTTGTAGACTACTACTGTAAAATGTGTCAATTTTGACACCACTGATAGTTCATTGGACCACAATTGTAATAGCAGACTTGGGCGCCAGGTCAGACCCGAGATAAACCGACATGTTCATGCACTGTGTCCTAGGTGGAAATCAAACCCATGACCTGTGGCGTGACAGGTAGACATTATATTATGATGATACCGAAAAAATAATGATATTTGTATGTATACATTCGTAAATCCTAACTAATATTATAAATGCGAAAGTGAGTTTGTTTGTTACGCCTTCACGCCTCAACTACTCAACGGATCATCATGAAAGGGGATAGAACCTTTGTGGCATAGCTAGCCGCCGCCATTTTAGTTGTTTTTCAATCTCGCGGCGCACGATGTAACTGGTATATATGGGTAGAGGACACTTATACAAACAAAAAATGTTAATCAATATGGTGGCCTAAAGTGTCACGTTTCCGAGATATTTGGAGGTAAAGATCACCATATGAGAATTATAAAAATCATTAAAAATTATCTTATTACGTGTTTATATGCATTCGATTGTATTCAAATAATAGTTTCCAGGTTGATTTATCTTTTTTTTTTAATAGAGTAAAACTAGGAGCGCGAAAAACAATATTTTTAATTACTTACCTACTAAACAGTATCGTAATATTCGCTATGAACCACAATGTTGTCAAAGTAGCTCGGATCGTGACTTGTTTCCATCTTGTCAATATTATACAAACAAAAATGACAATACTAGTAAGTCCTAAAATCTATGTTACCAAGTTAATTGGAACTAAAGATCGCTAAGTAATGCTCCCTGGGAGCCAAAATTGCAAAAGCGTCGTAAATAAATAAAAAAAACCCGGTCCCGTGGCCGGCCCGACCTAATAAAACTTCCACCTAAATGAAAGTCCCGTCTTCGTGGAAGACTGCTTACGTGCACACAATGCCAAAAAGGGCGACATATCAGACCCGACGAATTACAGGCCTATTTCCATCACCTCCCATTCTCTCCAATGTCATGTAGCGAGTGATCAACACGCAACTCTTGAGATGCCTAGAGGATCACGACTTGTCGAGTGACCGACAATATGGCTTCCGCCATAGTCCCTTGGCTGTGATGTGTCTATGTATACACTAGAAGGTCACCAGCCGAGTGGTCACTTGCCATCAAGAGTCAAGGTGGCGAAGGCGTTCGATCGGGTCTGGCACCGGTGTCTTCTAACGTAGTTACCAGCATATGGGCTTCCCGAGGGACTATGCAAATGGGTCGCCAATTTTCTGTCCAGCAGATGCATAAGAGCTGAGAGATATAAATGCTGGCGTCCCGCAAGGGTCTGTACTGTCCTCAACACTGTTCCTGCTGCATATCAATACTACACAACTACTACTAATACAGAGGACGCGCATCGCCCGCGCCGCACCACCTACTCGGCCTATACCTACGGTACTACCTGTGTCTACTACGTCAGCACCTTTTACGAAGCCCATGCCTGAAAAGGAATCGAAGCGGGCTTGTAATGATGATTTTGAGATAGTGCAAAGCAGGAAGCACCGTCAGAAAACGAATATGAACCGATACGGCACAGCTCCTGTGGAGCCCAAGCAAATCATGCGTGCTGCCATATATATAAATAGTTAAATCAACCTGGGAACTATTATTTGAATACAGTTTTATGCATATAAACACGTAATAAGTTCATTTTTAATGATTGTCGTAATTCTCATATGGCGATCTTTACCTCCAAATATCTCGGAAACGTGACACTTTAGGTCACCATATTGCTGAACATTTTTTGTTTGTATAAGTGTCCTCTACCCAAATATACCACTTACACCGTGCGCCGCGACATTGAAAAAAAATCAAAATGGCGGCGGGTGGCTATGCCAGCTCCCATACAAAAATGTTCGTACCCCTTTGGCAGGCAGATAGATTATGGTATGGAGAAGGACATAGGCTACTTTTAATCCCTGGAACGCGTGTAAAACCGCGGGTGACAGCTAGTACTAAATAAACAAAGGCTTTTGCTATTTAAACAAAGTAATAGCTTTTTTAGTGTATAAGTATATATTTTAATGCTAAAATAATGTTTTTTCTTGTAGCGTAATCTAAACTGAAAGTAATTACACTTACGTATTTAAAACTTTCTTAAATGATGTTTAAAAAGAAAATATTTTTCCATTTTCTGTCCAATTAAAAACTCAAACCGTAAAATCTTATTTTAAGTTAATATTATGAACCAGACCTAAGATAATTTTTAAACCCAAGTATTTTTTAATTAAGATAATCCAAAATAAAGTAGAAGAAAACATTCAATCAAGACTTCCATCTAATTATAATAATTACTATCACATACATCCATTCATCATCTTACTAATATTATAAACTAGCTGTACCCCACGGTTTCACCCGCCTTCCCTGGATAAAAAGTAGCCTATGTCCTTCTCCATACCATAGGCTATCTACATGCCAAATTTCATGAAGATCCGTTGAGTGGTTGAGGCGTGAAGGCGTAACAAACAAACTCACTTTCGCATTTATTGTGAAAGTTTGTGAGTTTGGATGTTTATACCTCAATCACCCTTCAATAACTCAACGGATTTGGATGAAATTTGGCACAAATCAAAATCAAAATCAAATCAAAAAGTCATTCATTCAGTTTAGGCCCTAGTAAGGCACTTATGAACGTTACATTGGTACATACAGTTGAATTTACCACCGCGACCGGTTCGGAATACACTTAAACTGAGAAGACTCTGGCAAGAAACTACACACAAATAGAATGTTCTGGATTAAGACATAGGATACTTTTTATCCCGGGAAAGCAATATATCCCTCGGGAACGCGGGTGAAACCGCGGGGCGGAACTAGTAAATTCATAAATATCCTAAACATTCATGACACACATATAAGTAACAAGACATGATACGGATTAACCAGATTTAGGTACTAGTCCGTATTTGATTACGTATCAAACGTGTCGAGATACGCTGCGGCGTATTCACGACGTGTTCCCATCTCGTATCTGACTGGGGTCAGACCCCGACCTTCCGAAAACTTGATAACATGATACCCGTATCGGGTACTCCGAGAATCGTTGTTGTGAAGATTGTTCGTGTAAAGTATAATTGTAACGGATAGTGCAGTTTGTGTTTTGATATCCGAATCTTTGATATCTACTAGGTATATTTATAGTATATGGATCTTAAACACAATATATTGTGGTACTATATATATACATTTATAATTGTTAAATATATTTTTAATTAATACATAAATTAAGACATTATACACCTTACTCATAAAACGTTATTTAACTAATATACTGTTACGGTGTAAACGGTCACGTAAATAACGTCACTCTATTGGCATTGTCAAATAATGTGACATTATTTACGTGACCATTTAAACATGCTATTCGTAAGACGCGTGAGGAGTTAAATAGCACTTTATGAGGTTTTTGATTTTTTAAGTTGGTAAAAGTATAATGGGTCATTCAAAACACAGAGCCATTTGCCATACTAAAGAAAAAAGCCCAACTTATTGAATAAAGAAGGTATTTTTCTTTTAAATAAAGAACAAGAGTCTAACTTTTTTAATAAAGAAGAGTATTTTTAGAAGAAAAAAAACAATAATATCATAAAGCAGGTGGTATATCCAAACATAAATACCTAGTCGTGAAATAATTTCAAACAATCTAACAAGAATATAACAACACAAACTAATTAGTTATGTTTATATTTGAATATTATCTATTATCTGGTCTGAAATAACGTATAATAATATTGTATACTGATCTCTTTTGACCCTTCTGTAAAACAATAAGTAGGTAATGTTTACCCTGTTTTAAAATAAAAGTTTATCATAGAATACATTAGAAGCGACACATTGAAATCCAGTCACAATCAACGCGATAATTTGCTACTACTAGTTTCTATAATGCTTTATTAAACACTTGACCGTTATTTGAAACTTTCTATTTGAGATAGGCTTCCTTGTTTTCTGCTTTATATATACCTTCCTTGTCTACCTTATATTGCCGTCTCGCTCGCACATCCCCTTCCATCCACTCCAGGCAGAGTGGCGGGCGTGAGCCGCGCGCTCTCTGGTCATTGGCGTTTTGTTTTCTGCAGCGCACGGTTGTGCCTAGCGCTAGCCTAGCCTAGGCACACATGTAAGTTATTTGTATTGTTATATAAATTGTACATCATTTTAACGGTTTTTCCGTTCGATAATTATAATTACTTATTGTTGAAATTTTATGTTGTACATAATGTAATATACCTTCTTATTTTATTGAAGTAAATTGTACATAATTTTAACGGTTTTTCCGTTCGATAATTCAAAACTTATTGTTGAAATTTTATGTTCAAGCTTTGAACAACTAATTCTTAAATACTTATAGTCTACCCACTTTTTATTGATAATTTTGTGTGTGCTCTATACAATTTTTATTCCTAGGTTTTTTCCTAGGTTGGTTCCAGTTTAGTTCACATGCAGTTGAACATTAATATTTTATTACGTCAAGTGCTAACTGTAATAAATCAAAACGTTCGAATAGTGACGATCTAAAAGGTAGCGTAGACTTCGTATTCGAGTAGTTGCTTGGAGCTCAAGTAATTCTAGTTCCTCAGTATCTGAACTAAAATAAATCGAGACCACAGGGGGGTGTTAAGGTGTCATCTACGTGAGCATTGCCGTCTAAGTAACTTGTATAGCAATTCATTGGAAAGTATTTCAATTATGAAGTAGAATACAATTGCCGGAGTCTTCTCAGTTAAATGTATTCCGAACCGGTGGTAGATTCAGCTGTATAAAGTTCAGTAAGTGCCTTATCAGGGCCTAAATTGAATAAATTACTTTTTGATTTGATTTAATTGCAATCCAGTTTTGTAGTTTTTGAGCAAACATTTGTAATCCGTAACGTCTTGTGTGCTAAAGTTACGCGAAGTATAATAAACCTCTGCGGAGGTTCCTGCAATAAAGCTGTGATTCTAACCTACATGAGAAACATTACGAGCTATTTTTGAAGGTAGATTTTTTATTATTTAAGTAGTTTGAATAATTACATCTATAATACATTTGTGGTCTGAAATTATCGAAGTGAGAAATGAGGGTTCGTGAATCGTGATCGGCTTACCAAAAGATTCATTTTTGCCATTAATGCCTGTTTACCATTAATGTCAGCCGAGCCACTAGGCACTAACTATAGTGTTTTAAAAGGTAAAATTTTTGCCTTCAAATTAAAATGATTAAATGTTCCGGCTTCGCAGGCTAGTCTGAGCTGATCCAAATAACAAGCCACGCAGGGGCGGTGACTTGAAAGCAACCCTCGCGGGGTATTGCTCTTGGATGTTGTGTCCGTACGCACATTCCCTATTATAATTAACCCCTCGCAGGGAAGTGACTTAAAATGTAACCTCGCGGGTTACTCTCTTGGATGTTGTGCCCGTACTCCGTACGCACATTCCCCATAATAATCAACCCCTTGCATGGGTAGATGAGTTGAAATATTACCCTCGCGGGGTAATCTTTAGATGTTGTGCCCGAACTCCGTACGCACATTACCCATAATAATCAAACTCTTGAAAGGCATGAATTGAAATGTACCCTCGCGGGGTACCCTCTTGAATATTTTGCCTCACAGAACAAAAGGCAGATGATGTTCAAATATATGTTTCCTTTCAATAGACTAGAATCAAATGCTCCCAGCTTTGGAAGCTGGCTAAGATTTTCAGTATAGTTTTGCCCGCAAGAAAAGGGGACTCAAGGCATATTCTCTTCGCTGGGTATTTAAATAGATATTGTGCAACTTTGCACATTCGCCATCATAATCAACCATCGCAAGGGCAGGTGATTGATCCCTCGTAGGGTTCTTTACTTGTATATTGCGCATTTGCGCACATTTTCTAACATAACCAACCCTCATGGGGCCAGATAGCTTTAAATGTATACTCTCAAAGTCCTACGCTCAGTTCCGTCTTTACCATGAGGGCACACGGGCCCCCGAAAGAATATATCCACTACACTATTTTAGATGGCGTAAACCTGTCTAAATTAAAATATTAATCGAACACTATATATATATGAGCTATAACTTAAACAGTTAAGCATAATATGTTCAGAAATTATTATTTAAGAAGCTTAAATTTCATTTAAAATGATAAATTTAAGATCATAGCAAACAGAATCATCCCTCGCGGGGTTCTTGGCATTCTAGTCCTTTGCGAGGTACTCAAACTACATATTTATATCAAATACCAATACATAGACAAATCGGCTCAATTACTAATATTCTACCAGAGTAGTGGTGACATCAAAGCACCCCCGATTTACATACAGAAAATACACGGTCTTTGCCTATATAGTTTACCAAAAGCCAACGTTGGTAATGTCAAATCAATCGGTTCAGTATTAAGAGTATATTATCAGATACCGAGTCGAACCTGCACCATCGAAAAATTTCTGCTGATCCAAGTGGCGGGTTTCACTGACTGTAATAATGGACAAATATTTTTTTTAACGTGTCTGATTTATTTCAACCCTGGTTGTGTAAGGTAGATAATGTATCAGGCATATTTTCAATAGCAAATGTGTGCGACGCACATACGGGTCTATCGATCAATAATGGTAACTATATTATATATATATAGGTATTTATTTGCCTACCTCTCGGTCTCACAAACTTTCTTACTGAAACTTTGTTTGATTAAACAATTGGGTAACACATTGGGATTAAGAAATATGTATTATCGGTTATTTGAACGACTCTCCTGTTTACCAATGTTGTTATGTTTTATTTCTAAAACAAGAATAAATAAAAATTTACAGAGGCTTACTTATCTCTGTTGTAAAATAATCTTGATAATCTAATAACATGCTCCAAGTAAGTCTTATCTCTTTTTGGGTGTTTAATCTGATACTGAAAAATTATTTATTTTTTCTTTTCAAAACATTGGAGTACCTATATAATCGGTTTAAACTTATCGAGATTTGTCTTATCCCAAGCGAGTCTGCACTATCTTGAGTCGGCATACTTCTTTGATTCACTTGCAACTACCTTCACATTTTCTAGTCTAATATGTAATCAAATCAAGCCTGTGAATCATTATTAAACAGTTAAGTGTTTTAAAAGCTAGGAACAGCAGTTGCATTACAATCACAAAGAATTCTTCATCTTTGAAGCATTACAAACCTCAAATAAGGCCTTCGGTTCGGAACAAGGGTGACGAAATCATCTGATGAATCATATCGTCGTCTTATGAATGTAACTTTGGTTTCATTTATTATTTCATCGTCTATCGTTACTGATTACCGACTACCGTCAGAGTAGCACTTGCGTAGCGGGTACGCCTGCACCAATTAACTGGTCGCGCGCACGACCAGACAAGAAAGACCTGCTAGAGTTAAAATTTATATGGAACAGTAACTAAATGACAGTTAATATTAAACCTTGTGTCTTATACGTCACAGTGGCATTTCTTATACAATAATTATTGTAATAGATTTATTTGCTTATGGATCTTCCATATACGTAGTTGAAAATTGTATGTCTTTAGATCGAAGTCATCATTAACAAATATTTCACGAAGGCCCAAGCACTTATCTTGATTTTATTCCCCATAACTGCTACCTTAGCAAGATCGGCTCGGGGTATAAACTTACTATAGTAGATTTCAAATAGCATGAGTTCGGTGACAAATGGTATTTTATTAGATTCTCAATGGTATTCATTTCGATATATTAAAGGAATACTATGACAGAGCGAGGTTTCATGAAATATTATGAGTACTATTTTAAAGTAATCAAATGGAATTTCACTAGATATTGGTAAAACCCCTTGACCTTGACGACTCATCCCGACGAAATAGAGTATAGTAATTCTTCGTTGGAAAAAGTGTATTTTGGAGGGCAGACCTGAAGTGCAGAGCTCTGGCAGCTTTTCTACTTCCATAGATTGATCCACATAATCATTTGTATGCCATGACATATGACCATATTTGGTGCAAACCCCGCTTCTAACCGTAGATTGCTTAAAATAGATGCTCAAACTTAATCCGTTTATCCCATTGTGGGATATGTAAATAAATAAATGTGCATTGCTGAATCTACATGTAAGTATGCAGTTTTAAGCGCTCATGTGCTGGTTGGACATATTTTGGGAAAAAATATTTTACTGCTTACGATGGACTCGTGTAATTTTTTTTTTTTTTTATAAACAAAATTATAGTAACGAGTTGTGTATATCCAGACCAAATGCACTGTTGTCTTACTTTTGTAATTGGGTTCAGGTTGAAGAGTGCATGACCTCACTTTTACAGTTTTAAACTGCATCGTGTAAAAGTAATAAATCATGTATTATTTTGACCGGACACTAGAACTTATAATTCGGGTAAATTTTTGAGTAATAATATACTATTATTATTATAGTAGTAATGTCGCTGGAGATAATAACATATTACATAAGTAAATTAAAATGGAGTTCACGTTCCGGAGGTAGGATGGCGAATAACAATGTTCTACACCAACTACAGCAATACTTATAGCCATCTGTTACATTGTGTGTAATGTCTCGTCCTTTACACGCGGACAACCACTTAAGGACTGGCAGCCTTTACTGCCAGTGGCGCTCAATTTTAATTTCAACTTAAACCAATTCAAATCTTACCCCTAAACCCACACGTTGAGTCTAGTTGGCAATTTTATAATTAAGTTAACATTGTATTTTAATTGAAACTATATTACTATGTATTTTCAGTAAAGCATTTGTGGATAAAATGTTGTTGTAATTTAATAATAAATTACTGTTTACCAGGTGATTTCTTCCTTTTATTTTACACCCCACGGAGAATTGTAACACATCATAGAAGAAAACCAACTAAATGTTTATTCTATTGAGATGACAAGCCAAAGCTACATCTTGAACAGTAGGTAGGTACTGCAACATGGAATAACTCATCCATGGAGCTGGCATTATCATTCCCGGGCAACATACGCCCACTTGCAACTCAAAATTAGTCTGATCCGATCTGATTCTAAATCTGCGGGGTTAAAAACGAAGAGTTGCGCAATATTGCTGAAAGGAATTCATTTCCCGAATTCCTGGCAGATCTGACGCAATTCCTATAAATTTTGGTAAAATGGTCACTAATTTCATGCAATTCAATTCATTAGCTGATTCTAATTTGACATTAATGTTACAACACCAAAAATAAAAAACCGTAATTTACCGGTAAGTTTTTCTATTATAATTTTTATGTCGTAAGAAAGAACTAATAGAGAATTCACGTATTAAAATTATGATCTTAAACATGTATAACTATAAAACGTTTATATAACTGCAATTACGTATCTAAAATGGGAATTTATAAATGAATAAGAAAATATTTTCATCTTCGACTGGCAATAATATGGTCAGTCGTCCGTCAATGTCACTAAGTTATATATATTTTACCTACGTTTAAGTAGTAAATAATACTAATTTCTTTTGAATTTTATCAAAAGTACTTTAAATAAGATAAATTCCGTCATTATTTAGTCTAAATAACGGATTATTATGAATAAACAATCACATGAAATGTGCAGGGAAGAAAATTTTTGTGTAGGACAAATAACAAGAAGAAACATTTCGTTCATTCGTTATGAAGACTTTTTAAACTAAAAAAAGCCGAGTATTTGCGAAGACAAAGTAGTAATTGCATAAATATCCTCTATACATGATAAATCATTATGAGGACATTTCACCAAAGTTCCATGTTGAAGTTTCTAGTTTTATGAGAGTGAGTTCGTAAATATCATCAATAAAAGCATAATCTAGCATATTCCCAACCTAATCTCAACAAAAGAATATACTATTATTTCTATTTAACCATAAATTATTGAATTATAAGCCCCAAATAATATGTTCAACAGAAACTAGGATATTTTTATATGAAACATGCAATGCATGTAAAGTGCATAACTAAGACCATTATTAATTAACTTCCCCTTGTTAGATAGGTGGTGGTAGGTTAGGTAGATGATACCTACTATTGATGATGTGCAAACAATAATATAATCAACAAATAATATTACTTTCAGGTTATAAATTACCCGAAGATAAAGATAATTGTACATGGGATTACTAAAAGGATATTTATATTATAATTACTATGGCATCTGTCATCATCATGCTGCTAATATGATGGGGAAAGGACCACAGAGAATTTGGGAGTTGGCGTTGCTATCATGCCTTAACATTACCTACACTAAACTATAATGTTGATAATACTGTAATAAAAGTTACGCTGATTTATTTACTTTTGTCTTTTATTTACCCTATACAACCCGTGTATCTCTTTGTGTCACTGTGACTAGTCTTCGGCAATATATACCAACACAGATATATATATACTCTAGTAATACCTTTGATAGAAAGTAGATCTGCGGATATAATTCCTCAAAACCCTAACGCTTATTCTATTAAAATTTAAGCTGCAGATCTTAAAGCTTTTTGTTATTATTAGTTCTAATCTTTATAAAAAATCAAATATATAAGAAACTGGCTGCATGACAGATGCACGCACAGCTCAAACCGCAGAGTTCAGAGATACTTGAACTTTTGCACACATATTCCTTATAACATAGGCAACTACTAAGGTCTTTTCAAAATTCAACCCCTATGGGGATAAAGAGGGGTTTCTGGGTGGAAAAATAGTATAATATTAATCATGTAAAAATTACGATAGTACTATGTTAGGTTATCATAAAATTTATGGTAAAAGAACTTTATTGGTAGCCAATAACTTTTAACATTCCATAAAATGGTTTATGGGTGTTAGAAAAACCTCGAAATTCCCTCATTATTCATTGATTTTCAACAAAATCTCTAAATTGAATTGTAATAAGTTGCTCCTCGATATCCTCTTATGATTCTACTGTTTGACACAAAAGCAATTCCTATTTAGTGAGCCATTTTACGAATCTCCATAGAAAACTGTCAAAACAATGAATTGCAGAATTAGAATCGTATTGAGATCATATCCTGAATTGCCTACTAAGTGACCATTTTACGATTTGTAATTCAATTCCTAATGGGAACTCAATCCGATTCGGCGTTTCCTTCCTTTTTAGCCCCCCTGGTCACCTATTGGAGATATTATTATTATTATATGCAATACTTTTAGACAGTTCTATAGCCGATAAAATCCACTAATAGCGGGGTAACAATATCCTCGCATGATTCATTAAATACCTACTTGAATGTTACTTTTTCAATCATTGACATGTTTATGAAAATTATTTATAAAAATGTATTTCTATGTCATTCAATGATTTGATAAGAACTTAGAAATTGCTAGTCATATTATATATTTTGGTTTGTACTTTATAAATAAAATTTCGGTTATACATCGCACATCTTTATATTTGTTGATACCTATTCTGTCTCACGATACCTTTGAACAGACTCATTCTGAAGCCCGTATACACGTACCTACACGTATGTATGACCCAAACTGGGAAAACACGTAGGTCACAGATATATCACAAATCACTACCATTTAACCACTATTACCGAGCTAAGCATAAAATCACATTGGCATCCACTCCTACCAGGCGATAACAAACACGTCTCAAATAGAAAGTTTCAAATAACGGTCAAGTGTTTAATAGAAGCGTTTTACCTGAAATAAAACGCATATTAAATACTTACCTTATTTGAAACTTTAGTTTTTAACTCTGCCTGGTATTTTCGACACAATGACCAGAGAGCGCGCGGCTCACGCCCGCCACTCTGCCTGGAGTGGATGGAAGGGGATGTGCGAGCGAGACGGCAATATAAGGTAGACAAGGAAGGTATATATAAAGCAGAAAACAAGGAAGCCTATCTCAAATAGAAAGTTTCAAATAAGGTAAGTATTTAATATGCGTTTTATTTCAGGTAAAACGCTTCTATTTTACAAAAGAGGTTTTGTATTTAAAAAAAAAAACAGTATTTACTGCTTATTAAAATAAATGAAACTGCTAACTGATCGCGTTGGTATCGTAGGTATATGGTAAGTGAGACAGGCACCTTTTATCCCGGGCACGTGGGTGAAATTTGGGGTCTTTAGTTATTTTGGCCCACTTACGAATGGCCCGCGGGCCATAACTAACCATTATGGCCCTCTTTTTGGCGGGAACTTGTAGAGAGATGTTGTGTTTTCATTTTAATTTTCATGAATTCGTGTATTTTGAGTTTTATTGCGTATTATCGATGGTATTTTATCCAATAAACATCAATCATGTGCACCAGTGAAGTGAAATGAAATGAATTATGTGTATCGTGACTTTACAAGTTGTCTCAAAAAGTCCGTGTAAAGTTTTAGTACAATGACCACCATTGTACTAAAATGAAAATGATATTATATAAAATTACACGTATGAAATGGCTGTATGGTTGAAAAATAACCCTTGCCTATCCTTTTATGGATGAATAAACTACTACTACTACGTTATGGCCCGCTGTCAAAACAAACAAAAAACTGAGTGATAGCGAGTTATAAATGATCAAAATGATTTATTTTCTACGTTAGGAACGTCATTCTTTTTAGAAACTGGATATTATCTTACGTCAATAATTATTAAGTAAGGATTTAATTAAAGAATAAACCAATTCCATAAAGAGATGTTTTTGAAATACGAAACTAACCTATAAAAAATCTGAAACCACTAATTAATTTAAATTCAACGCTTGTTGAAATACAGTTCGATTTTCTGTAAGTAAATTTAATGAAGCTACTGTTACCAAAAATGCGACAAAATGGGCAATTTATTATCACGAAAAAATATTCAGTAAATTGAGTGTGGGGGAGGTGAATGTGCGGAATCCAATGTCCATAATTATGTTGCGGGGAAACCAAAAAGGGACTTTGTAAATAGGGCTGTATCAAAATAATACAATTCTATTTAGTTCTATTTAAAGCTCCTAGACTTGCTATTTAATGGCATGCCCCTATAGCTATTACCAATGTATGGTTAAACTAGCTGTACCCCGCGGTTTCACCCCATTTCCAGGGATAGCCTATAATACACTCGGGGATAATGTAGGTTTAATATAGATTAGAGCGTTTAAACAAACAAACAAAAAAACTCTTCAGATTAAATAAGATACTTGTCATTTCCGCGTCTTCTTATTTATTTATTATCCTTTGCTAGTATAGTCCTACAAACTTATCTGACCCTGTGGTCAAAAGAGGAACTAACGACGCCATTTTGAAATTTCAATCGCCATTGGTCAAAGAGAATATAAACTTTACGTTCATTGGTTGTTTGCTCCAACATGCGATGACAGCGACTCTCTCACCGGGCCAGATAAGCTTATGGCACTATAAGGGTTGTTGAAAAGTCCCAATTCCACAGTTTCACCGCAACATAAACACAGATAATATAAAATATGGGTACATCGTTAACCTCACCGTTTAATTGGGCCAGTGCTCGTTTGGACAAACAAATGTAAATGTTTTTTGTGTGATATACGGTGCCCTTTGACCATTTGTGAAATATTCGCAATCTGTGCGCGATAGCATTGTTTTTTAGGTTAAGGTAAGTGACTATGTGTACTATGTGTTTTAGCAGAGTGGACTGTGGTCACTGGTGGTCACAATGACACAAGATTGTGGTAAAATGAATGATATGGCCCAGGAATAAAATAATGGGGCTTAGAATAACAGCTACGGTGTTCCCCTGCCTGTCGTAAAAGGCGACTAAACGGGGCCTTTGGGGTCGTGGGCAATCAGGGCGGGGGCCCTGTGTGTCCAGAAGCGACCCCAAGGAGCACGATGAGCCGATGTGGTCACGACTCATCGTGCGATAGCACAGCGAGGGTGTTGGGGGGAGGTATCACACTTCCCCCGGGCCGAGCTATCTTAGCGCCGCGCGTGGAGGGGTGAGCAGGTACGCGTTCAATACGAGAACCCGCCGGTACCCGCCGAACCCGGTTTTAGCCGGTAAAAGTCCGGCATAACCTGGCCGCTACCCCCGGGGCGGTCAGGTATCCTATGAGGATTTCCCCACGAAAAAAGGAATAAAAATATGCTTCAAACAGTTCTATATAGTCATCGATTTTGCATATAGATAATCTTCTGGTTTAATCGGAGCAGGTAAATATAAACTTATTTATACTAACCATTTAATGCTGACCAAATGATTCTTATTGTTCGCAAACAGGTACATCTCTATCAGGATATCTGAAACAAAATAACTTTCATTGCAATATCTTTCACTTATAAATAAATTTTGGTGGTAAGTTTAGTAGCTTTGACATTCAAAAGTGCCCTACTAGGGCCTAAATTGAATCAGCAAAACTGATAATAGAAAACTAAATGTGGTAGTTTGGCTTTAATGGCTCTCTTTGGCTTTGGTATTTAATGAAGACTCTGCATATTGCAAAGAATTTATAATTATCATTATTAGAGAACGATTATCACCAAATTCAGCGACAAAGTTAATTCTCGTTTGAACCACAATACAATTTTGAATTACACTGTTATACAAGCGACGAGAATTTAACATACCGTGTGATGTGGGTCATAACGTTTGAACCTTGTATATAAGCCGACAAGGACGCGGAAGCCGACATAATAATTTAATGACAAATTTTAGAAGCATGTGACATTATGAGATTACCTGTCATAATAAATGCCATCTAATATTTTCCATGTAGTATATAAATCTGTGTATTTTCCCTGTATTATTTTTATTCCAGAACATGGGGCAGCTGCGGCCCGCTTTTTTTGACGCTTGCAATATACGGGGCATCACTCACACGTTACCGACCCTTCCCCCCTCCCCAATGAGTTCTGGCGAACACTACATACAGTTATGTGGCTGCGGTATTCTGTAAGGAGGTACGTCCCCAGTCGAGCTGCTCGCCGAGCGAAATAACACTATACTTACTCTTCGTCTCTTTTGGCTTTGGACCAAATTATCTTTTTATGCCTTTTGCAGTCGAGACCATGGGACCGTCGGGACCGAAGCTCACTGATTTTCTTGCATATCATCATCCAAACTGAACGAGGTCTTCGGAGAACCGTGGGCGAGCGTTTTCCGCCAACGCATCAGCTTGGCTCCAAAGAGGAAACCTGCTGGGAAACTTGCTTAATCGGTAGCAGCGGCAGATTCAATGAAATGAATATAAAGATTGTATCTCATCATAGTCATCTCGATATCTGCAATAGGATGTCATATTCGCGTTATAATTTTCATCCCCGTAAAAGTATAACAACCATGAAATTGCTTGGACTTTAAATTTAATTTATCTGTTATCACTGGTTTTGCGAGGATTAGCAACAAACAACGTTACGCTTTTAGCCCTTTTCTCAGTATCAACAACTTTTGTTTTTGGGGCTTAGTAGGTAACCAAATAACATCGGGAGAATACCATATTCTATTGTAGAATCGTAGCTAAAACTAAAGTTTTTGACACGTGAATGGTATAAAACTTTAGCTAACTTTAGTTTGAATAATAGTAGATTGTTCGCCAAGGGTTGAAAGACACCCATTTGATACCAGAAATGTTGGCACTCGAACAAAGTGAGAGCCTTAGTTGACACAATTAACAAATATTATTATTATTATTTTCCGCCCTGGGGTCGAAAAGTATCACTTTCAATAGTAGGGGAGCCCAAGCGGGGATTTCGGGATTTACTAAAGCGCGGCAGATTAATATACAGGGGGATACCTTGTACCCGGTTAAGTACCTCCACCAAACATGAGGCCCATATATAAGGCCGCCCGTGAAGGATACAGGATCAGATTAGTAAAAAAAAATTGACCATCAGAAATTCTCGAGCGCGTCAGATTAAGGTAGGGTGAGTTAATTACATCCTAGAAAGTGTATATTCCACTAATCTGACAATTTGAGAGTGACGTAAAGAAAGGGGAGGGCACCAAAAAATTGTAAAAAAAAAACGTCATCTCGACATTCTCGAGCGTATCATTTTTATTTTGAAGGAAATAATTCAAGAATAATGAAAGATATATAATCTGACGATTTCCGCAAGCCGAAATAACAAAAATTCGTCGATAAAGTAAAATGCGTGCAGCTTCGTGATGAATACATTTCCTTCTCCGCGTTTCTATTCCTCTCTCACTCCGTCCCTACTCTGGTTTCTGCTGCCATGACGCCATCACAGCTAATTATAAAGACTCGTTCGTGGCATACTGTTTACAACGTGTTTCCAATTAATTATAAAACATTAAATTTTTTTAAGTTTTTTTTTAAAATTATTTTTTTATAAATACATGTTTTCTACTAAAAAAGCATACACTTATTTATTTGCATGCTATTTCCTGAGCTTTTCAATTAATTAAGTTCAATGATTTAAAAAAATTAAAAAAAAAAATTTACTTCCCGCTAAGAAAAAGTTATTGGTTTTAGCCCGAGTTACGATAGGCGGTCAGGGACTTTAGTTAAAAAAATATAATTTTATTATTACAAAATGGTATATAATATGTTCACACAATGGCTAGCACAAGACTAATTTAAAATACAATTTATGATACGAAAAGTAGGTAATGCAACTATGCATTCTTGGTGTCGGCGACGTTGGCTTCTGCGGCGTCGGCGTTGACTACGTCGGCAATCTCAATAGGTTACGACGTGGTAACTCCTCCCTCCTTAAGATGGAAGCGCAAACTGCAGCTTCCAGTAGCGTCCTCGCTACTATTGGTGACCACCTTATTCGGCTTCTTTAACAGCTTCCATGCGATTGCGACTGCTAGTATGATGTATAAAACCAATGTGGTCCAGCTCGGAGTTGCCATGGCGTTGACCCAGGTCCAGTTTAGGTCGTCTCTGCTTCGTAGATCTTCTGCTTTGTTGATTAGTTGGTGGATGCTGTCCAGTGATACATCTTCTAATTGGAGTTGATATTTTATGGATTCTTCTGGTATTTCCTGTCGTTTGGGTAAAGGGATTATTTCGTTTATATGGATTGTGTCTAAATGTGTTTGCAATGTTCTATTCAGTATATTAATCTGACAGTCGTTGGTTATTGTGGTAAGGTATATTCCAGCTGTTTTTCGGTATTCGGTTTTGGTTCCACATTGACTTCTGATGATTTCCTCTTCTTGTAATATCAGCAACCAGTTGTTATCGTAGATCTTCTGAATTTTGCCTCTCTTTAAATCCATTCTAGCGTGAGTGCAGTTTGCTGACTCATGTTTAATCAGAGATATGATGCAGTCCTTGGAGTCTTCGATCTTCCCGGTGTCCAACATCTTGCAGAGCTGGATATCTTCCGTGATATGTCGGCAGTTTTCTTCCAGGTAAGTGTACTCATCGTTGCCAAGAACAAGGTATTTGGATTTGGGTATAATGGTTATGTTATTATTGTCAGGAATGGAATAAAGGTGTATTAGGTCATATATTTTAGGGTCTATAGATGGTATGTCTAATATAAAAGTAAGCGTGTGTTCCGTACTATAAGCTTTGACGTCTATTGACCTTTCAATTTTGTGAATATTTGCCATATTAGCCTCTGCGACCGGAGTGAACGCATACATTTTTCGTAAATTCAAGATTTCTAAAACTAAATTTTGTGGGCTGATTATACTAGGATGCATTGCTCCTAATTGAGCGAAGGTCATAGCATTTTCTAGTAACATCAATTTATCTAAAATTATTTGTAAACTAAAATCTATCTGAATATAAATGTCTAAGAAATGTAAATGATTAATAACTAAATTAGAACTACGAGTTACGTTTTGCAGAATTGCAACTAGATGTTTCTGATTTTCATTTATTTTATTAAATTGATTACTAAACTCACTAATAGTGTTTTCTGCTAAAACTAATGATTTACTTTGGGTATTTTGTATACTATTTATCTTATTATATGCGTTAGCAATTTCTTGTTCGAATTTTACTGCATCTTCATGGTCTAAATTCCCGGTTATAGCTTTCACAACTGATCCTAACCCATTTATAATACCACGCCTAACTCTAACTCGGGGTGTAATAAACGTTATCTTTCTATCTATTAAAGTTATAGTATGTTCTATTTGCTCTTTGTATGATTTATGTAATTCATCAGATGCCGTGTTCTTCTCAGCATTTCTAGTACTTGCATATAACGAAGTAAGTTTAATCGAACATAAATGTATATAAGAAATATTATAAACGCAAGCTAGGCGAAAGGAATCGACCTGTTTAAGGATTTCTCCTTGTTTGAGCAAAAGGATTCCGTTCTCATTGTTAACTGGGTTGAATGTTACGTTTCCTGCTGCGTAGAGCGTGATGGCTCCGGCGATGAGGGTCCTGGAACAAGGTGTGGTCGTCGTAATAATTTGAAGTGAACCCTTATTGACTTGGAGTTAGGGTGATTACCTATTATCTCTGCGACGTTGTTAGGATGGAGATGAATGATCTTATATGGTCCTTTAAGTACTGGTTTAGTCTTATCGTTACGTGCCGTTTTCGCGACCTGTTTAAATACCGTTTCACCTACCTTGAATGTAATTTCTTCCGCATCTCTGTTACGCTTTGCAATTACCTGTTCCTTGTTTTTTGACGTATAAGCTGCAACACACTCCTGTACTGCCTCAGCGTTTGCTCTATGCTTAATAACGTAGTCCTGATAGAATTCTTTGGGATAATAAAGTTCTAGCGGGTTCCTAGATGCTGTATGACCAAACAATAATTCATGTGGTGTATAACCTGTTGTTGAATGTATAGCATTATTATATGCAATAACAGAATATTTCATAATCAATTGTATAGGGTCATCTTTATTAGTCATTCTTTGTATTCTGACTATTTCTGCTAATGTTGAATGAAAGCGCTCGACTGGGGAATTTGAGTTCGGGTTATAGGGGGTGGTAAAATGTATATTAATATTATGCAAAGCGCATATTTCCTGAATAACATCGTTGTCGAATTTGCTATCTGAGTCGGTGGTTATTTTTAATGGTAGCCCTAGGACTGAAAACACATTTAATAGTGCCTCTGCTATGTGAACGCTGCTAGATGCGCTTAATGGGACAGCTTGGGCGTACTTTGAGAAATTGTCTATAATTGTTAAGAATGTCGCTCCCCCTGAGGAATATAAGTCCATAAATAGGTGCTGCATAGGTTTAGTAGGTGTATCTGTTAATGCGAGGGGTGGCTTTAGGGGATTGCGTTCATACTTCGCTTTGAGACACGTCTCGCACTGATTTATGAATCTTTGAATAGTGAGAAGCATGTTAGGCCAGTGATAGTTCCTATGAACCTGCTTATAGGTTTCTTGAATACCACGGTGAACTGTTTTACCCTCATGGTATTTCTTTACTAACTCCTGTTGTTCTGTTTTATTTTCTACCAAAGTAACACGTGAGGTACATTTGAATAATTTGGGACCCCTATCGTTAAATATAGTTGTATACACTCTCGAGAAAGCCGTATACAGTTCTTCAGAATGGAAATAGCAATGGAAAACGCGATCTGCTACAGTATGCTCTTTTAGGAATCTTATTATTTCCTGTTCTGTATTATTAACCGGTATAAATACGTCTTTAATTAACGTTCTCGAGTTTGTTGACCTATCATCTACTCTATATACTGAGCCTGGGGTTGATCTGATATGAAACTGTTTAAGCTGTCTATCAATGGCATCTGTTAAAATAGGAATTCCGTTATTATCATTATCGGGCTGAGTATGATTTGTAGAAATCAATTGATTGGCATCTACTGTTACCGTACTCATACTATCAGATTCTACATCTGCATGAGATTGGGGAATGTTTTCGCTATCGGGTACGGTATTACTTTCTATATCATGATTGTTAACTCTAGCGTTATCTAACTCGGCTTCCACTTCGACCTCACCTTGGTTTTCGGTTACAGCGAGATTGCGAGCATTTTCAAAAATTCTATTAATTAATTCATCATCTTCATTATCATCTAAATTTACTGCCAAGGAGTCTATACTATGATGAAATATTTTTGCTCTTGATAATGCGTCCGCGTTTGTATTTTGACGGCCCTTTTTATAAACTGCTTTATAATCGTACTCCGCAAGTTTTAGCCGCCAACGAGTTAATTTTGAGTTGGGATCTTTAAGGGACATCAGCCATGTCAAAGGTCTATGATCGGTATATATCGTGAACTTACGACCATATAAGTAGGGTCTGAAATATTTGATTGCCCATACTATGGCTAGAAGCTCTTTTTCTATAGTTGAATATCTAGATTCGGTGTCAGATATTGTACGAGATGCGTACGCTATTGGTTTATCTGATCCCACATTGCCTTGGGATAAAACCGCGCCTAGGGCAACATCGGATGCGTCTGTCGTTAAGATAAAAGGTTCGTCAAAATTGGGGTACTGCAAAATCGGGGCGTTTGTTAAAATTTGCTTACATTTATTAAATGAATCTAAGAATTCCGGAGAATGAATAACTTTACTATATTTCTTCAAACACAGTGTCATTGGCTTAGTCAGTTTGGCAAAATCTTTTATGAACTTGCGGTAATACCCTACAAGTCCTAAGAACGATTTTATTTCCTTCTGATTCTGTGGTAACGGGAAGTTAAGCACGGCTTTTATCTTATCCTTATTAGGCTTAAGGCCTTGGTCAGTCAGTTCGTGTCCTAGGAAAGTAACCTGTTTCTGTAAAAACTGAGATTTATCTAACTGTATCTTAAGATTGTGAATTTTAAACCTATCAAAAACTTGTTTTAGTTTTTGCAGGTGCTCTTGTAATGACGTAGATATAACGATGACGTCATCAAGGTACGTATACACATTATCTATACCTCTTAAGATATGATCCATCATTCTCTGGAAAGTACTGGGTGCATTTTTAAGACCAAATGGCATGCGTAGAAATTCATAGTGGCCTCTTTCCGTGGAAAATGCCGTTTTCTCAATATCGTTAGGATGCATTTCTAGCTGATGGTAGCCACTAGCAAGGTCAATTGTAGTAAAGTACTGTGCGCGTCCTAATCTATCCAGGATATCATGTATATTCGGCAAAGGATATTTATCTTCTACTATCCTATCATTGAGACGTCTATAGTCGATTACTAACCGCCATTTAACCTTTCCTGATGCATCTGGTTTTTTTGGTACAATATGAACGGGGCATGACCAGGGAGAAATGCTTTCTCTAATTATTCCCTGCTTTAGTAAATTATCTATTTGTTGACGAATCTCTTTACGTTGTTGCGGGGCTTGTCGATAACTTCGAACAAAAATTGGGGTATCATCTTTCAACCTAAGTTCATGTTTCACTGTATGTGTAAAAGTTAATGGAATATTTTCTGAGTAAAATAAGTCCCTATATTGATAACAAATTCTAGTTATTTCGCGCTTTTCCTCTTCGTTCAAATGATCGGTCCTAATTTTCTTTAAATTTTCGCAAAGTTCCTTGTCAATATCTGTCTCTACTTGTAACGAATTAAGCTTATATTCCTTATTTTTAATGATGACTTCTGAATACGACTCTAATTCCATAGGTGACTTATTAGATATAACTTTCTTTTCATCACTATAATTTATAACCGATGTTCTAAAACTGCCATTTTCTACGTTAACAATTGCGGCTGGAGACTTTAAGCCGTCTGACCAACAATAATTATCGTGTATATATTGTCCGTCTGTATAGTGAGTTTTAACCTTTACTAACTTCTCGCAATTAGGTTCTATACTAATCTTTACAGGGCAGTCAAAATGAATAGGAATATCCGCCGTGATTGTACGTAAAACTTTATTTTTTATGTCTATGTTACTTTTCATTTTCTTCAGTAGGTCTAAGCCGATAAGCCCTTTATATTTCTTGTCAAAATCAAATAATAAAAATCTATGAGTTATCTCACTATTAAATGCTGGTGGTAGGGGAAGATATACTACGTGTTTGTGGCTCGATACCGCGTGAGCTGTAGTTATTTCAAATGGTTCATATTCTACGCAATTTTCAAAAAGGGTTCCTCGTATTACGCTGGGTGATATAGCTGAGCATGTGGCTCCCGTGTCTATTAAAAATTTACCTTGAAATTCCGGCAGCTCTATGTACGGGAGATGGTCTTTATCTTGTATGTTGAGTTTTACTAGCTCTGGTCGGACTGCTGCTCGCCGGGAGGAAAATCCTGAAAATAGCTAACCTCAGGGTCCTCGTTATCTGGGAATTCGAATTCATTCTGCGTTCCTTGTGGTTGTTGTAAAGCGTACTCGTACTCACCTTGATTGGGTAGTTGCGGTGAAATATTGCTAGAATGTGGCGAATAAAATAGCTCCTCGGCGTCGAACTGCTTTTCAGGCTTATTCAAGGATCTCATGGTGACGTCTGAAACCTTTTGTGGGGGGTTTACTTGCTGGGGAATATTTTGTTGGGCCCTAAAATTGCCTGACTGCCTGAAGTTTCCGGAGTTTGACCTAAAATTACCCGAAGCCCTGTTTTTCCAAGGCGACATGGATTGGACCCACTGCTGTCGCTGTTCTGGGGTAAAATTATTTTGTTGGGGGTTATATCCTGGTTGCGGCTGCTGCGTTCCAAAATTACGAAACTGTTGATTATTGTGGATGTTAGGTCTATGATCCGCTTTGGCCTTCGCTTGGGATGTACTTGGGAGGTTAAGATTAGAGTTTCGGTTGTATGCAAGTCTAGCCTCCTCCTGCCTTGCGGTAACTATAGCCGATTCTAAAGTTTCGGGTTTAGCTATTTTAACCCCGACAGAAACAGTGAAGTCTAATTGATTTACATATTGTTCAATGACCATATTCTCGTAATATCTCTTATCAGTATGTTTTCCTACTGCATATAATACGTCGAGCATTTCTCGAAGTCGCTTGCCATACGTCTCTGCGTCCTCGTTTCTGAGCTTGCGAGTTCGAGTAAGCTCCTGCATGACTTGTATTTCATTCCTCGGTTCGCCTAATCTCCTAATTAGCGCGTCCCTAATTGACTCCCAGGTAGAAAGACTTTCCTGGTAGGCTATGGCATCTATTGCGGTGCCACTAAGTTTACTCTTTATTAGACATATTAAAAACGGGTGTGCTCTAGATGCCTCATCCAAAAGCGCTAATAAATTTTCTACCTCTCTAATATAATAATTTAAAAGTTTCGAATTGCCGTCGAACCTCGGCATTAAATCCTTAACCAGTTTGAAAGTTGAGTCATAATCTTTGAGCGACATTTCCGCGGTTTTAATTCGTAATATTACAACAATGAATGAAATTTAATACCTCAATGAATGAATGCCTACCGCGATTTTAGCTTATAGACAAACACATGTACGTAATTAAATAAAGTAATTATATATAATACGGCGGGAAATATAGCAAAGGGATCTTGGACAAACGAGAGTACTCACCAGAACAATCTCTGCATCTCCCAGCCGGGTCTTGTGTAGTTCAGGACCTCCAATTTTCCGGAACTCCCGAAATGTTTTAGTGACCGCCCGAAGGTTCTTATTAACGGATCACGGGACAACGATTTAAGAACCGTACACTCTTTTATCGAAGATTTTGATTCGAAAGTATGAGTGCCGCGATCCTACCGACTGCGCCAGTTACGATAGGCGGTCAGGGACTTTAGTTAAAAAAATATAATTTTATTATTACAAAATGGTATATAATATGTTCACACAATGGCTAGCACAAGACTAATTTAAAATACAATTTATGATACGAAAAGTAGGTAATGCAACTATGCATTCTTGGTGTCGGCGACGTTGGCTTCTGCGGCGTCGGCGTTGACTACGTCGGCAATCTCAATAGGTTACGACGTGGTAACTCCCGTTCTGCGAAAATCGAGTTTTCATCACATCTCGACTTTTTAAGGTCATAGGAAGCTTCCCTGACTACCCCCGCGATGTTGTCACTGTCTGTATAGTCACTATGTGTGTGTGTGACTATGTGACTCGCTTATAACTTTTGAACGACTAAACCGATCGGAATCTACTAAACGGCGTTCTAAAGAGTTCCCTCAAAATTAGATTTCCTGTGAATTTGAACAGATTCGGACCGATAGATTTTGAGAAATTTTGAAAAATCTCAAAAAAAAATAAGTTTTTTTTTTTGAAAGTGGTTTTCTTGGAATAACTTTTTAACGGCTTTATCGATCAACTTCAAAAACTAATCCGCTTTTGAGCTTGAAAAACCACGTCGATCGCCACCAAGCTGGTCAAAATCGGTTGATTCGTTCGAAAGATATCGTGAACGAAAAAAACCCAAAAACAAAAAAAGTGTTTTTTCGGGATTACTCCGAAATTTTTGGTTCGATCAATTAAAACTAGAAAATCACTTATGAGGATGATAAAACTGCGTCGAATGCTGCCAACCGCGTGAAAATTGCTTGATCCATTCAAAAGTTATTGCGGTTTGAAAATTCCAAAAATAGTGTTCTATGAAACTTCTATCAGACTTTCGAGCTGGGAGAGCTAGCTCAAAATATCACATAAATTATATTTTGAGCTCAAAAATGTCATAAGTACAATTTTAAGCGCCCAGGAATGGAATTAGCGGGAAGTTGCAGGGATGGCCTTTAGGGTGAACCGTTATTCTAATTTTTTTTTGTCAGATCAGGCGAATCCCTCTAGATAATCGTCAGATTATGAGACGGTACGTTTAGAACATAAAGATGAACCATATATATCTTAACCTGCCGCGCTTGAGTATTCCAAAATGGCGAATTTTTTTTGCACATTATGAAAATGCCCGCGAGTTTGCGTTCCATCGAAATCGTCAGATTAGTGAATGAGAGCTTTTTTTTGGTGCACTTAACACTCCCTTAGAAAATCTGACGCGCTCGATAATTTTTTTTTTTTTCATTTTCAACCCTTACATACAACCACCCGCATCATGCAAACGATCAGATTAACATACGTACATTATTTAAAAATATGTAGGGCATTGATGCTATCAATATCTGACGCGCTCGAGGATGTCCATGCAACAGTTTTTTTTTACATATTTAAAAATCTATAGCCGCTTCCCCCACCGATGAAAAGGTATATATCATATAACATTTTTTTCTTCTTATCATCTAAGCTTTGCAACCCAATAGGTCTCTACGACGCTCGAGTAAATCCCCATTTAGCATCGTGGGCTCCCCTACCACAACCCGCTTCTTAGATAAACTATGGTCTACTTTCAGACTTAAAGGGATGATAAGTTTCAATGCTTTTTAGCGCCTTCAGTGCTGGAGGATTTGTTTAATGGAGATAAAATGACTTGAAAAAATAAGAAGTATTTGCAAAGAGGTCCTTGCTTAATAATTCGTAGTTTATATTATGACACACTCAAAACAATATAATAAAAAGCCTAAATATGTTATCATTTTTCGTTTTACGTGTCTGAGTACTCAGACCAGCTTCACCTGTATAGAATTTAGATATTAAATCTGCTTTTTTTCGCGTTCGCGTTCACCTTTCATAAGTTCACATTGAAATGTCACTTTGTGGTCCGAATGTGGTATCTATATGACCTTATTTTCCTTCACTGAATCCCCAGCTTATAATATGAATCATTTTCCACATTTTGAGTATATGAAAGGACTTTACCTCAATAGACATTTGTGCTCTACCGAACAACCAACCTACTTGGAATTATAACCATTGATAAAAAGATGTAAGATTTTTTTTTTGTAAAATTTTATGTAATTGGGTGTATAAGTCGAGTCGATTTCGGTAGCCAGATGGGTGACCGCCTAGGGATATATATCTTGCGTTGTCGGTAGGCACGTGAAGCCAAAGAATTTGTATTAGCGAAATCCTAAGTCTTTGCGTAATGCCGTTGGTCCCAGCTGACATTTAATTGTGGTAGTCGAAACATTAAAGTTTTCGTAACAAACTTTCATATCGCCCATTTGTTTGTCTTCAAAATTGTGGTTGACATTAATATCATAACCTACTTGCACCCGTTCTTCAGTCATCGGTTTATAATCCTCAAGTTTTATTAGTAGAAAGTTTGTTTGCTCGAGCAACTTTTATTATAATTTTGTGTATTTTTTTGTACATATGCGTTGTATAAATATTTTTCTTTGTTATTGTGACTCATAATAACTATAACAATACACCATTATATCATCGCCCAAACTGATAATGTAGTTTGTAGGCGTAACTCTTATGACACAGTTTTTTTATATAGGTATACATTTTTTTTTTACAAGTATCATTTAATCTATTTAAAATACAATCTATTATATATATGTCACCGTATTTTTGTGAAAACCGTTAGTTTATAATCTACCTAGCGAGATTGTAAACTCCCCGATAAATTGTGAACTGTACCATACTGCTTACAATATTACGTATTCATTTCCGATAGTTTATAATCTATCCATGTCAAACCGTCATATTGCAAACGAACCTGCACTTGCCGACAGGGTTCACAATCTGTCCGATTTTATCACTCGTAATATTGTGAACCGTCCCTGAGTCTTAGCGGTAGAGCGATTTGTAGAATACTAGAATCAATATCCGACATTTTTAATTGGATATAGTTTCACAAATATAGTAAATACACTTTACTTACACGAGAAATTGTATTAAAACATGAAAGGTACTCAGGTTATGTTCGGCTACTAACAGTTATTTTTCACAGAAACTTGACTTATTATTTAAATCCTTGTTTATTTTCACAAATAATTGTAACTTTATGATAACGTTCACTTATTTTAAACACAAAATCTAATAAAAACTAAAAAAAAAATGTTTGTTTACGTTCGGTGATAACAAATGACAGCTAGGTAAAGATGGCGGCGCGGGGCACATGACGTTCAAACAATCAGCGCGCAAAGAGTATTCCGTCGGGTTCTAGTATGATGCCAGTTCACAATATAACGGTTTGTTGCAGATAGATTATAAACTATCGGAAATGAATACGTTATATTGTAAGCAGTATGATACAGTTCACAATTTATCGGGGTGTTTATAATCTCGATAGGTAAATTACAAACTAACGATTTTCACAAAAATAAGGTGACATATACAAACTACTTAACTAATATATATATTATTATTATACATAAATGAAAAAATAACACGTAAAGAGAAATCGTTCAAGTTTTTTTTCTATCCCCAGTCGGTAATAGCTTTTTATGATGGTAATAAAAATATAACGAGTAAACAAGGATAACAAAGGGCCGCCATGGATGAATTGGATTGTGACCGCCTGACCTCCCGTGTAGGGCAAATTAAATGTAAATAAAACTATAGGTACACTTTTATTACTTCCTGCCACAGACAAAAACAAATCTTTACTTATTTCTGCTGCTTTATCTCAAACTAACTGTCCCCTGAAAAAGTAGCCCATATAGTGCTTAGCGATACTGTAGCTACCTATTAAGCCCACCACAAACGTAGCTTTATAATTATAAATCATAGCTAGGCATTACGATATATATTTTCAATACTATCTTTGAGTGACCGCACATGCCACTATAATAAATAATGTATTTCTGTGACTTCACCAACCTAAACTGTATGTTTTATAGCACAGCATATTAATATATATTATAGCTACGTATGTGAAGGGCTAGAGTGTTTTTTTTTTTAGAATCAGATAAATAGGTAGATACCCTCCACTTATACACAAACTTACGAAATTCACACTCTCGCTTTATAATATTACTAGCTGTCCCTCGAGGTTTCACCCGCGTTCCCGGGATAAAAATAGCCTATGTCCTTCTCCATACCATAGGCTATCTGCATGCCAAATTTCATGATGATTCGTTGAGTAGTGAATGCGTGAAGGCGTAACAAATAAACAAACAAACTCACTTTCGCATTTATAATATTAGTTAGGATTATAGACTAGCTGTCCCGCACGGTTTCACCCGCATTTCCGAGGGATCGTATGTTTTCCCGGGATATACAAACTTTCGGTGTAAATCCAGAAAGCGTAACAAACATCCATTCGCATACAAACTTTCGCGTTTATAATATTATATATAAGGATATTTCATGCTTCATATTCTTAATTTATATGTTCTACTTTTGAACACGATAATTGTGTGTTTAATGTATATCCTCTTTGAGGATAATGGGCCTAAAGATATTTATTAACATATCCAAACAGAGAGTCAAACAAGTAACAAAGTTCGAAATATGATTGTTTGCTACGAGGGATCCGTCAACTGCTACGAAAACTTCTACGAGTTCTACAACTTTTTAAGTAGATATTGTACTTGTTGACTCAGTTTCTACAAAGACGCTCCAAACATAATAATTAATTACTTTTCTATCAATCTGTTTTTATTTTTAACCGACTTCAAAAAGGAGGAGGTTATCAATATCAGATGTTTATATTTTTTTTTATGTATGTTCGGCCATAACTCCGTCATATATAGACGGATTTGCAAAATTCTTTTTTGTTCGAAAGGGGTTTATTCCGAAATGGTGCCATATAAATTTCGTATATATGAAACTAAAAATTCTAAAAATAAGTTAACTTTTTAACAATAAAATAAACCGCCTTCAAAGTACACTAAAAAGTATGAAATAACTCTTATCTGACACTGTTTTGAAGTCAGTTTTTGGTGTACTTTGAAAGCGGTTTATTTTTTTGTTAAAAAGTTAAATTATTACATGTATTTAACAATTAAAGGTATACCTGACTTATTATCGTCCAATCCAGTTTTTGGCACTTTTGCATCTCAATTATTAGTAATATAGTATTTTTTCCGTATTTAGGCTTATATTTTCCCGCAATCTAATGATCCCCATGATAAGTGATGATGTGGCCGAAGGTCGCAAGCACACAAATCCTAGAATGAACTGGCTCTCAAGTGCAGCTATCGGAACACATCGATAGTTGCTTGGCGACAGATTTTCAACTTTAGGATGATAGCCAGCCAGGTGGGTATTACAAAGTACCCTATCACCGTGCTATCGATGTTGCAGTTATTTATTTGATAATGTAACCGAAAAAATTATCAAATAAAAACTAGGAGTATAATACATAAATCTATCTAAATTTCAGAATCGACATCCATCACTCGTAGACCGTAACAAACTCAGCCGACTGAAGTGTCAATCCAAATAAATTCGGTGAATAAGAAGGCTTCTGTGGCTTTATGTAAAATATTATTCGATCTAAAGATATTGATGTGAATATCGGTGTAATGTCCTATATTTTATGACCTCAATCGTAGGTTATCATTGGACAAGAATGAATAACATTATTTTCTCACTTTTCCAGGTATAAATTTTATCAAAAACGCTACGCCAATGTTCGTAAAATACTACGTATAGAGAAGCTATCATAAGCAAATGTTAAGTCCCATTTTTTTAAAGTCAACTAAAGTTCTCTTTAGCGCTGAAACAATAATTAGTCGTCTAACTAAGCAGACAGTAGAAACACGTAGCGCAATCAGAACGCTTTTAGTATTCTTTTGTCAAACACCGTGATTTCACGGTGCTTACGCGTTTCGATCATCGTTCTACAACAAGTGTGCCGGATGGCCTCAATGTAACGGAACATAGTTGTGATGTGTAGCGTCTTCTCTATACGTAGTAATAATAGCTCAATGTGTTTTCAAAAGAATGATAATAATCCTTTTTAACACGCTTTTATTAGCTTCACCTGTATGTATGTATCTATATGTATGTATGAATGTATGTAAAGGAATCTTCGAACGTAATTTTCATCGACTTCCAGACGTCAGATTAAACTGAAATTTTGCACACTTATCAAGTACCGATGACAATACAATAATTTGGTACCATCGAGCTGATCTGATGATGGATCCGGAAGGTAGGCACTGGAACTCCATAACGGAGCAACGTTTCCTAGCCGTGTTTGGGCTTTTTGGAATTGTCATGAAATGAACTTTGACCATGTATGGTTTTCAGGGTCTGATGATGGAGTAGGAGAGTAAGCACTGGAACTCCATAACGGAGCAACGTTTCCTAGCCGTGTTTGGGCTTGTTGGAATTGTCATGAAATGAACTTTGACCATGTATGGTTTTCAGGGTCTGATGATGGAGTAGGAGAGTAAGCACTGGAACTCCATAGTGGAGCATCGTATACTAGCCGTGTTTGGGCTTGTTGGAATTATCTTGAGATGAACTTTGACCATGTATGGTTTTCAGGGTCTGATGATGGAGTAGGAGAGTAAGCACTGGAACTCCATAGTGGAGCATCGTATACTAGCCGTGTTTGGGTTTGTTGGAATTGTCGTGAGATGAACTTGGACCATGTATAGTTTTCAGGGTCTGATGATGGAGTAGGAGGGTAGGCACTGGAACTCCATAACGGACCAACGTTTCCTAGGCGTGTTTGGGCTTGTTGGAATTGTCGTAAGATGAACTTTGACCTTATATGGTTTTCAGGGTCTGATGATGGAGTAGGAGGGTTAGCACTGAAACTCCATAGTGGAGCATCGTATCCTAGCCGTGTTTGGGGTTGTTGGAAATGTCGTGAGATGAATTTTGACCATGTGTAGTTTTCAGGGTCTGATGATGAAGTCGGAGGGTTGGCACTGGAACCCCATAGCGGAGCATCGTATTCTAGCCGTGTTTGGGCGTATTGTAATCGTATTATGTGCATTTTGACCAAATATGGTTTTCTGAGTCTGTTGGTGGAGTCAAAGAGTAGGCACTGAAGCTAAATACTCATTATAAATGTGCAATAAATTGATATTGGGTGAAAATATGGTATAAGTAACATAATAAAATGGTATGAATAATTTATGTTGACTAAAAAATAAAAAATAAATTACAGTTTAAAAAAACTAAAAAAACACGCTTTAAAAAGCCCTGCACTAAAAAGTGTTAAATAATTATAAAATTGGACCTAAATATATTCTCTGTCTATCCCGTAAGGGCCTAAATGTAAGCAATTTTTGTAATTAAGTTCAATATTTGAATGAAAAGCGTGGGGCGCTTTTCCTTGTAACCCAATAGAATTTCTAAGCATTATCATTATCATGAAGAAATATCGTAAATTACAAAATGAAAAGCGCCACACACTTTTCATTCAAATATTGAACTTAATTACAAAAATTGCTTACATTTAGGCCCTTACGGGATAGACAGAGAATATATTTAGGTTCAATTTTATAATTATTTAACACATTTTAGTGCAGGCGTGTTTTTTTAGTTTTTTTAAACTGTAATTTTTTTGTGTCACAGTTGAAAGAAGCAGTAGGTACATTAACTGACGATCGTTTCAGAGAAAAGTATGTAAAACGTCACATGAGGCTGCCACAAGACATAGTATCACTCAAACTGATCCAATTTGGATAAACATTCTAATAAATTGATTGTGTTTGTTATTCGTGCCCTCTTTCCTCTGAAAATATACCAATTTGCTGTCAATTCATTCCATCAGACGTTCTAATTTCAAACTTCCGAATTGGAAAAAGTGGAATGGAAAATACAATGATTTAAATTATCGTACACGTTTCACGCTCCGTGGGTTTTCGCCTATTGATAAATTGCCAGCAGTTTTTTACTGGGATAATAAAGGTAGCCTTGACCAAAAATGAAATGTGATATTTTGAGATAGGTTTCGCTGTCAATTGCAAGACACTGTTAGTTAAATGGTCCGACTCAGGATATAGTAAAGGTATACCTACTCTAACCATTGAGCTATTATTACTACGTATAGAGAAGCTAACATAAGCAAAGGTTATGTCTCATTTTTTTGAGTCAACTAAAGTTCTCTTTAGCGCTGAAACAAAAATTGATCGTCTAAGCAGACAGTAGAAACACGTAGCGCTATCAGAACGGTTTTAGGAGTATTTTTCTCGCAAACACCGTGATATTCAGGGCGCTTACGCGTTTCGTTCATCGTTCTACAACAACAAGTGTGGCCGGATGGCCTCACTTGAACGGAACATAGTTGTGATGTGTGGCGTCTTCTCTATACGTACTCTAACAAGACCTCTACTCTTCAAACGTAATCTATGAAGTAATCATAAGTAGGTATTACAAGTTAATTAGTTATTAAGTTATTAAAGTGCATTTCAAATATCCTAGGTTATATATTTACACACGCATCTGGGGGCCTACCACAAGCTCTTAAAACAAGGTTAAAATAACCTTATTTGTCTTTTGTCCCGTTTTGACGTCGGATGTCAAAGAAAGACAAAAGTCAATTAAGGTTATTTTAACCTTGTTTTAAGAGCTTGTGGTTCGCCGTCTGATCCTAAACCAAGTAACGTTAAATTATTAAAAAAAAACTTTGACAGCCAGTTCCCTTTTGGATTGGTATGCTTTTACCACCTCAAGTACATCATCACTTACCAAATTATTATTGCGATCGGACACAAACCTATACTCAGTTAAATCTTACTTCTAAAATCTATTACACATATCGCTGATGGAATTCAATAGTGACACAAGAGAAAATTAAAAAAAAAAAAATTTAGATCAAAATTCATTACTAACTCAAAATGCCACAAATTCGACTTGCGTTGCGCGAACACCTTAAATTGCAAAAAAAAAACAATTAATATCTCTAAACCGTTTCCTCATGTTGTTCCCTGAATTTATAGAGTACCTACGATACTATGAAACAATATGTAGGTACAGTCGAGGTCATAAATATGTATACACTTACGATTTTCTCTAAGATATGATGCAAGCAGAGTCTTTTAACATATACTATTATGATTTGTGTAATATTTCAACATTTGAATCTATACAATGCGAGAAAATTGCTTTTGAATTTCACAAAGTGTATTTATGCCGCAGGTCGAGGGTTCGATTCCCGCACAGGACATGCATTTGTGTGCATGAACATGTCTATGTCATCTATCTTTTTTATTGTTAATTATTTGGAAATAAAAAGCCAAACATAGATTGTCCAAAAAATATTAAAAAAATGTAACCTTGCTGAGTTTCTTGCCGGATTCTTCTCAGTTGAAGGGCGAGTTCCGAACCGGTGGTACCTTCAGTAAAGGTGACCTTCATAAGTGCCCTTCTGGGGCCTAAATTGAATAAATGGCCTTGACTTTGACTTTGGCATGTCTATATGTCCTGAGTCTAGGTGTAATTATGTTTATTAAGTATGTACTCGTATTTACAAACAAACCACCTTACTCATAAAACGTTATTTAACTAATAAGCTGATTAAGTGGTCATCTAAATAACGTCAAATTGTTTGACAATGACAGCAAGGTGACGTTATTTATTTGACCATTTATTAAGTAGATTTAGTTAAATAGCGTTTATGAGTAAGGCCGTTTAAGTATAGCATATTTGTATTATATCAGTTATCTGGTTTTCCATAGTACAAGCTCTGCTTAGTTTGGGGTCAGATGACCGAGTGTGAGTAATGTCCCAGTATTTTTTTTTTATTTATATGTATGTCTCCGACTGTACATCGATCACGTAGCATCGGCTGTTTGTCATGACAATAATTGCGCCAATAATGCCAGTTAGCACGCGAATTCTATTCTATTGACACAAATTTTGATGAAGGTCAGTTAAAGACAGCAGTTTAAAGTCCAGCGGACTTCGTAGACAAATATGTCATCATCATCATCATCATCATCAGCCTATAATGTCCCACTGCTGAGCACAGGCCTCCTTTTACAAATGAAGGTGAAAGGGAATGGGCAATTCTCCACCACGCGTGCCCACTGCGGATCGGTGGAGGTAGGCTAGTGGTCAACCTACTGTTGGAATTTTTCAAGCCGCCTAGGAGGCATCCAACTAGCTTAACGACTATCACAATTAAGTGATATCCGGGACCAACGGCTTTACGTGCCTTCCGAAGCACGGAAACGCTCGATTTGAAATACCACTAGGCGGTCACCCATCCAGGTACCGACCACGACAGGCGTAGCTTAACTTTGCCGATCGATTAAGAACGGCTAATCATGCTACACCACGAGCGCTTCCGTGCCAAACATGACAAATATGTGTCATCTAATAACTGATTGATAATAGCATTGAGTTAATGTATGTAATGAATCTAAGGTTGTTTCCGACCCAGTAGAGTTAGACTATTGCCTTTTAAGCTAAAAATCCAACAATAATAACGTTATGTTATACTTAGGGTTTGGGAATTTCCGAAAATTTCAAAGTCCCGGGACACGAGACAGCCTACAATCAAAGTCCCGGGAATCCCGGGGACTTCGAGACCTTTTAGAAAAAAAAAAGCTTTTTTTTTGAAGAATTTTAATTGTGTTAATTTCTGATGAAACTAGTAAAAAAAGGCAATTTTTTATCGGAAAATTAAATCTTAATAACTCTAACGTTAATTTCAGTCTTATATCTATTAATCACACAGATTCACTTTTAAGCAGTTAAATTGAATAGTTATAAAACGAAATTGGTTAAAAATCAGTAATTAGTATCTAATCACAACATTGCTAATTCTCATAATCACAGTTTGTTTCATAGCTAAATAATAAAACAAACTTATAAATCAGTCTTTTAAATAATCAACTAACACATTAATTAGACTTTTTATCTAAAAAAAATTGCGGCAACAGTAACAATTTCGACAATCTTGTCTCGTCTCGAGTCTCAACCCGAAAGTCCCAGGACTCGAGATAACTAAAATTACGAAAAGTCCAACCTCTCTACCAGCCCTGTTACAATTATCTGTGGTCGGTGCAATATGTACGTTTGTCTATTCGGCCTTCCATCCGTCATGTCAAAATTCAGTACTTTGTTACTCATATCATCTTTCACACAATCCATCCATGTATCTCATTGACCTATTACTATATAGAAAACGCCACACATCACAACTATGTTCCGTTCAAGTGAGGCCATCCGGTCACACTTGTTGTAGAACGATGAACGAAACGCGTAAGCGCCGTGAAAATCATGGTGTTTGCGAGGAAAATACTCCTAAAAGCGTTCTGATAGCGCTACGTGTTTCTACAGTCTGCTTAGACGACTAATTATTGTTTCAGCATTAAAGAGAACATTAGTTACCTCTAAAAAAATGGGACCATAACCTTTGCTTATGATAGCTTCTCTATACATAGTAACAATAGCTCAATGATGTATCAAGAGATATGTGTCCGTTTAAAAAAAAACCTAGAAAATATCAGACTTCTATATTTATATTATTTTAAATACATATTTGTACAGACCTCAGAACTCACGCGGCGGCATCAGTTTGTCGTAGTACCTACCTACATAATCTTTATAAATAAAATTGTTAAGTATTCTTTTTTTTACTTTTAATTTTTTAATGTCTATTGTTTAATTAGCGTTCCTACTCTTTTTAAATTAATATAATGATTTTGGATTATATAGTGAGATTCGTTTTGGCTAATAAGCTGTGAATCTATGACATAAATAAATAAATTTTATTTATAACAATATAATGCGATATCTAACATTATTTACGAGTCTGATCTTATGTCACCGAAATGAAGTCCGTAAATTTTTTGGTTACGTTTTCATAAAGAATCCTCGGACATTCTTCACAGATGGTTACCTGGTTCAAACTAAGCAGAGCTTGTACTATGGAAAGTCAAACAAAAAATAATCAAACAATATTCATAAAATTATGTAGATAGCACTTAATAAAATATTAAGAATATATTTATCTCAACTAATGGAATATATCGGCCAAGATTCCAATAAAATGTCTCGCGGTTACTGATATTAGTCGACGAATTTACATATTCGTTTAATATTGTTGCCAAGTAATACATACAATTTGACGCCTGATCACGTACGTTCATGTACAAACACAACTATTTACACCCTGGGGCCCTTTTTGCTCAGAGGCAGCGGTTCTAAAACTTATTTACAGTCCCTTTTTAAATCGACATAATGAACGGCCTTTGAAAAGCCGCTTTAAGGTTGTCAGGTTCAAATGTATTTTACTGGCTCAATGTAGATTAATAACATGTTGTGACTGACAACCCGTAAATGAAGCAATCGTACAAAAAAAAACTCGAACTCATGTGAAGGTAATGCGGAGTGAGGCAACTTGAGGCAAGGTCCTTGGGTATTTCAGAGATTATTGTATAATAATTTTAAAAATCTAACTAAAGTCATGGTGACTAAGTTGTCAACGAACCGACCTTTGATCTTCGAGAGTGCAGTTTCAAATCATTGGTCCATACCGAGGAATTTTAATCTCACGTACAGGTTCAACACTGGATTTTCGAAAGTATTCCCAATGTATCAGAGAAATCACATTAAACGTATCCTTCAGAAGCTTCCCTCATTTGCAGGGAAGGCTTATGATTAGCAGATGAATATAAACTGTTAAGAGGCCGTATGCCAAATTTCGCTGATTTACGTGATTTAACAATCGTGATTTTACTGTTAAAATACTGTATTTCTACAAGTTTTAATTTGCAACCTAAAATATCATTTTAATTATGATCTAATTAATAAGCTACCTATTTATTTTTATTATTTTATTTAATGCGAGATTTAGGTTGTTTTAAAAGATTTTTTATTGCCAAACTTTTTTTTTTTTATATTTTTTTCATGAAAATGATTGTTTATTAACTGAAGTTTATTTACGTTTGTATAATTTTAATGAACGAGAGTTCTAAGTAGTCGAAATCAAAAGCAATTTTTCGCCCATTTTCTCTTAAAATTTACTAAGTTAAATATTTTTTTACTCAAAATTATTATAAAAGTGCTCCGTTTATTGTATAGATTTGATAAAAGATTTGTTTTTGCCATTACATTACAACATCATTGAAAAATGAAGGGGACAAATCTTCGAGACTCGATTCGCGTGATGAATGAACTATTTACATACCTACAAGTTTCTACGGAAACCTCGGTGCGCGAGTCCGACCCGTACTTGGCCGGATTTTTTTAGTATGTCCCGCTTTCGGCCATCAAATTCCGCTTTTTTAACCGACGAAAAAACGGAGGAGGTTTACAAGTCGACGCGTACATTTTTATTTTTATTATGTATGATCACGCATATATTTTTACAGAGTAGTCCGATTTTGATAATTCTTTTTTTATTTGATAGGGTACCTCGAAATTGGTCCCATATAAATTTGGATACAAAAAACCTACCCTAAGGGTGGAAAAATAGGGGTGATTTATTGTTCACTCATAGATTGTAATGCTGAGTTGTGTATTACAATCTATGAGTAGATTATAGACACAAAAAATGATAAAATAAAACCTTTTTACAAAAAAAATTACCACCGAAAAAACTGAAAAGCAAAAAATTATTTTGAATATAACTTGAATTTTATAAGGTTTTGCAGTCGGGGATAAACCAATAACCTACGTAGGTATGCATTTTTTTTGTAATGTTTATTTATTTATCCCCGACTGCAAAACCTTATAAAATTCAAGTTATATTCAAAATTATTTTTTGCTTTTCAGTTTTTTCGGTGGTAATTTTTTTTTGTAAAAAGTTTTTTTTACTCAAGAGGTTACAAAATCCCGCTTTCCCCGAAAAAAAAACTGGCAACGCTGTTACTAAACCACTTATAGCAAAAATTCAAAAACAGCCGCCTGTTTGACTACGATTAATCAAAATTAAATAATCAAATTAAAAAAGTAGCTCGTTTATTGGATAAACATTGAAATGATCTTTCATGTTGTGCATTAAAACTTATAGAATTACAGTATCACGTCTGTAAAATCACATAAATCAGCGAAATCGGCAAAATTTATAATACGGCCTCTTAATGATCTTTTTATTAAAATAAAAAATAAACATACCTATCACTCTCTCACTTATATGTCTTTTGGTTATCCTATCCTGTTTGTCCCCTATCTCCATAATTAACTATCTAACTAAACCAAGAACATTGTAACCTTTGAACTTTCCAGAACACTCCACTGGAAGGTTCACTCCCCGAGGAGGACAGTAATCACATTGAGAAACACTTCCCTTGACAACCATATGGATTGAGGCGATGCTAGTGACACTGCAATTTATTTTTTCCATTTCCAATCGACTACATCGGTGATGTGTACTCGTAAATATCGCGTTACTTATCAATGGACTATTTAATTATATACATGTGTGTATATAATTTGGAGGAAATAGATGTCTTATATAGTAGACGTCTTGCTAGAGCCACGTTTTATAATAAACTCAATTGGACACTAAAATAATACGATTAATTAATTATTTCAGCTGCAGGGGCAGCTGCGGCCAGTGCGGAAAATTCAAAAAATACGCATCGATTGGACCCAACTATATTTTTGTGCCTTTTGCGGTCGAGACCATGGGACCGTGGGGGTCCGAAGCTCGCCGTTTTGCTCGCACCTTGTCATCAAAATTGATCGAGACCTCCGGAGACCAGCGGGCGGGGAGCTTTTTCCGCCAACGCGTCAGCTTGGCTATCCAAAGAGGAAACGCTGCCAGCCTTCTGGGAACCCTGCCGGCAGGCTTGAGGAAATTTTCTATATATAGATTGTATTTTGTACATATTTGTTGTAAATAAAGTTCTACCTAGGTAATGTAATGTAAATAAATGGATTTTTACTGACAGTTTACAAATCCTACTAAATAAATGCGAAAGTTTGTGAGTATGGATGTATGATTGTCTTTTTCGCAAAAACTACTGAATGGATTTGGATGAAATTTGGCACACAGGTAGAATATATTCTAGATTAACACATTGTACATATTTGTTGTAAATAAAGATTCATATAGGATAATTTTTATTCCGGGAAATCATACGATCCCTTGGGAATGCGGGTGAAACCGCGCAGGACAGCTAGTAAGTCATCAAAAATCTATCGACACTGACGAGCATTATAAACAAGCCACTTTAGTTATCATGAAATATTTCCGAGACAGAATTTTGTAATATAGGTTCCTTATCATAATTATTTTTTTGGGTTTTTAAAAATTCGACCTCTATTTATAGTGGATCGAGGGTAAAACGTGGAGTGTAAAGCTAGCTTAAAAAAATACAGTTAAAAGTAAAATTCTAGGGTCAACAGACCAAAGAACAAGTCAAAACCCAGAAGTGTGGTCCTTTTAACATACCTAAGTTAAATTAAGTTATTTTTAACGTCGCAACATGCATAGGAATGGTGTGGTTGTAATAATTACGTAGACTCTACCCGGTACGACCGAGTAACACTTATGTGGCTTAGTCCGCCGATGTATCAAATAAAATTGTTGATATTGGTACAAAGCATTTTTTTACTTATGTGCTTTAGTCTGCCGACCCTAGAATAGGCTACTTTCCTGAAAAAAACTAATTAGTCCGTCATTTACATTATCAAAAAATATTAGACACGTATTTTTCTTTGGTCAATTACACAAAAAAAATACGAAGATATCGTGTGTTGAAGTTCCGCGTGACGTCACGGTGTGGTAAATTTTTTAGGAACAAGTGACGTCACGAGCCCCCACTCCCGAACTTAGTCGCGCTTTATCTTCGTCAATTGTTAATGATTTGGTAAAGAAGAAAATACGTGTCCAATATTTTTTGATAATCTAACTGACGGACTAATTAGAATTATTATATGTTTACCCAGGCAACATCCCTATTAATGATTGAGATAACGGGGTAATCTCAAAGAATTGAATCATGATGAAAAAAGTATAACTAAAAAGTAAAGAAGAAGCCATTTAGCAAAATGGCTAATATGTGAATCACTGAAAATTTGTGTCGGAATGTAATCTATACTGGGTATAACGAAAAGGATATATACATCCGAAGGGGGTGAAGACTACATCAGATACAGACTCCAAATAAAAAGTTTCAGCTCAAACAAAATTACTTAAAAATTCATACCAAATTTTTGCATCCAAGTTGATTGAATTAAAATCATAACCATCATGTCACCGGTCAATGAGAGTCATTATCATTTTGTGTCCCTCGCTAATACATTTTCTCTTCCGCGATCTGTGTGCTTAGTACCAAAAAAGTGGATTACTGAAATGGATATACACTGTCACACCCAGTATAAATCTCGTAATTCATAGAAATGCGTAGATACCACACTATCAATCACGTGGCTCTATAAAATCTAATTTTAAATCGGTTAAACGGGTGCGAGAATAGTTAATACTGTACTATTAATTGAAAATCTATGTTTGGTAAGCCGGGAACTCGATTAAAGGCGCGTTTCACTTTATATTCACAAACAAAGAACATGTACCTAATATAGATATAATGAAAGAAGGTCATTTTGTACTCTAATTAAGGAGTCTTTTCCTTACCTAACTACAAAGTAAAGGTCATGAATAGTTAATTAATGGGTAAATTAATTCTTATATCGCGTTATCAGTAATATGCCAGTCCAGGGTTATCAATCCGGATTTTGTCACGTGATGGTATATGATTATTGACTGATAAATATCAGTATAACTGAGAATAATAAATAGAAGATAAACTGTCTAACGTGGCTAATAATATGGTATGCAACACCCACAGACATCAATCTAAATAGATAACGCAAGTCCCTTCATCAGTATGGAAACCAAGCGTGCCACTTTTTTCTACCTACCATAATGTCCATAGATCGATCTGTCAAAAGATCGCTTTAGATAGGCTGGCATTAGAGTTATAAGTGAAAATGAAGCTATCGTATTCGCCAGCTAAACACATACCACACAATACATATCTGATGGACATGCAAACTTATACGAGTTCCCTGTCCGCGCGAAACAGTTTCAAAAGAAGAACATTGCTGTCCCTTTTGGCACGCGAAGTACACACACTCGCGTCATCTATTTAGATTTATATCTGTAGTAACACCCTGGTTTCATTTCTTTATGGTACATATTTATTATTCCTATGTTTATCCATATTTCTCGTGTTACGCGAGGTCGATTGGCCTATTTGCGCACATCTAAATGACCCGCGGGGACTGTCCCAGATATAGGTTGATACTTAAGAAATTATGGTCCTTATTCAATTGAATTAATGCCTATATACACCAAATAGGCTTTTTCACGTAGTGAACTAGTTATATTTTTATTAGTCTATATAAGTTCAGTTCAAAACATAATCTTGTCAAATAACATGATAAAAAAGTATTTATAAAATTTTATAGGTTAAATCCTAAGCCACAATGTAGTTATTTGTGAATATCATATTATATATGTATTCGCAGTTTTATATCAAAGAAACAGTAAGTACTAATAGAAAACGTTACTTAAATATATTTGATATATCACCCCTAACAAGATTATATTTATTATACTTTCTATTCTAATCTACATCAACCGAATTATGAGGTAGAAATGGTATAATCCTATAACAAATACGTATTTTATTATTTTCCTGGAAATATTTACTTACAATAAAATTAATCATAGATTAAATTAAAAAAACATGCTTCAATTTATTGGTAATAATATTGATGCTAAATAGAATTGCACAGATAGACTTCGATCTGAGGCCGTATTGGCATACTTCATTCTAGACCGGAGACTTTGTAGATAAGTATATGTCGTCTAAACGAGGTGGGCTAATTTATATAACGAGTAGAGAATGTTAACTAGAATAAAGAATACTCAGGATCGAATACTCTGGCGAGCGTTAAAAGAGTCGACATACTAAATAAATATGGCCGATGCATAGATCTCGAGATATGGGTCATGATGACGATTGGATTTAGTTTAAATCTGATGTCCCATGAATCTCCCCACTTAATATCACAACTACACGTAAACCCCAATAGTTAGATAATTTTTACTCACACAGCCCAAGAACTCACTTGTTCGTAAGCGCTTATACTACAGTGCATTCTTCAATGTTTTCTTTGTAAATACGCACTACCGCCGCAACTTTTACCGTGCTGCCGCGCTCTCGGATCTACACACACATGCGTGTATAGAGATAGATGGACGAATCGGATGACACGATTTTCATTGCATGTTCGAAACGAAGTTATCCTTACGCTCCCGTATTAAGGTATTTTTGTGATTTATACTTTAAACATGTGAAAAATTTGATACTTAAAAGTGATAAGTGACACCATGATTCTTGTAGTTCATATGTAGGCTTTGATTTTTGCAGACGATCACTGAACAATACGGCATTTAAGAAAATAACGTCTGCTCGCGCAAATACCTCGAATACTTCGAATGCAGTGGACGCTGCATATAACTGACTCGCGTGCCCCCTTAGACAACCTCTCTATTGATCTCTATGGGCCGATGAGATAAATGACGGTGTCAATGAAACAACTGACGTGTTCAATAGACGGGACAAATGAAGAACAATGGAATCTCAGAGTGTAGTCGTCCTGAAGCGTATAGTTATTCGATTCTACGCAGCAGGGTAACTGGATAATATATTTTTTTCTATCTCAGTATCAATTTCAAAGGAGTGAAGAGTACCTTCAAAGGATTTCAAGCCTTATTTAACGATTATTGAATTATAGAATCGAGAGAGTTTTCAGAAGATAAAACTTACTGAAGCCCATCAAATGACTTTTACAAAGTTTAAGTATCAGAGAAAAGCTACCCTCTGGATTGTCTCTCATTAAGTTAGATTAGTTTAGAGAGTCCGTATGGTTTGCCTTAAGAACTTATTTCTTTTTTTATTAAATGGGCTTGCGTTTATCCACTGACCCTGACACTGACTTATGGGGATAAGGGACGAAGACGAAGCCTAAGATGGAACACGCTTACCCAGAAGGAACCTATTCACTCTGGCCTTAAAAGTCCCTAGATTGTATGTTTGTAACAAACCTTGTGTAAATGTTTGCACATTCACAATGTATTGTAATACTTACAACATTTGAATTTAAAAGTTATAATGAAACAAAAAAGTCCTTACTTATTATTCTTCATAATGCCTAATATGGCTGAACAGATTACATATAAAAAGAATAGGATTTTTTATTCCCGGTAAAATATTAGATACCTTGGGAAAGTAGGCTGGGCCTAACCGGGGCAGGAACTAGTGAATGTATGTATTTGACCAGAATCTTACACTCATAGGAAATATGCATAATTTTTAAATAACTTAACATCATCCATCCTCACACATTGAAACCAGAATTGTTTCGAACTGTGCAGGCCCAAAGGAGCTTTCTTCCGCGGACGCTCAGATTGTGGAATGAGCTCCCCGCCGTGGTTTTCCCAATGGAGTACAGCATGGGGTTCTTCAAAAAGGGCGTGAAGAGATTTCTTCAGGGTCCGCAACGCGCGAGTGATACCCCTGGTGTTGCAAGCGTCCATAGGCTACGGTAACTGCTTACCATCAGGCGGGCCGTATGCTTGTTTGCCACCTTACAGGTATAAAAAAAAAAAAAAAAAAACAGGCACGAATTTGGAAGAATTAATCAAATCAGACAAAAAATAAGGGAAATAGAAGTGTTTATAATTAGTATGGAGCGATCAACTCGTGACTTCATGATCCATGCCGCCATAGTAATGAGGTTCGAACATGGACAATGACGTCAACTGTATCTTGGTCATCTTAGTCTATCATTTTCATAGATATTTCGAAATAATGTTAGATAATTAAATTTTGTGCGATTAATGACTTATATTTGCAACAAAAAAAAATGCATATCAATCAATAGTTGTAAATACATACAGTATAGTTTCGTAATTCATTAAATATCTCGTATCAAAACACAGAGCAGATAATTTCGTAACTCTTTTAAAAGCCATGGTTTAAACATCAATAAGATGAAAAAAATGTATTATGGGAAATGCCGTAAAGACATTTCAAATAAAACAGTGTAAAGAAAATATTTTCAGTTGCGTAGTACCCTCTTAATATGAAAGGGTTCTATTTTAAAATTCACCCTTTGGTAGCCCTCGCTCATGAATCTACACCAATAAAATAATTCTAGATCCAATTTGTACGGGAAATTTATGAATCCCGATTTATTGCCGGCTAATTGATTTCTGAAGTCGTTTCGTTCAACTGAATTCTTCTGTAATTGTTAATAGAATAATTTGTTTGATTACATTATTTTTCAACACACTCGCTCGTAAAGTGACAATTATTGTAAAATACAATTATTGAAAAATGTCATATGACACTCGTGTGCATTGATTTATTACACTCTCGGCTCCCTTATCGCGTTCGCCAGCGGCACACGCGTTTAATACCGCCTGGAGTCACAGGACACATGTATCATAATGTACTATTATACATTCGTACCATATTTTATATTTCAAAATGACACTCAAGTTGTTTTTTTTATTTCAGCAGCTATACATGAAAGACATCCAAGGCTTTCATTTATCACTTTATTTAATACTTTGGCTCGCGGTTAAAAATATTACAATGACATCAATTATGATTATAGGACGCGCATTGTGGTCATACACAGACTTGTGTATAGACAAACATCGTGAAAAGTCAATGCATAGTAGTAAGAACGTCGTCGTATTATTTTTTCAGTTGGTTTCATGTTTCTTTTGGAGATCATTCATTTATTATAAACAAAAATAAACAATATTTAACATAAATAATTACATAATTGATCTCACAATCTCAAACATAACGATGAAATCATCATCCATCCGCAACAGTGACAATTTATATTTATTAAACATAATAGAGACCCCAAACTAAACAAAAACTTTTAAGTTTTTTGTCTGTATATATCTGTTTGTTTGTTCAAACATCACTCAAAAACTAATAAACCGATCGCAATGGAACCTGTAGATAGCCTATGGTATGGAGAAAAATACAGGCTACTTTTTACGGGTGAAACCGCGAGACAGCTAGTCTTAAAATAAAAGGATTGAGATGTAAATCGATTCATAAAGTACTCGTCAGTAAGCGATTACAATTCAGACCTTATTGAGTCCTAGTTGACTAAAAGGTTCGGTACACAACCTTTCCTTTATCCGAGCTTAAATCCATCAGAACATTTATATCTGACTGAGTTTCATAAATCTTATCGTATATATTTTGTAGCTTCCCCTCGGTAAAGGTTTTAATCTATACATATAAAATGCTTTGTCCTGAATGACTGACTGACAATCAACGCACAGCCTAAACCGCTGATCGTAGAGACCTGAAACTTGGAGGGTGTGTTCATTGTATGACGTAGGCATCCGATAAGAAAGGATTTTTCGAAATTCTACCCCTAAGGGGGTGAAAAATGGGGGCAAAGTTTGTATGGGACAACGTGATTCCTTGGTCCGTACTTCAAATTTTGCATAAACATTCCTTAACAGATTTGATGGAAGACGTGTTTCGTATTTTATTGAAACTCATCGCCTAACGGGGTCAAAAAAGGGTAGAAAGTTATTTTAGGGGTGATTTGCATCGAAGTTGATATCAATACTCCTTAGTACTTTTGATTTAAATTACATTTTATTTTGACACATGTTTGAAAACTCAATCCGATTTTCACAAATTACAGAATAAGGCAGATAGAGCGCCCGGGACACGGGAGTGAGGCCAGAAAAGCAAATACAAATTGTAAAACACATACCTGTAGCCTTAGCACGAAACACTTTCGTATCGCCTTCGTAGCGTCATCGTATCGAGTAGATGTCAGTTTTGACAGAAGTTCTATCGTCTACTCGAAACCTAGCTTGCGAGCTACGTTAAATTCGTCTAGAAATTTTGAAACATAAATATTTGATTTTGTTGGTACACAATATTAAAATATTTATTTCCAATAACATAAACTAAATGAAATAATCAGCTTATCTTATATTATTAGCTAACGATATAAGGTATTACATCATCATTCCCATGTAAATGTTTTCTTTTTCACCATTGAAATGTGATGATGTGGAAATATTTTTGAACGGACAGCAAAGTTCACGTGTTTAAAGGTTTGAATTAAGAACATCAAGACGAAGAGGATGAGTCTTGTGACTCCGTTAGAAATAAACTCGACGATTTTCATTTCTAGATTTGTGTTTTAGCAGTTTTAGGGGATTTCATATAAAGAGTGGCTCAACTTGAACTATCGACATCCCCTAACATTTATACACTTATTATAATTAAGTATATATAGGATGTTTCAGAATCAATGGGTTCCATTCTCGCCTAAAATGTCGGATAGTAGTCAAACAATAGATGAGGCTCCCCAATTGAATGTGTTTTAGTTAAAACTAACTTACCTTTATACTATATTAAATGTAGAATTAAATAAAATTCTATTATTTTAACTAAATAATTCACCATTTTTAGGTATAAGATTATAAATAAAGAAATACAAACTAAAAATCTTAATGCTTAAAAAAAATAACACATTCGAAATATTCCAAATACCTACCTAAAATGCGAGGTGTTCACGTAACGCTCTCACTGAAAAAAATACGGTGACAAAGTCTACGTTAGCTGGCTTGCGAGTAGACGATACCATACGTCAGAATTAGTTCCAATTTCAAATTATATACCAAACCAAGTTTACGTAGTGTGACGTGAGGTTAACGTTGTTGTTCGTGCTACCGATTTGAACGTTTGGCAATATTCAAATGACACATTCCCATACAAATTTGAGTTAACTCTCTCGATACGAATACGTTACGCTTGCGATAGATTTTCGTGCTAAGGCCTCTGGTATTCGTTTATGAATTTGTATTTGCTTTGTTTAAAAAACTTTATTTAACGAAAAACACTTTCGTTTAAATAAACTTTGTGGTTTTTATGGTTTTACTCCCGTGTTTCGCGCGCTTTATCTGCCTTTTATTCTGTAATCTGAGCCGATTTTATTCAAAAAACTTGGTGCAATGCAATACTCTTTAAAATTGGAATGTCAAATATAAAAGAATATTTAAATCGGATTAGAATTCGAAACTTATTTTTTTATTGTTCATGGATATTTTAATGAAGAACTTACCTTGCCTTGATTTTCCTTCGCAAAATTCCTTGGAAATCTCTTAGATTACCTACTTAGCGAATATTAGCAATTGCTGTATAATTTGTTTGGAAGTTGATTTTCACTATTTCGTTAGAATATTTTGAGTGTATAGTTAATTTAATTTCTTTTTCATTTGTTTTTATAATAATTAAATAAGATTCTTTGAGTTTTATTTGTTAGTGTATAATATTGGTTTTTAGTTTTAATACTAAAAATATCCGTGTTTGATTTTTCGGGGTGATTTGTATTGAAGTTGATAGCAATACTCCTGATTTAGTATTTATGCTTTTGATTTAAATCTTTAAATATTCTTTTATATTTGACATTCCAGTTTTTTGCATTGCACCATTGCGAGTGAGACGGAACTAACAGCTGCACTGTAACCTTATAGTAGTGATCTAAGGTTTATTGTAAGTTTTAAGTATTCTTTCGTTAATCTTCGGGGCCATACTTTCTTTTCTGTGCGAACGAAGATTCACGACGTGCATTGTCAGTTGGGTACTACTGTAACTTAGCTATGTACTTTTATTTTTGAAAAATAGGTAATAATATTAGTGTTCCGCGCAAAAAATTCAAACCGTACGCGGGTGAAACCGCGGGGGTCTGCTAGTAAATGTATAAAAGAGGTACAAGTTGACCCGGTGAACTTCGTACCAACAACATAATCTTTTTTGTTTTTCACTTTTTACAAATCCAGATCGAACAAAACATAACAAATATTCAAATCGGTCAATCTATTTTTGAGTAGGTATTAGCGAGACTAACGAACAGCAATTGATTTTTATTTGGACCAAACTCGAAATTACATACAAACGAAAGAGGTGTTTTCAGCAAAGACGTATAGTTATTTTAAATGTGGCAAAGTTCATTTTTGTCATTTGAGGTGTTAAAAAAATAAATTTAAATCTTTATATAAAACATTTACACATACGCTGTCCATACTAAAACAAATGTCACAGTAAATACAATTGAAGTTTCCAAACGCTGAATTTTCTATCTTTTATATGATTCTGTAATACTGCGCACAGAAAATCTTTGCTGATAATACCTAATTTGTAAAAAATTACAAGCTTGGGCCAAATTAAATGCCGGTAAGTTTTTATAAATGGATTTACATGAAAATCACTCAAATTGAGTACCTGTAACATAACATAGCTTGATAACTGTCATAAACAGAATAATCCATATTTTGTACTAGATATAATATCAGAGACAAAGACTGTAAATGGGTAATCCCTAGATAATTCTCTCATTTGAATTTCCATTGTAGAGTGATTCTAAAGGCTCTTTGAATGTAAATATTCAAAAAGCCAGACTAGTATTTATTATTACATATGTTTTATAATATCCTAGATGCCTTTTCGGGCGGATTTAATAATAATCTTTTATACTCCGACACTACATCAAACTGCAATATGCGATGAAATTAAGAATTGGAACGTCAATGACCTGTCCACTGTCACTTCTTCTCCATATAAATATTAGTGCCGATTCTGTTGAAAATCGCACTAAACTAATTTTAGTCACTTCACATCTCTTACTCACAAAAATTATTATTGCTGTCAAATTAGTGTTTGCCGTCTTAATTTGCGGGTAACCGCAATAGATGGCGACTAAATTTATATTGAAAACAAGCATTGGACTAATTAGACAGGACTAAATCGTTTTCTTATGTTCTTTCTTAGAAAGAGACATAGTGAGACTAAATTAGTTTAGTTGTAAACAACAAAATCAGTACCAGTAACATAACAACCAAATCTTACACTCCTCCGTGCGCGCAATATGTTTAACAAGGTATATGTACCAAGTTTTCTACACGTATATATATTTTTATTTACATCGCTGTTAGAATAAACAAAAAAATACGCTACTATTTCTAGGTACTATTGGCTAGAAAAGTCATAATACAAATACAATACAGACTTTTGACTGGTCTGCTATGGGCTGCTGAATCCGCCTGAATCATATAGATAGTTAGGGATCATATATTCATGGGAAAGGATGTCCCAAGATATGTATTTTATTTATAAACAAATATATTTTCATCGTTATCCTATACTATCTATTATCCTATACTACCTATTATAAATGCGAAAGTGAGTTTGTTTGTTTGTTAAGCCTTCATGCCTCAATTACTCAACGGATCTTCATGAAAGGCATGTAGATAGCCTATGGTATGGAGAAGGACATAGGCTACTTTTTATCCCGGGAATACGGGTGAAACCACGGGGGACAGCTAGTAAATAATACATAAAGAACCTTTGTTAGGCAGCCATTGATTCAAGAGCGTACTTTTCATTGTTGTACAAACAAACTTAGAGATTATTATATGGAACGCGTTATTGTACCTACTTACATAATTTTACCTCATTATTTGAATTTATAAAAAAAAACTCTTGTAAGAGCCTCGTACAATAGGAACAACTCCGCGATGGCGCGAGCATCCTTAGGTCTAATTGGGTCATATTACTAGGTCTTATTGCTATTTCATCTCGAGCAATACGATGCAAGCGAGAAAATTGCCATTATAAAAATGGGTTCCATACCCAAGCCCAAACGTCCTCAACGGGGCCTTATTATTAAGCCTCCGCTGTCCCTCCGTCCGTCAACCGCTTCACCGTCAGTGGGTTTTATCTCATGAACAATAATAGGTATACAGTTGAAATTTACGGAATGTGTATTTCTATTGCTGCTATAACAACACAATAAAATTAAAAGGGTCCCCATTATGAAACCTCTTTACGAACCCCTTCGTGTGCGAGTCCGACTCGTTTCCTCGCGATTTTATTCGCTCGCGGTTAAAAATATAACAATGACATCAATTGTTATAATAGGACGCGCGTCCCTCGCGAGAACCAACGGGTTAAATGGTGCGCAGACTAATAGAATAGGCTATTTTCCTGATAAAACTAATTAGTCCGTCATTTACATTATCAAAAAATATTAGACACGTATTTTTTCTTTTTGTCAATTAAACAAAAAAATACGAAGATATCATGTGTTGAAGTTCCGCGTGACGTCACGGTGTGGTACGAGCCCCCACTCCCGAACTTAGTCGCGTTTTTTCTTCGTCAATTGTTAATGATTTGGCTTTACCAAATCATCAACAATACGTTTCCAATATTTTTTGATAATCTAACTGACGGAATAATTAGAATTATTATATTTTTACCCAGGCAACATCCCTATTAAAACACATTACACTCTACGTATCACTGATGGAAAGTCACCCTTATACCGAGTGTAACGGAAAGGTTATATACATCCGAAGAGGGTGAAGACTACATCAGGTACAGACTCTCTATAAAAAGTTTCAGCTCAAAATTAATTACTCAAAAATTCAAACCTTTCATTCAAGTTAATTGAATTAAAATCATAACCAACATGTCACCGGTCAATGAGGGTCATTATCATTTTGCTTCCCTTGCTAATATTAATGTAACATTTTATCTTCCGCGATCTGTGCGCCTAGTACCAAAAAAGTGGATTACTGTAATGTATATACAGTTTCCGTTACACCCTGTATAATAAATTATATCATGTTGTATTTTTATTGGATTTTCTTCAATTAAGACAATCCTGTCTTTTTGAATTCTATGAGAACACAGTCGACGAAGCTCGAAGCTTTTCCTTAAATTTATTGAGACGAGCTCTTATTAAAATAATGATAGAAATAATTGATAAAAAGCTAAATATTTTAACAAAACAAATCCGTTTTTTCTAAAATACTTACTAGGAAAACAAATAGGTAAATGTTTTTTGCAATCATTGTTAAAAGTCAAATTAATATATAACTAACTTACTTGTTTGAGGTTGTGTTCTTTGAAGCAGACTTATGCCCGGTTTCAATAAACAAAAACGAATCGTTTTGCTTACCAATGGTAGGTTTTTTTATTTCCAAACTGGGCATATAGATAATTTCGTAAGCTAATTTTACCTGTGATAGCTTCTTCCATATGGGAGGGTCTGCTATGCAAAGCTTTGAGGTCTTTGCTTCATTATTAGAAAAGATATAAGAGTCTTAATTTTAATAAATCTTAACCGATACCGTTCTGTAAATTATTGAAATCGGGCAAAAGCCATTAATTAATTACCTATTGACCAGTCATAATTTCTTTACATTTAAAATTCTGAGGAAATAATTATTGACTTAACTTTTGCGCTTTTACAACGAAAGGTGTTTTTCTTGCTCATTATTATTGCGACTTTCATACCACCTTCATAAACACCTACTTTAGTGTATTAGTATATTTATACAACTTACATCTTGTTCTAAATTAACAATACCTTCAAAATTTCAACATATCACACAACCGTCTGCAGGCAAGGTTCACAAGAAGCTGGCGACCGACGTTACCTCGTTGAATTGCAAGACTAATGCGTTGCCCGAGGTTGTACTATTATTTATTCTGTGCCTGAGGTAGGCGCATATTAGCCAATAGTAATCGGTCCCCTCTAATTAGTCGTAACTCGTTGTTATAAAGAAAAGCCCGTCCCCTCCCTTCGGTAACGGCCCTGAGCCGAGGTTCGGCCCCAACTGAGGCACTCTCAGGCGTGGTTACCTAAAATTAAACCCAGTTGAGAGCTTGCTCACCGATGTGTCCGCGTAAGGGTACTAAGGCTAAATTTAGGGCAGGTACTTCTATCTCAGATACATCTGTGCCTAACGTCAGTACCAGTCGATCCCATTATTTAGGGATCACTCCACTTACATCGTAATTCAAATTAATTGTTGATTATGAGACATACTTTATCTTTGTAATCTGAATAAATAAATAAAAAAATTAGTATCTGTACTCGATATTAAAACGTGTTCAAGCGGGCGCACGGCTGAAAATAGTTGACCAGGGGCTCTACCGCGTAACTTTGGTGGTAATCGTAACGAACACCATTAATTAATTTCATCCAATCAGGGCCCGCGAATGGTCATCGTCGCGTCGTACCGTGTGCGTTTCATTGGATGAAATAATTAATGGTGTTCGTTACGATTACCACCAGAGATACGCAATAGCCCGGCAGTACTATTATGTTTCACCCGCATATAGTTTTAAACTTTTTGCGCTGAACCCTGGTTCTTTTATTAAAATAAAAGTAGCCTAACTTCTTTTATGTATGTATGCTAAATTGCACGTAAGGTCGGGAACACATGACGTATATGACCGCTACGTCAACGCTCCGCCTACCGCCCGTCACTGGCCGCTGACGCAAACAACAATTAAACCACTGATGTCGACACAGTTTTATCTGATGTATTGTAAACAAGCGAATAAACCACTGTTCATTATTAGTGCTACACTTGTTTTTATCAGTTATTTTTTGTTTTTATAGGGCATTCTCATCAAGAGTAAGAATATTATAGTGATATATAGCGTTAACAACGTTACAGTAGTACCCAACTAATATGGCTTACCAAAGTACCTGCGCAGAAGATACATTTTCAAAGCGCGGGAAGCGCTATTGGTCGGCAGCTGCTGCCATGTTAGCGCGCGCCGTGCGGAGGAGCGTGAATTGCGAGTGAGACGGAACTAACAGCTGCAGTGATTGTATTATGAACCTTATAGTAGTGATCTAAGGTTGATTGTAAGTTTTAAGTATTCTTTCGTTAATCTTCGGGTCATACTTTCTTTTCTGTGCGAACGAAGATTCACGACGCGCCGTATCAGTTGGGTACTACTGTACCTTGTGCGAAGCGTGAGCAGTTTCCATATAGATACATTCATAGATATATCGTACACCAGCCCCCCTAGACAAGATGGTTGTCGACAATCGTCATCGTTAGTAAACGATCAACCTTTGTATGGGATTGACATAAGAGATTGTTAAAAATCACGTGATATTTCGATTTGAAATGTCAATCCCATACAAAGGTTGATCGTTTACTAACGATGACGATTGTATATAACCATCTTGTCTACTGGCCCTGTTGATTTACTATCAGCAAAAATATCGATATGAGTTACTTTTTTATACCTTAGCTCGCGGTTAAAATATAACAATGAAAAATTTTATAATAGGACGCGCGTCCCTCGCGAGAACAATCGGGTTAAATTCAATAATGGTGCCGATTCTGTTGTAAATCGCACTAAACTAATTTTAGTCACATCTCATCTCTTTCTTACGAACATGATTGAAAAAGGATAGAACACATTTTAAGTTGTCAAATTAATCTTTGCCGTCTTATTTTGCGTGTATTTAGGCGTAACCGCGATAGATGGCGACTAAATTTATATTGAAAACAAGCATTGGACTAATTTGACAGGACTACATTTCTTACATCCTTTTCTTATGTTCTTTGTTAGAAAGAGACATAGTGACATTAAAATTAGTTTAGTTGTGAACAACAGAATCAGGGCCAATGTGTCAATTTGGTAATCTTTTGTTGTTACCAGCGGCCTCTATCACCAAACATTACCTAAACTAAATTGTTTTCCAATTACAGATTTTTACATGTAAGTAAATGTTACAGGAAAAATAGACCGATGTTCCTAACTACCACAGTTTTTTCAAAATTATCAAAATTCGTTTACAAACAAACTTAGTTATGCGGTCCAGGTTTTTACTAAATTTATGGCCCAAACCAAAAATACGTCTAAGGATGGTCAGAAACCTCGATGCGCGAATCAGACTCAGACACTTGGCCGTCCTTATTTATTCTACGGTTTTTTAATAATAGCTACGAATATGCTACGGAACGTTCTACCTGCTACGCCGTAGGTAACATAAAAAGGTGACATGAAACAGAGAAAGTATGTATTAAAGCTGTCCCGCGCGGTTTCACCCACATTCCCGAGGGATCGTATGTTTTCCCGGGATAAAAAGTATCCTATGTGTTAATCCAGAACATATTCTATCTGTGTGCCAAAGTTCATCCAAATCCGTACAGTCGTTTTTGCGTGAAAGAGTAACAACATTCATAGATACTCACAAACATTTTCGCATTAATGATATTAGTAGGATTAGTAAGGATGTTTTTCTTTATTTTTTTATTACATATTTTTGCTAGGTATTACAATTTGGAACAACTTAGTAAGGATTCTATAAAAAAAACATACAGGATATTTTTTCCTTCAAACCAAAGCTTTTTCTCAAAACATTATTCGTTACTAAGAAAACTATGGTATATGCTTAGAAATGTCGATAAAAGCACTTATCTGGGGGCACGGAAGTGCCCCCCGCCAAGACAGCCAAGCGAAGCGAAAGGGCACTACCTACCTTTTCTCGAAGCGCTTCGTCGTTTTTTTGAACCCTCATATCTTGGGTTTAGATTATACCAGATAAACAAAATTCTCAGGATATAATGTCAATAGTGAACTTATTAAACATATTAAGTTTCAATAACATAGCTCTTATACTTTAGATTTTATTGATATCTAAAAAACCCCGATTTCGTCACTGACTCACTGATGATCATCAAAACTCATAGGGTACTTCCTGAAGTTCTAGAAAGCTGAAATTTGGTATGTAAGCTTGTATTAGTACACAATCACCAAAAAAATTATAAAACTTGGAAATTTCAAACACAAAAAAAAACTAAAGCAACTTACAAAAAGAAGTGAAATCCCACCAAAAACATTTCTATGTAAAATGTTGCCGCCAAGACATCAAAAAGTTATCAGATCTCATGTAGAGCCAAGCTTATAACTCTACATGCACTTACTCTACAAGCCCTAACTTCACAAACTCTACACCTTAGTCAAAATATGTGGCTTGGCCGTTTCGCTACCGTCACATGGGAGTAAGGTGAAAAATGTATTCACTGTTCATAACTTTTTTGATATCCAATAGTTCTTGTAGTAGTGAAACGGCCAAGCCACATATTTTGACTAAGGTGTAGAGTTTGTGAAGTCAGGGCTTGTAGAGTAAGTGCATGTAGAGTTATAAGCTTGGCTCTACATGAGATCTGATAACTTTTTGATGTCTTGGCGGCAACATTTTACATAGAAATGTTTTTGATGGGATTCAAATTTATAATATAAACAGTCCCTGGACCGAGGATCGTCGGGAAAATAATATGAAACGAATTTTCTTTAAGAATAAAAATAATATAGATTTTTTTTTTTTTTTTTTTTTTATACCACTTAGGTGGCAAACAAGCATACGGCCTGCCTGATGGTAAGCAGTTACCGTAGCCTATGGACGCTTGCAACACCAGGGGTATCACTCGCGCGTTGCCGACCCTGAAGAAACCTCTTCACACCCTTTTTGAAGAACCCCATGCTGTACTCCATTGGGAAAACCACGGCAGGGAGCTCATTCCACAGTCCGAGCGTCCGCGGAAGAAAACTCCTTTTAGCCCGCACAGTTCGAAACAATTCTGGTTTCAATGTGTGTGGATGGACTCCCTGTCGATGGCGAGAGTTGCGATGGTGAAAGGTAGCCGTGGGCATCATGTCGAATAATTCCTTAGAACACTCTCCGTTGTACAAGCGGTAGAACACACATAACGAGGCAAAGTCTCTCCTCAGACTGAGTGGCTCTAAACCGCTTGTGAGCTCGGGATCGTCAACAATTCTGATGGCACGTCGCTGAACCGAGTCTAAAGGCCCAAGCTGGTACTCAGGAGCTCCCGCCCATAGATGACAGCAGTACTCCATATGAGGCCGGACCTGCGACTTATAAAGTTGCAGCCTTTGCCCCGATGTGAAGTACTGCCTCGCTCTGTTGAGCACTCCAAGCTTTTTGGATGCCAGCTTAACCTTTTCCTCCAAATGACTTCGGAACATAACGTCGCTGGAGATGTCAACGCCAAGAATCCCGATGCTTTGACTGATGTTCAAGGAAGTGTTCTGGAATTTTGGAGCCACAGACCATGGGGTTTTCTTAGCGGTGAACGCGCAGGCTTGAGTCTTGGTGGGGTTGAAATGGACTAGGTTTAGTCGACCCCAATCGGAGACACTAGTTAGTGTACTCTCGATTTCAGACACCAGCCGTTCGCGGCTTTCCTCCACCTCGGAACGAGGGATATTTGCACGGCCCGTGTATTTAGCGTCCCCTGTACTGTCGTCCGCATAGCAATGAATGCCGTCAATAGACAGCATATCATTGATATGCAGAAGGAACAGTGTAGGGGACAGCACAGAACCTTGCGGGACGCCGGCATTTATGTCCATGCTATCGGAGCAGCTACCATCGACGACGGCTCTAATGCATCTGCTGGACAAAAAGCTGGCGACCCATTTGCATAATCCCTCGGGAAGCCCGTATGCTGGTAGCTTCGTGAGAAGACCCCTGTGCCAGACCCGATCGAACGCCTTCGCCACATCTAGGCTCACTGCCAAAGCCTCACCTTGACTCTCGATGGCGAGTGACCAACATAAATAGATCGATATCTCATATAACCTAAGAAACATGTATGAAAAAATGTATGTTTGTGAACTTAAATAGTGCATGACAGCACTTAAAAAAGTGTTTTTTTAACCTTTTTGTTTGCGTTATTTTCTCTTTTTATGTGAATTTTGAATGAGGTTTTTTTTTTAGGGTAAAAAATTTACAGGAAGGCAACAGTCAAGCGAAATAAGGTGGATTTTATCTCCTTTGTGAAAATATCTAACTGATACCGTGCGTGCTCAACCAACGTCCAATTTTTTTGGATCCAATCTATGGGAGCGCGTGCTGGTAAGGCAGCTATTTAATTTTTCAGTGGTTCCATGCGCCCTTTGCTTTGAGCTATTGGCTGCTTAAAGTATTATATTTTTTTTTTCCTTGAAACCATTGAATTATTACGCTTCAATGCTTGGAAGTAAAACTCACCGACAGAGAGTAAGAGGTTGGTTCGGCTTACTATATCTATGCAGCAGCGGTGTCCATACGTTTAACAACATACGTGTGTGAGTGAGTGTGTTAACATTATATGCTTTTTTTTAATAATTTTAGTTTTTGTAAAGTTCTCCTTTTGTTTTGCATTTCACGTACCAGTCAAAATAGATGTTATCATAGATCTTTGAGGAATTAATTCACGTTTTTTTTTGTTAATCACAAATGTTTTATTTATTTAAAAAAGATTACGATTATTAGAAGTGTTCAATTTAATTTAAATTATTCAAAAAATATCTTAATTTTAAATGATTTTTTGTATCGTGAGTCCATGTATAGTTTTAGTACAATGACCACCATTTTACTAAAACATGACTTTTATGGACGGTGACTGACAGTGCAGACTATGTGAAAGGGATTTATTAGAACTTATAATATTACTCGACATGGCAAAATACACAAGCTGCGTGATGCCATAACGAAAAAAAGAAGAAGTAAAATATACCGCTATTAAATGCAAACACATCAATTTATTTCTCTCCATAAAATATATTTCCAAAATGATCGATTTGTAACCAACATAAAACAGAATAGACTATTATATTTTCTAAACAAATGCAAGAAATATAATATGTACTATATGTTTGCCTGCCGCCTTTCTATATCATTTTCTTACATACCTAATATCAAAATACCAATGTGGTTTTTGGTTGCAAAGTTGGTATTTTATAGTAATTTTAGTAATAACTACATATTCCCACGAAATTACTCGCGGTCTAAGACGTAATTTAGAGGCTTATTTGAAACTTAATTCGAATAAGTTCTGTACGGGCCATACTTGCAGCTTTACGTGTTACTTAGCTTTTTAGACTGTTCGCACAACAATGCACAGTATACTTTAGCTGTAACGCTTTGAGTGATCATTTTAATATTATTTTGGGCAATGTATTGTAATGAGCCTACTATACAGTTGTGTAGTTTTTGAGGTACTTAGATTAAGTCTAAAATTATCATTATAAATTTTTTATATAGGTCTATGTACATTAAATGCAATAATACACATAATACAGCAAGTAATGCTAAAGCACAGATTACAGCATAAAAGGCAGATGGAGCACGCGGAACATGAAAGTGAAGCCAAAAAAGCAAATAAAAATTCAAAATCAGATACCTGGTATTCGTTTTCCAGTTTGTATTTGCTTTGTTTAACCACAGTTTATTAATAAACAAGTGTTTTTTGTTTAATAAAGTTTGTTAAACAAATACAATCTGGAAAACGAATACCAGGCATCTGATTTTTAATTTGTATTTGCTTTTTTGGCTTCACTTTCGTGTTCCGCGCGCTCCATCTACCTTTTATTCTGTAATCTGTGTATTAAAGTTAAATGAGTAGTAGATATGGGTATTTAATGCTGGTGTCCTTATTTGACTTTAAAGGTGATAATAGCTCAGTGGTAGTGACGTTGGATGCCGAGACGAAGGTCCCGGGCTCAAATCCTACAATAATAATCATCTTTTATTAAAAAAAAACAGACATGAAAATAAGTTTTCACAAGTTTTAGACAGCAAAATACACATAAACTCAACGCAGATATATCAGTGGACTCCAAACTAGGGTAAGCCTGTATCTTGGAGTCCCTATCGTGTGGAATTGAACAAAAGAAGTTGTATTATATTCACACAGCAGTAAACGCATAGACACAACTCGCAGCGACCGGTGGTCGCAAATAGTTTTTCTGGCTCTTCTGAGTTTAGCTCTATTTGCTTTGGACGTCATTCGACCACTGGAGGCTCTACAAGCAATAAATATTAATAAGCTTGGGCTTTTGGTGAAGGAAAACATCGTGTGGATACTATAAAGCACGGTTGTAAGGGTACTTTGTAGGCTGGCTACCACCCTCAAGTTGAAAACATGTCGCCAAGCACCTCACTTTAATTTTGCTTGAAAGTAATATAAAACTGGATATAATCTAAAAAAGTACTTGGTTCACATTTACCAAGAAACGTATAATCCGATCCGCAGCCGAGTGATATCTAGTACGAACCACTGCGTTGTTGTATTAAGGGGGCCCTTCATGGCCAACGCAACTTTAACGCAAGCATAGCCTAAAAACTTGTACTTTCATCCAACGTAATGTTTGACTACGAAAAAAGAGAGACAGCATCAGAGCCATCGGTTATCAGTCGGTAAATTCCGCTGATCACTCGCGGCCGCTTTGCTAGGTCGTCATTCATGATTTCCCATATCATAAAACTAGTTCCAGGAGTAAACTTCTTGTGAAAAAATCTTACAAGTTTGTGAAGAAAAAGTTTGTTATTTTGATTGTCCAATACATTTGCAATGCCGGATCAAGATGTTTTATTTACTTTATACAATTTATAGATACATTAGATATGGCCAAAGCTCAGGCAAAATTTGGGCAAAAGCACTGTTTTTCGGAGGCTTTTACTGGATTTGTTTCAAACATTTTTTTATTTTCGCCTATAAACAGGCCTAGATATAGTGCACAAGATACATTTTCTTAAAATATCTAACGAAAAATGTTTAACAACGACATAATAAGTACAGAGTTTTTGTATGAAAAGTATAGCGGGATGCCTGCTCTTAAAAGCTTTTTGTAAAATTGAAATGAATGACAATAGTTAATGTTATTGACCTTCTATTGCGATGATATCAGACGCGAGGAATGACAATGGGTGTGAAGATGTTTTCTTAAAATTTAATATTTGTATTGAATTATTCATAAGAAGATTGTGTTTACAAATTAAAGTATCGGACTGATGAGCTTTCTTGAATAAATTTATGCAAGGCTTCTTTATTATCTTTATTCAATGAAACTTTATACAAAAGATTTATATTTGCAACTTTGTTCATGTATTTTGGTACAAATTCAATTATTATAAAGTTTATTAAATAATTGGGAGCGATAAATATTATTAATAAATAATATTACTCTGCAATTAGTTCTATAACGCCTTTTTTCGAAGGTTAACGCCCTACCATTCTACCATTCATTCATACTAGCAATCTATATCTACATATTTATATAATTCTTCTACCTTTATGTTGTGAGGTCAATAAACTTAACGTGGCGTGGTAGTTACGTGACGCAAAAGATTTTGTATCCTTATATCTCACACTAGCTGTGCCCCGTTTCACGCACGTTCTCGGGATAAAAGCATTAGGGGATAAAGTAGCTTTCTATTAGTGAAAGAATCTTTCAAATCCGAATGGTAGTTTCAGAAATTATAACTTAAACAAACAAAATATCCATACAAAAAATTTTGTTTGCAGTCCTGCCCAGAGTTTCAAGCAGACTTCTCATACCATTCGGTTTACTTCTCGTAGGTAGGCAAAAGGTTTCCTTCCACACAAAATTTTTCTGTCAATCACATTCTGCACCCTAAGTCCACTGATAAATCTGTTTCTGATTGGAGCTCAGTACGTGGATTACGTAACAATGTTGCAATCAGCTTAACATTGAAACAACCTATGAATCGGTAAAAATATTACAAAATCGGAAATAGTTCCATTTCTAATAAAGCACTGTTTGTATTTGCAGTAACCAGAACGTAAATTAAACTATCAGAAAACCGCTATATTGAACTAGAATTAGAAAATGATTGAACTTATTGCAACAACCTTACGTAATCGCCCCGTAGGTCTAATTCCCTAAGGCTCCAAAATAAAAACATAAATGCAAGTAAACCAAAATTACATCGAAGTAACGTTACCCCATAAATGACGTTTGTAGGTGATTCTAAATACGAGGTCAGTTATAAAAATAACTTGTTTTCATATGACTTGGACGTCATTGTCTTAAAAATAAGGGGTCATGTGAAGGGCCTATACAAAGAGGCCAATGTTGCCGAGATATCTAGGCACATATAGCTTTTGTATTCCCATGTGTAGGATATTATATAACCTTTACATTGTGCTTCAACCTCTTTGGGTTAAGGGCAACCCGACGTATCATTCCACCGAGATGCGTTGTGAGGGATGTTTTTTTAACTCGCCGATAAGATCGATGTGCTAAGCTGTGAAAATGAGGTGATCCTGTTGGCTGAAACATATCTCTCGCAACGCAGATGGTGATGGGCGCATGTTGAGCTGTGTAACTGCGTAGTTAAGTTTTCAAAATTCAAAATCATATATTCAAATAGACCTTCGCAGGCACTTATGCCGGCAATAAACTCAGCAATTTTATTATTTTTTTCTTTTCGTAGGCTTGTGTTTGACGGCAATCTCACCATGTTAAGTGATGATGCGGCCGAAGGTGGTAAGCACACAAAGCCTAGAAGGAACTGGCTCTCAAGTGCAGCTGTCGGATCACACCGAAAGGTGCTTGGCGACAAATTTTCAACTTGAGGGTGGTAGCCAGCCAGACGGGTACTACAAAGTACCCTACCACCGTGCTATGGTTTCCTCACGATGTTTTCCTTCACCGAAAGCTCAAGCTCATTGTAGGATTCGAACCCGGGACCCTCGTCTCGGTATCCGACGTCACGACCACTGAGCTATCATCGCCTTAAAAAATCAGCAATTACTCTTTTCAAAACAACCTTCATTACATAATATTTACATTCTAATCGCACTAACAATAATTGCGTGCCCCGGTGCGGCGGCAAAACTACAAAGTAGACTGAACCGATATTTAATAAGTAAATAAATAGCAAACTTAAGCAGATTAGCCCCCACAAGCAGCACCTGTTCACAAGTATGACGCGTCTGGCAGCCATCGTCCTCCTCGCCATATTGGAGAGAAGTGAGTTTTGCACAATTACATTGGCTATCCTTCTCAAATTACTTTACAAATCATCATCATCACGCCACAGCATGTTTAAATAGGATCATCAAGAGACGTCAGTATTTGACACTCTGTGCTCAATCAGGAAAAATTCTTTTAAAACCTAATAACTCTGCTTCAGATTATTTTACTCCCATATAGGAAGATACTACCTAGTATTTATATACTCTGAGATACTACACATCGGACCAGGTACTTTTTATGGACTATAAAAAGCTGTGAAACTGTTAATAGATATATTTATGGTATAGTCTTATTATTTTGTATTTTGGTAAAATTATTAAACTATGGTAGGTACTTACGCTTCTGAATATCAATTAGGTAGTTACTATTAATACCAAAAATGTATAAGTCAGACTGAAATTATTACGCTGACTTGGAAAAATCTGACCAAATCTTAAGGGCATTAAATTCAGTAATATTTTTGAAATTTCTTTGATACTTAAGGCTAAAACATATGCGACTTCTACAAATACATTCTTAACATAAAATAACTTTCATAACAAAAATGTGTGACAATCCAATGAGGCTGACAAAGTGCTTCGACTAAACCCCTCAAATATATTTAATACTTTCTTTGAACTTATCAAAGTAACATTATACTGTAATTTATTCTTAGCATAACCTCTCTTATATCTCCTTTTGGAAAACCCTGCGTGATTGTAAGAAGATATTTTAATACACAAAAATGAGTTATTAATAGCTTCAACAAAATTCCGTATTATTATTTAATTAAGCCTCGAAAACGCCCAAATGCAGATTAAATGGACAGTTCCGGATTCTTCAACACGGCTTATAAAATGTAATACTACGGTTTACAGAAATGAGTTTCTCGTCGGCATTTTTATTTCGCAAGTTAATGGAATATAAGAGTTTTATTAAGGGCCATTATAATTTTAATTTATTGGCCACTTGGATGAAATAAAAACTTAATTATCTGCAACGTTCGAAATTTTAACAAATTCGTGAAAATTTAAAAAAAGTTTATCGTCCCGATTTTAAATATTCATCGCCCAAACGCCTGACCTTCTATTAACTGGATCATTCAATCCCCCGGGTAGTGCTAAGCCATAGACAATTATATAAGCTAGAGATAACATAGACTACCCATGTCACAGATAATCTACAAATGTCACATCTTGAGATTCAATTAGGTACACGTAATTTGACTAATTGATTTAGAACAGCATAGAATTAATTTATAGTAAGTATTAGTGTATGAAAGGTATATACGTAAGCTATTTAATAGACATACAACACAAATACTTAAAATAACATAAACTAATAAAAATAAAATTAAAGTACAATAATGTATAATACATATACTACTTTTTGTTTGTAAATACATACTTAATATACATAATTACACCCAGACTCAGGACATACAGACATGTTCATGCACACAAATGCATGTACTGTGTGGGAATCGAACCCACGACCTGCGGCGCGATTGATGGAGTCTTAACCAACTGCGCCAACTGGTCCTTCAATAGACACTATAATTTTGTAGCAAATTTACACCAATAGAGTTGATCAACTGCAACCTATGATTTTGTTTTCATATATTTTTACGCCTTATTCAAACATACTCACAATTTTTAATCCTTAGTTGAAGTTACGTAGTAACTATTTAGTAATCTGTGGTTGAAGGCCTCTAGTTTCATGTATTAACTATTTTAAATACCTCATTCAAATTCAATTCAAAAATTCAAAATCATTTATTCAAATAGACCTTCGCAGGCACTTATGAAAAGTCTGACTCTAATACTCTAATACCGGTTGAGAAGGTTGCATTTGCTGAGAAGAGCCGGCAATAAACTCAGCCGATTACTCTTTTCAAAACAAGCTTAGATTCATTACATAATATTTACATTCTAATCGCACTGACAACAATTGCGACCTATACCTAGATCTAATTTAGGATAGATCGATGAAACATAAAAATGTAAAGTGCTGCAGAAAATCTCTAATAACAGCAAAAAGAATCCATCATATTGCCGGCCGGCCGTGATGCCAACGCGTAGAAGCTAACGATAACAATTACATCATAAACAAAATTGTATTGCTTCTTAAACAAACACGATTATCGACGAAAAAAGGCGAAGATCTGTTTTCATTATCAAGAAGGGAAGTAATAAAGTTATTATTAATTATATCGACGAAACAGTCAATAATTACAACATCGAACAGTAGACTTGAAATAAACATTTTTAATCTGAGCATAAACGGTTTATTAAAAAATATTATTTTTCTGTTAACTGTAAAGGGAAATATTACGTAGCAACATTTTTAATTAACTGAACATTTTCGGTCAAACAAGTTTTAAATCAATCAATATTCAACTCATGATTCCATAACTCATGAGTAAGTCTTAAAGTAGCGAAAGTAATCTTACGTTTAGAGTTTACGATGATAGATGAGTTTATTTTTGCACGGTGTTAGGGTACTTCGTAGTACCCGCCAAGTTGGTTAATACCGTCAAGGAAAAAAATTGTTTTTTTTTTTGAAGATCCACCGGAAAAGTCCGTTTCGCCCGAGCGATTTTTTTAATCAAATTAGCTCATATGGCTCATTAAATAATTATAGATATTTAGTCAGACTGAAGTATTACATACCTACGCAGGCTGGATTAGCATACACGACTAGTACAGCCAGTCTCCTACCATATCCAGCCTGACATACTTTTGAATGTAGAGCTTTATGTATCGTTTTGTTAAAAGATCTTCAATCGATTGTCGATTATCGTTGTCTGACGCATTCGTGAATATTAAGTTTCTCTACGGAGGTAAACACTCGTAAGTTGGTGAGATCTTCAATTTCATAAACTATTCGCAATGCTAAATATAAATATAGAGATGACTAGCCCCTCACGTTTCCGATCGATTGTCGATTATCGTTGTCTGACGCATTCGTGAATATTAAGTTTCTCTACGGAGGTAAACACTCGTAAGTTGGTTAGATCTTCAATTTCATAAACTATAATAGTCATGTTTTAGTACAATGGTGGTCATTTTACTAACACTTTTCACGGACTTCTTGAGACAACTTTTAAAGTCACGATACACATATTCATTTCATTTCACTTCACTGGTGCACATGAATTGATCTTTATTGGATAAAATACCACCGATAATATGCAATAAAACTCAAAATACACGAATTTTTGAAAATAAAAATTAAAACACAACGTTACTCTGCAAGTTCCCGCCAAAAAGTCCACCGTAGGCTACTTTACAGTCCGGGAACACGGGAAAAACCGCAGGGGACAGCTTGTAGTCCATATAACCTCCTTGATGAGATCCTAAGCCCATCTCAGCACTCAGTAACTAATTACATTTAAAAAGACATGTGGTCAATACAAATTAATATTCACCGAAGATGTTACAATTTATATGGTAGTCTCACTATTTTATGCCTTTATCAAGCGTACACATTTTACCTATAAATACATTAATTACAATACGGTACACTTCATGACATATGGGCAGCCCTGCAGAATATCGTGAACAAAGCTATTGTTATTTATTACATTCAACCTACCTACTCCTGAATTAGGTCGGTATCAAAAATGATATATCACTCTCCTCTTCATCATTTCTTATCCCTATAATAACACATTATTGCAAACCATTTTTAATCCCGATAAAAAGCATGTTTTCTTCATTCAGCAATCTAATGGATTGTAAGATTAATCAATTTTCATTTTCAAAGAAAAGTTTAGTGTAGATGTACAACGACATTATACTAAAATTAATTTTCATTTCATTTTTCCAATAACAAAATAAGTTTTTGTTTAAAAAGTTCATTTTTAATACAAACTTTTTATGGTGACTGTACTTGCATTGTCATCCAATATACTAATGTATACCAAATTTCAGCTCAATCGGACAATGGGAAGTGAGTCAAATTTAACTTGCAAAATTCCATTACAGACAACGGGACAGGTGAAAGTAAATAAAAGTTTGTAATGAAACAAACTTTGAGAAAATCCTTAAAGAAATACTTGTAATGTAGTGTTATTTATTTAATATTTATTGGAATTGAGCTCATTGCATAATACCTATAATGAAAATTATCCTTATAAAAATAAATCAAAGAAAGGTCGCGATGCGGTCATTCAATAGTCTCAATACATAGATTTATAACTGTATTTCTAGACTAGAATTCAAACTATTTATGTTGTTGTAAATTCAATTAACATTGAAATTAAAGCAGCCTTATTTAAACAATGTAAATGTACTTGTACTACCGAGTTATACTTTGAACATAAATTTAACACTGAATACTAAAATAATATCTCTAGTTTACATTTTAAATTTTGGATAACCACGTAAGATAGTTAAATGTATAAATGTTCACTTTTGGTTCTATTCTATCCATACTATACTATACTATATGCTTTATTTTTTTATATTATATATGGTGAGATTTTTTTTTTTTACTGTTTATAGGCCTGTGTTTGACCGCAATCTCACCATGGTAAGTGATGATGCGGCCGATGGTGGTAAGCACACAAAGCCTAGAAGGAACTGGCTCTCAAGTGCAGCTATCGGAACACACCGAAAGGTGCTTGGCGACAGATTTTCAACTTGAGGGTGGTAGCCAGCCAGGCGGGTACTACAAAGTACCCTACCACCGTGCTATGGTTTCCTCACGATGTTTTCCTTCACCGAAAGCTCAAGCTCATTGTAGGATTCGAACCCGGGACCTTCATCTCGGTATCCGACGTCACTACCACTGAGCTATCATCGCCTTAAATTGTTTGTTACGCCTTCACGCCTCAGCTACTCAACGGATCATCATGAAATTTGGCATGCAGATAGCCTATGGTATGGAGAAGGACATAGGCTAGGTCCCGAGAACGCGGATGAAAACGCGGGGGCAGCTAGTTTCCTATAATCTTGCCATGGCATTTTCACTCGTATACCTAAATATAAATACATTTCATATTCGATTTCTAGGTTTTTCTTTTCATATTTGAGTAAATAACAATGGTGTCTTCATCGAAAGTCAAAATGTCTACTACGTAATAAGGTTTTTGTCAATCATATAACAAGGTAGACATCCGTGGAAGCCGTGTAATGTTTATCAATTTACGATTCGTTCGATACCCAAGCGACTCAGGAATAAGGTATTTTCCGAATTTATATTATATTAGCTACATGTGTTTAATATTCAACCAAGAACGTTTGTTCACACTATACTTAGATAGTGTGAAATAACATCTAGATATTCAAATCTCAGAAGTGTATTAAGTTCTGTTTAAAAAAACAGGTTGATTTAAAAAACAGGTTGATTTAAAAAAACAGGTATCACGTCTCCAATCTTTCGAGGTAACGTTCCTTTTATCTGTTGCCGACAAACTAAAGTGCCAAAATAATAATAAGATGATAGTACAGTGATATGCCAAAGGGAAGGTCGTGAGTTCATCAGCATTAAAAAAATATAATTACCAAAAAAACATTCGACTCGCGAAAACCTGAGAGACTAACGTACCGCTTTTATTTTCTCACACAACATTTTACTCGGCGCCGCATGAAAGAGGTGAATATTTCTATATCACTTGTGTATTTTATACCGACAGTTAGAAGCTAGAAATTCTTTTAGAAGGGTATTCTTGATCCATTTAGCTACATTAGACGAAACCTACGGGTCGATCTGAAAATGTTGGCCAAATTGAACGTTAATGGACCCTGAAATGGAGACTGTGATACTACCCTTTAACGGCTACCTTGGTCATGATAGCTTTAACAACATTTTACAAGACTCGAGATTGCTAATTTTATCGGGTGTATGTAACATCTGTTTTTATTTTGTGGTACTTATATAATTTCAACCGTAGGGGTTGGAGTAGGAATTTAAAAATGCATTTAGATATTAGTTTTTTTTTTCTGGCATATATTTCTACATATATTTCTGGCATAGATTAGGTTTGAATATCATAAAGGTTTGCAGCAGACAGCAGCAGCAGGAGACACTGTTGCCGCGACACTAATGGTTTATATGTATTACTATGAAATACCTTCCGTAGCTAGCGACACGTCGCCCCCAAAGTAATACCACAATATTACCGTTATTAAAACTGTGGCGCGGCGAAAGTGTCGCCAGTGTTTGTATTATAGAACGAGATCAAAACTCAGATCAAGTCTCAAGGATAGATCGTACTTGCTAGTAACTATTCATTTGAGCACATTCCACTCCAAACTTGACTTAAACATTGATTGACGTTCTAAAATATGGACCTCAGAGTGTTCATTTTATTATGAAGTGTGGGGGTGTACCAACAACTACATATAAGACAAGATTGCACACAGTTGTCCGAAACCAAGACTTAGTTACGTATAAGTAATTGAAGATGTTTAGAACATCGTTAGAGTACGATAATATTATGTTTGTTACGACAAGAATCGTAGTCAGTATATGTTATCAATCAATGAAATCACACGCGAGCTGACCCGTCAAGTGCGCCTGCGCCTGCACCGCGCTGTCCGCATCGCACGCAATCTTTGAAATCTTGTCGTAATACTATTTATATTATTTTTGAAATACACTTGGGAGAAAATAAATGGAATCACAATTTTTTCATACACAGCATGACATGTTTTCTGCACCCCCCACCTGGAAGAAGGCTTTTGGCCGCAGGACGTGGTGTTCCGTGGCTTTCGCGGACAAGTGCCACACGATCGCATAAAGACATAGTGTTTTACTAACAAAAATGTTTTACTATAATATTTATGTTATAGTAAAACATTTTTAAGTTTGTAAGGTTTATATGTATGGACCACTAGTAGCCTGAAATAAATGAATTATTATTATTATTATTTAATTTTAATTATGTTGATAAATAACAACATGCAATCATGCATCTGGGCATGGGTAGCAAAATCAGTGTTTCTGCAGGTATTTAATTTTAGTCGTGCTCAACTAGGTACTTAGAAAAAATCATTTTTAAGGCTATTAAATCACCAATAATATCATAGATAACAACAATAACAGTGCGTCTCGATTTAATTATTTCCAAGTGTACTTTATAAAATACTATGCTGTCCGCCGCGGTTTCTGTCTGTCCGCCGAGAAAGCCTATGGTATGGAGAAGGGCATAGGACTTTTTATCCCGAGAACGCGGGTGAAATCGCGGGGACAGCTAGTTTATAATAGTTAAGGATAGGATTTGACAATGAGTCATAGCGTAGGTAGTACCTATGTATTTTTCTGGGACTACTTTGTTCTGAAATTTAAATAGCAAAATCCTTAAGAGTGCGTATAAAGCAAAATAACAATCTTAGAATTGAAATTTACCCAAGTAAATAGTATTTAAATGAAAAAATATTGTTATATGGGTATTTTCATTATATACGCGAGGGTTCTATCTGAACAAAAACTGTAATGGAATGAAAATTCCTCGATAGAAAAAAATCACAAAGATACCTCAAATAATAATGAATTTTCGTTTTTATTCGTCCATGGTGTATCTAATTAAGACAAAAATTCGATAAATAATATCACTAACATATCACCTAGGGCTGCTACTAACGATTTTTTAAAATATTCTATATTTTACGAGTTATTTAGATAAGAAGCGCTAAGTTCATTTTTGTTCCGCGAAACACGTTATCTCCGTCTCATGCCGCGCGAAGATTAGACATTAGTTTGTTTCATCTGACATTGCCATATTTTTCTGACTTTGTACGCACTCTTAAATACTGGAGTATATAATACATATTCCAGCTATACATACATGATAAAATAAGTGATCACCCACCAACCCCCGATCAATCCACACGTACACGTAGGAACCGACAATACATTTCGGAATCGAGTCACCCCTCTCTCACGCGTCACCACGTGATCCGAATACATTTAAACCACATACAATTATCGATAGCGACCTTTAAACGTATGTAAATGAGCGGCAAGGTTACGTGGCGAAATGAAATTCGGTCCCAGAGACCAACTTTTGGACAGCCAATTTATGTGAGCTCTTGAAAGTAGCGTCTTATACGGGTTAAGTTTTATTATTTCCCGTTTGAAAATAAGTAATTATTAATTGCTTTGTTACATGTTGTATAAAACATTTTACACATACGTTGTAAAATCTGCTTTATATATTGGGAATACTGTTAAAATTACTACACAGCATTTTCATTATAATAAAAATAATAGTTTTTTTTTAATAAATAGGCTTGCTTTTGGCCTCTGACCCGCCCATAAGGGGCGATGACAAAGCCTAAGATGGAACATGCTTACTCAGAAGAAACCTATACACTCTGGCCTTGAAAGTTCCTAGATTAAGAGAGTCAGAAAACACAGACGCCGGAAGCAAGTTCCACTCCTTTGCTGTCCGCATGTTCCTTATGATTCCTTTCGTTGTGTCTATCAAATAGTTTTCAGTTATTTCAGCTCTTCATACACTAGGTGGATATAGTGCCCAACGAAATCCTATAACTAAGCATACACCGTCTATCTGTCTGTCACAGGGCTGTATCTTTTTAACCGTAATAAGGTACCAAGTTGAAATTTTCACAGTATACGTATTACGGCGGCTATTTTAAAATTTTACTTGAGTTCGCCATCAACTTTTTTTGAGCCATTTCTAGAAAATTGGAACCAGTAAACTATAGAACAAACTCCCACTCGGTTTTCTAAAGATTACAACTGGTAACTCATCTTTATTCATAGGACAATATACATATACATAAAATAAATCAATAAAGTTTGTAAATTTTCCCACAAATGTTCCACCTAGCTCGATCTTTATCATGATTGCAGAGTCTCAAATTATCCACCCAGTAAGTACCTACATCCTTTTCAATTTTCCGCTGAAAAAATATGGTCCAAAAATAAATTTTCCGCTATTATCTACGCCTACACTCTAAGCTTGGCGCGCTATTTTTCTTTGAAACCAAACTCTATAAGAGGAAGCACCAAGTAATGGCCCAAAATAAACTATGCAACCTTTAAATGTGTTGTATTATTTCGATCATTCTCAATCAACCAAGTTTATCAACTTAAACATGATTGATTGACACATACGTGTACAACGTTATTATTAGATGCTAGCTGTCCCGCGCGTTTCACCCGCATTCCCGAGGTATCGTGTGTTTTCCTGGGATAAAAAAAATTCTATATGTTAATCCAGAACATATTCTATCTGTATGCCAAATTTCATCCAAATCCGTTCAGTAGTTTTTGCGTGAAAGAGTAACAAACATACATCTGTCCTCAAAAACTTTCGCATTTATAATATAAGTAGGATATACCTAGGTATATCACATTATCCCAACGATTAAAATTACCTTATTACATACCCCAGGGTCCTAGAGTTTCAAGCCCACTACCTGTTTAGAGATATCTCTAAGCGGTTGATGGACGCCACGTGGGACTCCAGAGCTGGCGGCGACTTTGCCCAAAGAATAAATCGCGCTGTCCAGGGAGGCAATGCCGCTGCCAATATCCTAGGTTTATTTATAGTTTAGTTTTAGTTCAATTTTAATTTATCTATAGTCAGATTGTATTTTGTATAAATTATTGTAAATATATTCCTTATAATTATAAGTAGCTAAGTACATTTTAATATAACAGTTTTCCTAACTAAAATTGCACATATAATAGTTTTTCATCGGGTTTTGTCAAGAAAAGATAGTATATAAATAATATGGATTGATTCTCATAGTGTTACAAGGCTATCTGATTAATGGAATGTCGACACCAAATAACTCTATGTAATAAAATCATACATCTATATCAATAATAAAAACTTTATGATTCTACGGACCTGCCATTCCATTTATGACGTCATGTAAATCATATTAACAGCACAGATTATTGTGTTTGGCACCGCAAAAGTTTACGATCAAAATAACCCGATATCGCTCCTCCTATAAATCAACTTACAAAACATTCGATGTTACTATCGAATCGAATCATTCGTCGACGTACTTCAAAATCGAGTCTCAAACACTGAAAAGAAAACTTTTTGGCATTCTATATAACCATACTTGCAGTTGGAAAATAAAATGTAACAATCAGATCGATTAAAAGTAAATTAAACAAATAAATCGATACCTATCGATTAAATTAATAGAGTCGATTTTCCGGACCAGTACACTTTGGCTAACATAAGCTACCCCTCAAGAGCTTATTATATAAGTTTCAAGTGAGGTATCGAATACGTCATTCACCTATGGTAAGGTTAATTGTATTGTAGTAACATTCAATGTTAGTCCTTAGGGAAATGGAAATAAATAAAATGCTAAACAAAACACTAGCAACCTTCCGAACCGGTATTAGAGTATTAGAGTCAGACTTTTCATAAGTGCCTGAGAAGGTCTATTTGAATAAATGATTTAGAATTATAATTTTGAACTATTTATCAAGCACTTTATTATAACTGGGCGATTTTAGAACGGAAGCTACAAGTCAATAATTTATAAAAATGCAAAAAAATAACTAAAATGTAAAAATATATAGCCAGTGTCACTCGGGATGATGTGAGGATTCTATCGATACCCCATACATCCAAGTCTGTTCAGGCATTTAAAAGTTATGGTGGAATAAAGAAACTCACATACATCAACCCTGAAAACATTACATAACACATTAAATTGTACTATCAATATTTTTAAGACATGTTTTGTAACTACATACACACTATGGGTAAAATAAATGATTATTATTACACTTACTTTTTGACAGTTGTGTAAAAAAGAGTGCGTGAAATTCAGTATAATACACATTTTTTCGGTCCCTTATGCTCGCGCATGCCTAGTCTTTTTCTAATACTTTAGTACCTATTTTCCTTCCTTTTATTTATTTAATCTCAGAAACGTTTTAAGCCATACCATATATAATGGTGCGTTCATGGTACGCGAACAGAGCACGAGCCGAGCCACGAACGAACAGAATTCGTTCGTTGCTCGCGATGTCAAGTGTGGACGTACTTAACGAACCTACAACGAGCGTGATGCGAATCCCTGTGTTTGTGAAACATTTTACAATCAGACGGAGCACAGTCCAGCGCGAGACTGTCCACGCTACGCGAACAACAAACGAATCCTGTTCGTTCGTGGCTCGGCATTACGTTGCATTCAAATTGTCCTTTGTTACTCTCGCGCTAAAAAAGTTCACTTCAAAAACTGGAAATATTGGTGCCGATTCTGTTGTAAATCGCACTAAACTTATTTTAGTTACATCTCATCTCTTTCTTACGAACATTATTGAAAAAGGATAGAACATATTTTAAGTTGTCAAATTAATCTTTGCCGTCTTATTTTGCGTGTATTTAGGCGTAACCGCGATAGATGGCGACTAAATTTACATTGAAAACAAGCATTGGACTAATTTGACAGGACTAAATTTCTTACATCCTTTTCTTATGTTCTTTGTTAGAAAGAGACATAGTGACATTAAAATTAGTTAAGTTGTGAACAACAGAATCAGGGCCAATGTTGTCATAAACGCTATATTCAAATATATGTAAATTGTCTTTCCAATACATTTGCCGTAAAAGAAATTCCTTACACAAAATTAAATAGACCGTCCATTACGGATGTAATTCACGACCTTTGCGGCATTAAGAAACGTTCAAAGGTAAATGTATCGGAAAAAGTACAGATGTGTGGAGATTATACCGATTGACACCTCAATCAATCTCACCCTGTACCCGAACTAAATCCAATCGAGCGCGTATATCTATTAGAACACCTTACAATGCGTGTGCTTTACCAAATCTATTTCACCACATTCGTATTAATCTTTCCATGTATGCTCAAACTCAACCGTTCAAGGTTGAGTTTAAAAGTCCTCCGTGATGATTACAGGCCCACCGAATCATGAAATTTTATAGGGGGATATTAATATTATCTCGGTTACAAAGTAATATAATCTGCGGACCGTTTTAATTACGCTAAGTTTCACCGAAACGTTTAATTTGTTGTAAAGTTTTTAAAAATATATGTTCATTTGAGGTGTATGAAATTAACTCGTCATTATAAAATCTCATTATTCGAATATTTGAAGGTTTAGAAAAGTTATCTTTTTTTTCTTGAATTTACTATTTGATTTAGAATTTATTTCGTACAAGGTTACAAACTACCAATCTAAAGATGGGTCTACGCTACGCGAACCGAGCACGAGCCTAGCACAAGCGGAGAATAAATTCGCGTAACTTAGACGGACTTGTGAGCCTCGAACGAGCATTTGGCTCGCGCTCAACTACGCTCCACCTATTGCCAGTTTTTTGACGAACACAGGAATTCGCTTCGCGCTCGTGTTGTACGCTCGTTGTCCACACTTGACATCGCGAGTGACGAGCGAAGAGCAGCTCGGCTCGTGGTCAGTTCGCGTAGCTTAGACACACAATAATATTTACTTCGCACACGGTCTTATCATTTCCAACATACATAAAAAATTTAAACTGAGACGTAGATTTTGCTACGAAATCTCGTAGCACGTGCTACGAAAGTTCTTTAACTTAATTTCTCATTATATTGTTATCTTATTCAATTAAGTATGCCCGGCTACTCTTTAAGGAGTTTTCAAAACGGCTCGTCGACTCCACCGGAGACCAAAGGGCTGGCAGCTTCCTCGCCCAGCGTATTAGTATCGCTATTCAGCGAGGAAATGCTGCCAGCATCTTTGGGACAATGCCACGGGGGCCCTTTTTAGACGTTATTTAAATAGTTTATATAGTTATTATTAATTTAGTTTTTAGTTAATTTTAATTTTATATAGAACATTTTAGTTTATTTGTATATATAGTTAATAATATTATGTCGTTAATAAATAAATTTTAGTACTCATTAAGTATATAACATGCATGCAGAATACCTCTTACTGTAATCTTATTTGTTAGATATAATTTAAGATAAGGTGTCAACTTACCGTCTGCCCTTTTTCTCCTCTGTAAGAAAAAGTGTGATCTACAGATAACGCTCTTACCCACATACTTGATCTAATTAGCTTGATAAATAAAATTAGTTGCTCTGTCGGACTAGAGACAAGTATTAGCAGCATAGTAATGTGATATGTTACAGGCATTGTTTAATATATACAATTTTCTATGTTAATTACAACAATACAATACAAATATGTTATGTCATAATCATAACGTAGACAGCTTACAACGTTTACCGCTTGTACAACGAAGAGTGTTCTAAAGAATTGTTCGACTTGATGCCCACGGCTACTTTCCACCATCGCAACTCTCGCCATCGACGGGGAGTCCATCCTCACACATTGAAACCAGAATTGTTTCCAACTGTGCGGGCTAAAAGGAGTTTTCTTCCGCGGACGGTCAGATTGTAGAATGAGCTCCCCGTCGTAGAGTACAGCATGGGGTTCTTCAAAAAGGGTGTGAAGAGATTTCTTCAGGGCCGGCAACGCGCGAGTGATACCCCTGGTGTTACAAGCGTCAATAAGCTACGGTAACTGCTTACCATCAGGCGGGCCGTATGCTGATTTGACACCTTAATGGTATATAAAAAAAGAAGATAGGTTTTATTATTGCACAATAATACGTTAGATTGATTTCTGCTCACATAGCAAATAAAATATTCTAAGGTTTTGTTCTCACATGGTCATCGGATTCATAGCTAGCTTTTTAGGATTTCGTACCTAAGCTACCGCTATCCGTCCGTCCATCCGCCAGTCTGTCTGACAGTGGGTTGTATCTCATGAACCGTAATAAGTAGATAGTTGCCGCTATAACAACAAATAATATTAATAAAATAAAAGGAGACTCGCACTTGTCTGGTTTTTTAGGGTTCCGTACCCGAAGAGTGCCAAAAACGACCCTATTACTAAAACTCCGCTGTCCGTCCGTCCATCTGTCTGTCAGTGGGCTGTATCTCATGAATGGTAATAAGAAGACAGCTGAAATTTTCATAGAATGTGTTGCTGCTATAACAACAAATAATAAAAATTAAATTAAATTAAAAATTAAAGGGGGCGCCGATACAAGAAACGTCTTTTTTTAGGATTTTTTTTTCATTGCATAGTTGAGTTAGTTAATATTGTACGGAATCCGCCGTTTACGATTCCAACTCGCACTTAGCTGCATATTTTATATATCTTAACATTCAGTAATAGTTTTACCTCGTTTGCTTTATTATTTATTGTACAAATATAATATTCATCGTGATATATTTTATCTGTTTGTTTCAAATTAATTAAATTAGATATTATCTGTAATTGAAGACGATTCAAACTGATAAAACTTATAACTACGTCTTAAAATAATTTAAAATATTCAACTTTCTCAATCCTATGATTGTTCGGATAATAAAATAGTCGAGAACTTTGACAACTTTACATTTTGGATTTTCAGTGGGAATTCAACTTTCCTGAAACGACTTTTAAAAAGTTTACTTGGAGATAACTTTAACGAAAAATCTTCTTAGAATATAGATTATTCAACCCGTCGATATATTGAACCCCTTGTCAATGACCTAAAGAAATCATTTCAGCCAAAAATGTTTTATTAGAATCGCAAGATGGAAAAAATATAAGTAAAATTAATATGAATTTGTTATTTGAGCACAGATTGCAACTGCGGTTAATTTTTATAGCAATTTTATTACTGTTCAAATATATTTTATTGAAATATTTTGCAAGCAATAATTGCATTTAAAAAGTATTCACATTGAGCAAATTTTGTTTTCTAATGATTTGATTTGATGGATCCATTTGATTAAATTATTTTATATGATTACCTATAATTTGAAAAATTTATATTGCATTCAAATTGTAGGTTTTTTTTATTCCACTATGATGACAAACAAGCATACAGTCCGCCTGATGGTAAGCAGTTACCGTAGCCTATGGACGCTTGCAACACCAGGGGTATCACTCGCGCGTTGCCGACCCTGAAGAAATCTCTTCACACCTTTTTTGAGGAACCCCATGCTATACTCCATTGGGATAACTACGGCGGGGAGCTCATTCCACAATCTGAGTGTCCGCGGAAGAAAACTCCTTTGAGCCCGCACAGTTCGAAACAATTCTGGTTTCAATGTGTGAGGATGGACTGCCCGTCGATGGCGAGAGTTGCGATGATGGAAGGTGGCCGTGGGCATCAAGTCGAACAATTCTTTAGAACACTTTCCGTTGTACAAGCGGTAGATAGAACACACATAAGGAGGCAACGTCTCTCCTCAGACTGAGGGGCTCTAAAACGCTTGTGAGCTCGGGATCGTCAACAATTCTGATGGCAAGTCGCTGAACCGAGTCTAAAGGCCAGAACTGGTATACAGGTGCTCCCGCCCATAGATGACAGCAGTACTCCATATGAGGCCAGACCTGCGACTTGTAAAGTTACAGCCTTTGCCCCGATGTGAAGTACTGCCTCGCTCTGTTGAGCACCGGTAGAAGTATAAGAAATAAGAAGTTTTGACAAATATGTTTGTTTATTACGTACCAAACTTAGATCATTACATCACTTAATCTATTACAAATCTAGCCAATCCAGACTAATAATTTGATTCATTACTAAAGTTAGTTTTATATCATAATTTAATTAAAACCGATGTTTCATAAACTCAGAGAAGAGATAAACAACTATTTTAATGTCTTTAAATAGTTAATATAATAAATCTTATAATTAAGCTTTTCATCTATGTATTTAGTTCTAAAAATTTAAATAACAATGTAGTTTAATATTTTGATTAATAAATTGTATTTGAAATCTTATAGCATAAAACACTTAACGTTTTAATACCTTAAATAAATGAACACCAAGAGCTAGTAATAAATTCCATTCTTTAGTTTTCCGTGGGATTATTTTGACTATTTGAAAAAAAACTGAGCAAATACTTTTGTTAAAACAGATCAAACTTCATAAATTTCAACTTTTTCAATTTCCTTACACATTACGGTAGAGGCTTCAGGTATGTGACAAGAGGTCTACCACGAAGATGCAAAGATCAAAGGCCAAAGTCTGAAAGGTATAATGAGATTTATTCGTTATTTAATTTGGCGTTCCGAACAAAAATCAAAGCGGAATCTAGTCGTGTGTTAGAGGTGTGCTTACGTACGCCTTACTAAATCTGTACTAATCAGAGCTTTGATGTTTTTATAAACTGGATGTTTGCACCCAATTTTCCTAATAATTAATAGTCTCCTACAGGAGTAGCACTTTCTTTCAGCCAGACAATTAAAAATAAAAATAACATAATTGAATACTGTTTTACAAAAAACTTAAACCGACTTCAAAGTACACTAAGAAGTAATCAAATCTTGATCTGATGACAATGTGACCAAACGGGAAGTGTACCCTTTCAAATAAAAAAAGAATTTTCCAAATCGGTTAATAAATCACGGAGTTATGAGGAAACAAACATTTAAAAAAAATACATTCGAATTGAGAAACTCCTCCTTTTTTAAGTCGGTTAAAAAAACTTAAGCCGACTTCAAAGTACACTAAGAAGTAATCAAATCCTGACCTGATGACAATGGGACCAAATGGGAAGTGTACGCTTCCAAACAAAAAAAAATCGTTTAATAAATGAGGGAGTTATGAGGTAACAAACATAAAAAAAAACTTACGACCGAATTGAGAATCTCCTTTTTTTGAAGTCGGTTAAAAATAAGATATGGGTAGTTAAGTATGTTTTATTTTAGACCAAAAGCTACTAGAATAATGAGGGTAATAAAGCTATAAAAGCTCCATTATTAAGCGAACTATTATCCAAATAACAAAAGCTCCATATAATGCAATTTCTACCATCATAAAGGGTGTGTGAAGGACAAAGAGAAAAAGTCAAGTACTACATACATCCTAAGGGGCTCTTATGTTTAGCTTTCAAAGGCTCTTTAACTTATGTATCTGTAGTATATAATGCATTTCCTTTTGCCGACAATGAGATACTCATATACCGGTTTTCTTTACAGTTTTGCTTCGAATTCCAGAGACAGTGGTTCTCGCGCATGCCTACCATCAAATCCTGATGCGTAATATGTAAGCTTAGTATAAAAATCCATATTTACGTATACATAGTCTGCAATATTACAATTCCCGTTTACTGAGAATATTTGACAGGAATGTCTGGTTTACGCAGATTGAAATGCGTCAAGCTGCCTGTCCACAGGAGCGGATTGGAGCTAAGAAAAGTTTATAGGAATGAGAAATGCATACAATTGACGTGATGTGAATTCTTTTGGTTAAACCCACCGATGAGCGAAAGCTTTATAGCTGATATTAATGATAATATTATAATTTTACAAACGAAAACTTGACGTTCCCAAATTTCATTTTCATTTTGTTCATCACTGAAAAATATTAAACGTAACGTGACTGTTTTAGCACCAATAGATTTTTTTTTACTTTTAATTAATTATAATAATTACTCATTGAACTGAACTAAACATACTATAATTTAAGTCAGTGGTTCGCAATTGACTCCATTTTTACTGACATAAGCAATATGAATTATAGATTTTTCAGCATACATTTCGACTAAGCTTAAGGTGGAATGTCTGTCAGCCTTAATTCAAAGTCAAATTCAAAGCCATTTATTCAAATGAAGGTCACATTTACTTAAGTTACCACCGGTTCGGAACTCGGCCTTCAACTGAGAAGAATCCGGCAAGAAACTCAGCAAGGTTACATTTTTTAAGTTTTTATTTGGCTTTTTTTTAAAGAAATATGTGCAATGAAAATAATAGCTAATTCCACTGACGTAGAGCACATATTTATGTATCGATATATTGTAACCTAATAATAGGAAAATAAATGGGTTATTGATACACCTGCTTCATACGAATCTTAATTTCCATTCAGAAATAACACGCGCTTCATTACTCAACGTATTAGGTTGACATATAACATACATTATTGTGCAATAAATATAAGTCGTAAAGCCAAGTGAAGTGAAGTGTATCAATTAAACTCACACGTCAAACGTAATTGATGGTGATTAAAATAAAAGGGGAAAATGTGTGTCACCTACGTAAGCTACGGATGAAAAAAGTTCAAGCGGAGGCAATTTTAACCCCTAGCGATTTTTGTAATGATTCCGTCGGTAAATGTTTGCGTTTTTTTACGCATGGGTTATCTAATTAAAAGGAATAAAATTCCGTTTTTACGTAACTGGGTTTAATTATTTTCTGATAATAAACAATTAAAAGAGTAAAAAATACGATAGGTACCTAACGACGATAGTCAGACGATAATACCCACTGAGCAGACCGAGTTTGGTTAAGAGTAGCAAAATAGAGACACATGGCACTCTCTGGAGGAGGCCTTTAACTTAATTGGAGTTCTTGCACCCTATAATAACAATTTGTAATACAACATAATTGACATATCTCACTTACCGGCGACTTGTAAAGCTGCCGGGGCAGCTGCGGCCAGTGCGGAAAATTCAAAATTCAAAAAATACGCATCGATTGGACCCAACTATATTTTTGTGCCTTTTGCGGTCGAGACCATGGGACCGTGGGGGTCCGAAGCTCGCCGTGAGACCAGCGGGCGGGGGAGCTTTTTCCGCCAACGCGTCAGCTTGGCTATCCAAAGAGGAAATGCTGCCAGCCTTCTGGGAACCCTGCCGTTAATCGGAAGCAGCGGCAGGCTTGAGGAAATTTTCTATATATAGATTGTATTTTGTAAATATTTGTTATTGACATATTTCAATTAATGCAATAACATACATAATAATATGTTGTACAGCATGGGGTTCTTCAAAAAGGGTGTGAAGAGATTTCTGCAGGGTCGGCAACGCGCGAGTGATACCCCTGGTGTTGCAAGCGTCCATAGGCTACGATAATTTTACAGACAAAGAATTCTTCAAAGTTTAATAAATACTCATGATTATCATCAGCCTAACTGCTGACCACAAGCCTCTTTAAATGATGGGCTGATACCCCACCATGCGTGCACACTGCGGATTGGTGGAGGTAGGCTAGTGCTCAACTGTTGGTGTTTTCAAGCTGCCTCTAACTAGCTTAAAAACTATCACAATTAAGTAATAACCGAGACCAACGGCTTTACGTGCCTTACGAAGTCACGGAAAACGCTCGAGTTAAAATACATGGCGGTCACCCACCCAGGTACCGGCCTCACCAGTGGTAGCTTAACTTTGCCGTTCTATTAAGAACGGCTTATCAAGCTACACTATAAGCGATTCTATAAATCAAATATAAATACATATATGAGCAGGTGGAATGTCTGCCTACTTGTCAACTTTGAGACAAAGCTCTTCAAACATTTAAAAATCCAATATAAATATATATTTGTGAAGCAAGTAAATGTATTGCCATATATCAGCCCTCACTGCATGCCAGCCAAGCGAGTTTATTTACCGCCACTTTTCTATGGTCACCGCGAAAGCAGCTCCAATGACAGTAATACGCTGTTGATTGGTAATGACGCCCCTGATAGTCAGGGAGCTGATTTCGTGGTTCTATTCTGTACGGTACACTAAGCTAAGCCGAAACTCTGTCCGTAAGCTGCGAGAAATAAATCAAGTTGATTTACCAAGAGCGTTTCCATTCCCTTCTGTTTCATAAAGTATTATCTCAATCTAACTATAAAATATTTTGCTCATATGTAATGTCTTCTAAGTAGTAAATAATAATAAACATAGTTTACCACGTGAGAGGAGGGTCACGTTTTCCCTCGTAGCCGAGGGAATTTCATAATCTATCTGAGAAGTTACTTTAACTATTAAGTTACGAAGGTAGACGTCCGTTAGGGACTTAATAAGGGTCGAGAGCAGCGTTCAAATCATCCTCAGAAATCGTAAGCATTTACAGTTATGTGAAACTATAAAGTGGATCATGTTACTTGGGATATGTAATATTAGGTTGCCGTCCCGCGGTTTCTTCCGCAATCCCCTATTTGACAACCCCCTAAGGGTTTAATTTTGAAACCATTCCTCAGTGGATGCTAATGTTATATATAAGGTTCAAATAAATTAGTGAAATTCCTCTTGAGGGATGAATGTATAGGTCATTAGTAATCAAAAAATAATATTAGAAAAATAATCCGAGGGAAAAAAAACTTCGTTGACTTGCATAGAGACTCTCCATACAAGTGAAAGAAGATTTTTTTTCCCACGGATTATTTTTCAAATATTAAGACCTTATATAATAAACTTGTGTGCAAAATTTTAAGTTCATAGACCTGCCGATTAACTTGTGCGTGCATGTGTGTATCAGTCGGTTTCCTTTTGTAAAGATTATTATTTTATGTAAGCCAGATACATTAACGATAAGTGTACTTATAATGTCCCACTGCTGAGCACAAGCCTCCTTTCACTAATGAGGAATGGAGGGATCGCAGATACTCCACCACGCGTGCCCACTGCGGATCGGTGGAGGTAGGCTAGTGGTTAACCTACTGTTGGAATTTCGAAGCCACCTATTAGGTCTCCAACTATTACCTAAGTGATAACCGGGACCAACGGCTTTACGTGCTAATTAATTGTGGATCGAGTAAAACATGTAGAGTTATGTTATTATTACAACTATTTGGATTCGTTTTGTACAGGACTACCTGAAAACTAACCCCCTCATTCTTAATAAAGTTATCAAACGATTAGCTAAAATTCCGAAGTCCTTATCTGACATGTGACATTTGGTGATCGAAAGAGTGAGACGGGGCACACTATTACACTGATTTAGTTAAAAAGCGATTATGAATAAGGGGGTAAGAGTGTAATGTTTTCAGAGTTCATGTGAGTGTTTTACCGATTCTTGAACTATTTTAGAATTAGATGCGTGGTAGCATGAAACAAAAATATGTTAACACATGACGGCTGTTGAAAAATGTAAAAACAAGTTCGATGGCTTCAGTTTACTTTAAATTATATTACACCTATCTAGCTTATTACAATATAATTAAGAACTACGAATGTATGCGCTTCGGCTTAGCTTGGATACCAGTTTCTCCTACTAACTTTGAAATGTCATGTTTATTGTACAAATTGTTATTCTAGTTTGTAAGGAGAATGAAAATAAATTTATTATTATTATAGGAACAGATTTTAAAAAGATTCCAATTTAGAACTCAGGGATCCGCACATACTTTTGCATTTAATAGACTTTGATGTCAAAAACGTCTTAAATACATTACTCAATTTAATGAACTATAATTCCTCAGGATTTTCTTGGAAACCTCAGGCCGATTAGAAATTACAGCGACCTTTCAGCTGTGGTCGGTGTTAAAGTTACGGTGAGCAAATCAAAGGCTTTTGATGTTTTTAAATTGTTTACACGACGAAATACGTTTTACATTTTGCCGACTAAATTAAGATAGTGCTCTTTAATTGTCCTTTATCCTCGAAATGCTCCAAGCTCTATCTCCAATTTCCAATTTTAATTATACAATGAATATGACTACTTTGTCATTATTAATTTACTCTCTTGTTTATGTACGCGTATGTTTGCTTATTTGTTTGTTCCTTAGGGTGTATCCCGACTGCCGCGAACGTTCGTCGCGAGCATTTCAAACATTTCTGAGTATGTCCAAACTTTTCGCGCTACGTTCGCTGTGTCTGGACACACCCTTATATGTTTACGGTAAAAGTAAAAAATTTAGTTAAGTAGAGATCATTATTTAAGTAAATGCTTGAGTATGTCTTGATCCGGATGAAACCAGATGGAACCGTAGGTTAAAGCTAGTCTTTAATATAATATTACGTCTAAATAGAACGTTATTTTTAACCGACTTCAAAAAAGGAGGAGGTCCTCAAATCGTTTTTTTATTTTTTATGTTTGTTACCCAATAACTCCGTCATTTATTGACCGATTTGGAAAATTCTTTTTTTATTTCAAAGTTTACACTTCCCGTTTGGTCCCATTGTCAGATCAGGATTTGATTACTTCTTACTTTACTTTGAAGTCGGTTTAAGGTTTTTGTAAAACAGTCCAATTATTAGTAGGTATATCAGATAATGTATAAAGTCCAGCAAGATTTTAATGTAAAAGATAGCTCATGTCAAGAGAAAACTTAAGTGCGTAAACACGTAGGTACTAAATTAATTGGGCCAATCTATGATTTGAGATGATTGACATAGTTATTCAAGTTTCACTTAAGGAGTTTATTTTCCTTATTCAGACCGAAGATAAAATATGTTATGATGTAGACTAATTTAGCCTTTTGCTTTTTGTAATAGCGATGTTTTAATGATATCTGAAACTTTCAAAATTAAAGTTTCTGTTTTTTTTTTTAAGTTTTAATTGCAACGTATTTTAAGCGTACAAAAATAGTATTTATCATTTTAACTTATCTATAAACTTATATCTTTATCAACTGTAGTAACATCGAAACAATGTTTCTCGCAAAAACAAAACAATACTTACAAAAAAAGTTCTAGCATCCAAACTTTTTCCCACAATAGTCCACTACACACACAAATCAGTTATAATTTTTATATAATCCACTGATCACGAGGTGACCTATGAGTAACTATGACAAGATCACTGACTGATGATAAGTATAGTCGGTCTGTGTTCGGTGCGTTTGAATAGCCCGCGCGCACTTTAGCTACTGCCTGTTTTCTGCCTAGTGGCTGAGCGCCGAGCGACGGGCGGCCCGCCCAGATGTTATCTCAGAAAGTACGAGTTGAGTGCGGTGCGTTGCATGACATTACAGCGATTTGAATGCCTGTGGACATAACCTAAAAACATCAGCCTAAAAATAACTGTTGTAAATAAAAGATTAATCTTACTAATATGTATTACAAACGTGAAAGTTTGTGAGGATGAATTTATGGATAATTTATTATTCTTTCACGAGTTTCACGTAAAATAACAAACAGATTTGGATGAAATTTGGCACACATACGGCGGAAACTTGTGTTTACAGGCTTATTGGTACACTAACAACCTGGACAAAACATGATACATTTACCAAAAACAAACTTTCAGGTTTTCGTTGTTCTATAGAACATATAGTCACTCAGTCTTACTGCTTGCTACACGCAAATTTCGTATTTAGAGCGTTGAATTAAAATATTTTTATTTTTGTATGAAAGTCATAGAACAATAACATAGTTCTCGTTTATGACGTTAGTAATAAATATACTTAGTCCTGAGGTTATTTGTGTTTTACCAATAAAGTGTTGGATTTACACCGCTATATCTCGTTTTTGTTAGTAGAATGATTATTATGAGAGCTAGTTTGTATCACGGATGAACGAGCCGCAATTTTTATATTTGCATATATTTGCTTCAGTTACCACTGATTGACTTTGCTATCTTTTGACGGCTCAAGGGCATAGCCAATCATGGTAAAATTTCGCAAACAGATATCATGGCATGGAGAAGCACATAGGCTACTTTTTATCCCTGAAACAGCGAGTCGGAAACTACGTGATATATTTTATAATGAAGCCGCTTCGCTGTCCGCTTTGAAACCCGCTCCCGCTCCTTACTCATACCACGTCCATTCTGAACGTACCCTAGGGCACCCCGTTGTCGTCAATTGCTTCACTTGTTAAACACTTCGTAAACAGGTCCGTTTTAATGATGACACTTGCAAACTGTGCAACTTTACAATACCTACAGCACAACATACAAGTACCTCGTACTACCTAGCATAAAAATGGTAGGTCCTAAGCTCTCGACTCAATGGCGGCGAATTAAAAGTATAATTTCATATCTAATTGTATCGTAGCTTCAAAGGGAACAAAGTGGGTCCTTCAAATTACTTAAAGTACTTGTAACAGGTCACAGTACGAATCTTTAGAGTTCTCTTCGTCTTCACTCACTACAAAGTGGAAACAAGAAACCACTGGCTTACTTGAAACGTAGATATACCTAACTACTTACTCTTTGCTGAAGTTTCAGTACATAATTATTGAAATAGGTTTTTATGTTAGCTCTTAACTATATTTTGTTTGTATATTTTAATTAGGTATCCTGTGCTCTGGATATTTTTAAAGATTGTTGAGTTCTGCGTATTTTGACAGCAAAGACATTTACAGATGTCTTATTTTACAAGGAGACACGGCTTAGGGGAAACGGATTTTTATGATTTTTTGTAGAAACCAGTTGATGGCAGTACACCATGTGCACTTCCTGTAAAATAGTAAAGTGCATTTCTTTTTTATCCCACTTAGGTGTCAAACAAGCATGTGGCCCTCCTGGTAAGCTGTTACCGTAGCCTATGGACGCTTGCAACACCAGGGGTATCACGACCGACGTTGCCGACCCTGAAGAAACCTCTTCACACCCTTCTTGAAGAACCCCATGCTGTACTCCATTGGGAAAACCATGGCGTGGAGCTCATTCCACAGTCTGAGCAATACCCAAATAAAGCAGTAAAGAACGGACTTAAAGTTTTTAGTGCACGTTATATCAGTTTTATGGATTATCAGTTGAGTGTGCTGTGGCGTAGAGGTACGCTCATGTTTCGTAAGCTTCCGTGCCTGGGTTCTAGTCTCGTGTTGTGTATAAGTATTTATTTATATTATTCATTAGAAAAATAAACATATCTATTAAAAATATTAAAAACCCGTTTCCCCAAAGCCGTAGTCTCCTTGTCAGTAAGGATAGGCAGATACCTCACCATGGTAAGTTGTTATGTGGCCGAAGGTGGTAAGCACACAAAGCGTAGTATGGAAATGCATGCATGCAATGGTATTTGATTTAAACTTTTTAAAAATAGTACTTCACTAAATAATAAATATTCTTTAAGTGCTAGTTTTACTACAGTTTATCCAAAACCGGAACAAGCAAACAAACACATAACACCTCGTTACAATATACATATATAAATCAATATATACAAATAGATTAAGAAGCTATCAGCTATGACCCTTGCTACGGCTATTACACGGAACAATTAACGAGTTTTATAAGACGTGTATATATCATTTAAAGATATAACTTACATATATAACTTTGCAATATTATAATATACGAGAGATGTCCCAACCTTTGTCACATACTGTCCTATGTAAATTTCTATCCTATGTAAAGATAACCTACTAAATCTGGAAGTACTTTTGTTAGGATCACTGATGTGGAATTGGCAGTTATTCAGATCAGCTAGATGACGTTATAGCTCATGATCAAGATCATTGCATCCGTGACCGTATAAATGTAAACAATGATGCTTTGAGCTTATCGCTTTACCGCAAACCAACGATAGTTACTCACTTACTAGTTGTTAATGTAGAGCAGTGGTTCCCAACCTTTTCTTGACCAGGGACCACTTTGATTTCTTTGTTATTAGCAGGGACCACTTGCATCTTCTGCATACATACACACATCAAAAAAAATTGTGATCACTAGCAAAAGCTAATATATTTCTAAAATTTAACTTTTTTATGCAAAAGTGTTTAACGTTATATCTTTTTTTAAATAGAAATACAGTTTTTGAAATTGAAAAATTAAACATTTTTTTATTTATTAATAACCAAAATTTAGTAATTCAATCCTAATGTAAGAGAAATTTGAGCTCTCAAGTGGATGAGATTCAAACGCGTTTCAATAATTTTCTATCATTTTGAAATTCAATGAGTTCTTCCTCGATTTCTCTGTAATGCATCACCATCGTTCGCGGACCATATTTTGGCTCCCACGGACCACTGGTGGTCCGCGGACCACAGGTTGGGAACCATTGATATTGTAGAGTTACTAAGTTAATGTGCGTATCCTTACTTAACTTCGTCTGATATTAATCTTTGTCTGCGGTTTGTAGCGCGAAATTAATGAAACTTCAAAATGCAGTATTTTCACTAATTTCGCGCTACAAAACCTTATACTTAGACTCATAATTAGTTTTAAAAAGAAGCTAACTTTAAATTATGAAGATAATTAGAGCGTAGCGTTTATTCGCTCAAAGAGCAGCTCGACTGGGGAAGTGCCTCCTTATAGAATACCGCAGCCAAATAACTGTATGTTGTGTTCCTGCGTGTGATTCAGGTCGTCAGAGCTCATTGGGGAGGGAGGAAGGGTCGGTAACACGTGAGTTGCAAACGTCCATATGGCTACGGTAATCGCTTACCATCAAGCGGACCGTATGCTTGTTTACCGAATTCGTAGTATAAAAAAATGTTGCGACTTTTAAGGTTGTAGGTTCGAACTATACAGGATTTTGCAATATATAGGTACTGCCATATTCCAGAAACTATTACTAGTTTGATCCCCATCAAGTTATGTTATTGTGACAAAAGTGTGAACGTAGGTATAGTCTGGCATACGAAAGTAGAACCTGAAAAAGCACGGCAAATTTAAAAAAACTAGATTTGGTATCACTCAGTATCATCATCATCATCATCATCATATCAGCCCATGGATGTCCACTGCTGAACATAGGCCTCCCCCATTGATTTCCACTTCGAACGGTTCTGGGCCGCTTGCATCCAGTATAGTAGGAATAAATTGTTTTGATACTTTACAAAAAAATCATATAAATATTAAGTTATGTTTGATTTTCCTAATCCATTTTTGCATGTAAATGAGTTAAAATTTTACATAAACTCGGTATATTTTATTTTTGTATAGAATGCTTTTTAATAAATATAACTCGTTATATTATATTTTTATATAGAATGCTTTTAAATAAATAAATAATTATCCTGGGATATTCCTCACAAACGGTTATCTGATCTTAAACTAAGCGTAATATATATTTCAAATTCAAAAATTGTGGTAAATTTTTTCTAGTTTATATTTTTTTACCGTCGTAGAACAATATGGATAGATGTTTCAGTGATTAGCGACCGTAGAAGTTCATTTAGCATATTGTAGAACATTAAGGTGATCGAATGAGAAGGTGGACACTATAACACTGATTTAGTTATAAAGCCATTATGAATAAAGGGCTAGTATCAAAACTGGTTCTGGTAAACTTTTTATGCCGGCTGACGAAAGTGACATAAATATAATGTTGCCATGTCAAGAGTTTCAATTACAGCCAGGCTCAACTTTCGTTTGCCAGACTTTAGGTACTATTTTTTACAATAAATAGCCGATAATAAGACAGGTGAACGATATCATTAACTTTCATAAACTAGTAAATATTGATTGGAATTATCACCTTAAAACGACACCAATTTATATCAAATATCGAATTTCAAACTGTTCCACGAAAGTATCTCCCAATCTCAATTAACATAGGAATTTTCCAATGTTTGGGGAATTGGATAATCAAGATTTCTGCGAAATCCGTGATGCATTCTATAATCGCAAGAAAACATTTAATGGAAAATATATATATTACATGTTTACCAGCTATGTACAGAAATCGTCGAAAATAGAATGCTTTAATTTTTATTAGAATAAAAAACATAATTTAAACATTTTATTTTGAACAGTTTCATTATTAATAATTCCTTATTAATTTAAATTAACTTACCTTTTTTTAATGTTAAATGGGCCTGCGTTTGACCCTCAACTGACCCCATGAGGAGTTATGACGAGGCCCAGGATGTAGCACGCTTACCCAGAAAAAGCCTATTCACTCTGGCCTTGAATACATCTAGGCTAGGTATAGGTATCGGGAAACACAGACCCCGGAAGAGAGTTCCACTTTTTGTACGTATAAGAAACGAAGAAGCGAAGCGTTCGACAACGTATGGGTGGAAATTCTCCCGATGTCTTGCCTTAGCTTAATTACCGCTTACATTGTGATCCTATTTAATTACCGAAAAACCGTAGGGTTCCGAAGTTGTTAGTCACAATATGCGGACTTCGAAGGGGGCTTTATACTACCTGTTTGACACAATAACAACTACAAACAAAAAGGTTTTCACACACCCGCCATATTATTTAACGATCTATCCAACGACTCTCCACCCCATAAATAGACAAGCAAAGATAACATTCCCACATTAGGGGAGGAGAGGTACTTACGAGTTTTTATTTTACAACTTTGTCTACGTGTTTAATATGTATTCCAAATAACAGCTTTCTAGTAGGAACTAGGAGTCTCTGAGCTAAGCGGCGGACAGACAGTCAGACGGACGGACAGGCGAAACTATTAGGGTTTCTTGTTGACTATGGAACCCTGAAAATGATGGAAATTGTGTAAGTACATTGACACGCTACAAAATGTGGAAAAATAAGCTTTTAAGCAGGAATAATAAGCTAAAATATTGGTATTGGTGTCAAACAAACATAATGGAGATAGCATCGTTCAATCTTCGAACTCTCTTTAACTAGGAGGCACTCATAAAACCTTATTAAGGTCAAAATATTACCAATTCGCACTCGTTTATTAATCGAGTGTTTATTTTGAAGTTTCAAAAAATTATGAAGATATCTTTATTGGTAGGTTGATAGTACTGAATTGTGTTGTTTATATGGCTGATAACCCGTGTCGCTTGGCCTAGAGGTCATTGAAATAGATAACGAGTTGCGGACATGCATGGTAAATCAGATGCTCGTTAAATTGACCGAATAACTTGCATTACTCAGAAAAGAACTAAGGATGACATCAGAGATTAAAAAAGTAAGTAGAGTCAAGCTAAAGTCTGCTAAAGACGTAATTTTCCATTTTCTGCTTGCATAATAAGTGTGCATAATATTTATAGAGATAGTAGGTACGTTGTACTTTGGAATCATTAACATTTATACGCAGTAACCTCGTAAAAACAGTTCATAAGAAAAATAAGTCATTTTTGAATAACACCGTTTTAAACATTACAAAACTTCTAACTACCTACTGAATTTACTAACTTAACCTAATGGCGCGTCTATGCTACGAAAACCGAGCACGAGCCAAGTACACGTGTACAATTCATGTAGCTGTAGGATATAATATAATTTGTACGTAGTATATTATTTACTCTATGATATAATATACTATATTACATCTTGAGATATAATATCTTATCGCTCTTCATACGTTGACGGGCCAGTTGGCGCAGTTGGTTAAGGTTCACCTTACGCGCCGCAGGTCGTGGATTCGATTCCCACACAGGACATGCATTTGTGTGCATGAACATGTCTGTATGTCCTGAGTCTGGGTGTAATTATGTATATTAAGTATGTATTTACAAACAAAAAGTAGTATATGTATTATATCAGTTATCTGGTTTCCATAGTACAAGCTCTGCTTAGTTTGGGATCAGATGACCGTGTGTGAAGAATGTCCGATATTTATTTATTTATACATTTTGTCGAAAATATTAGTTTGGGATGTAATATATGATGTATATTTTAGCATAATGTATGACTAGTGATACAATATTATATCTCAAGATGTAATAATATATATGTCGGAGTCAGCGACAGCCAAGCGATACAAACACCACGATTAGGGTTCAGTAGTATCGGGATTCGGTGGGCGCAGTGCAGGCAATAAAACAACGTTATACCATCGCTTCGTAAAAGTCCCGTATGAGGAGAAGAAGCGACGCAACAAACTCCTCACGGGCCCAATGTGTTTATTACGTTATTATTACGACATAACATTACAATTAAATAATCACTTCACTTCGCTACACTTCACTTCACACGTGTACAGTCTTAAATAATTACAGGCTTCAGAACGGGGTGTAACAATGATTGCACTGAGATGTGTACAGCTCGAGTGCTTGTGATAAACTAACTATCCCAAAAGCAATACGCATCCCCTTATAAACTCTTGTCATTCACGTTATAGTCAAATCAATGTTCTTAATATTACGCATACCCTCATTAAATCTGTTATTTATGTTAAAGTCAAATCAGTGTTGCTACTATTTTACCCAACCCCTGTACCACGATATTATCGTCATCCAACTGAGTCCAACCAACGATCTAACTCTCCGACACGGCCATCCTGCGAATCACACGTCCTCATGTGAAAAGCTCTACCAGATGTACCTGAAACAAAAGAAGTCCAGCACAGTAACTGATAATTTCACTCGGCCATTCCTTCCTAAACTTTCGAGCCATTCTTGCTATCAATCGCTTCAGTTTAATCATTATACTAACGCTTACTCATACTGACGAATGATACAGTTCCAATCTCTAAAGTCAACTCAGGTAAGCAGTATGCACAGTTTAGACAACCCAAATTTAACAATTACTAAGATCAACAGCCATACAGCTCCACCAAGCACGTTTACTACTTATGTACTTACCTAAGGGAGACAGTTTTAACTTTATAGTCTTAGCTTCTAGCCAAGAATAGAACCCAAAGCCATTGCTTATAGAATATTCACGGACTACTCTGTCTCCACGGAAATTCGAAATCTATGGTCTCCACGCTGTACAATAAACCATCTCAGTGTTATGGAAACAGCCACCGCGCCGTTAATAGTCTAAATGGCCTCCAATGGCCTCCACGCCTTCTAGATTACTACTAATTCTGGCAAAAAGCATACAGCCTCCCGGATGGTAGCCGGGTACCGCAGCCTTTGGATACGTGCAACACCAGAGGTATCACACGCGCGTGCCGACTCTGCAGAAATCTCTTCTAGATTACCACTAATTCTGGCAAAAAGCATACGGCCTCCCGGATGGTAGCCGGTTACCGCAGCCTTTGGACACTTGCAACACAAGGGGTATCACTCGCGTGTGCCGACTCTGCGGAAATCTCTTCACCTCTCCTTCCAGATGGCCACCTAGCCTTCCGGATAACATCGTCTAAATGGCCACCTCGCCTTATTTAGACAATACCGTGTAAATGGCCACCTCACCGTTCAGACAACCTAACCTAACATAGAACCATAACAGTCAACACAACGTTGAGATAACTTGTAAATAGCTCACCCAGTTACGCTGCTGATTACATACACAGATACACAACGAGTATTTCATAAACAAAGATCTCACTATCATTTTCATCCCTAAAACATGGATCCACCTCGGCAGCCACTCACGCAACTCAATAACCCTATAAGGTTCTAGATTGTGTTTGATTCCACCAATGATTTTTCGAGCGAGCTTAAACGAGCTATGCTCAGAATTTCTCTACGTGACAGGGTCCGCAACGAGGATATTCGGAAGAGAACGAAAACGACAGACATAGCTCGTAGAGTTAGTAAGCTGAAGTGGTAATGGGCAAGCCACATCGCTCGAAGAGCCGATAACCGCTGTGGAAGAATGGTTCTCAAGTGGCGACCACGTACTAGAAAGCGCCGAGTGGGACGCCCTCCCACCAGGTAGACCGACAACCTGGTCAGAGTCGCTGGGCACCGCTGGATGCAAGCGGCCCAAAACCCTTCAAAGTGGAAGTCAATGGGGGAGGCCTATGTTCAGCAGTGGACATCCATAGGCTGATATGATGAATGATTTTCTATTAAAATAATCTTTCACAGAAAATTAAGTCACTATAACCTTATTTTCTTTCAAATCTTGCTTTATGAAGTTTGCGTTAGCACTTGATCGGCCAACGTTAATAAATTTAGGGTTCTAGTTACTCTTATCACCAACTCAAGTAGAATGCCTGAATGACTAAGAATTTCGCTATTTATAGACAGCCGACTATAAGTTTGACCATAATCCTTATCACCTCCGGTATGACAAATTTAACTCTAAAAATGAAGCTAGGGCTTCTGATACTACATTTTACTTCACTTAAAGCTTCCTACTATGCATTAGGCTACAAATCAAACTACTAGGGCTTTACAACCTCTGAGAACGATATCTAACTGTGTTTGTATTTACATTAATTCTTCATAAGCTCTGCACAAGTGCTACATGAGCTCTACATTCGACTCTACATACGATTCTACATACGACACTACATCAGACTCCATTCTAAATTACAGAAGACGTTAAAACCATGAATTAGCTATTCGAATTCAAAAGATTCGCATCTATATTGCGATAGTAACAATACTAGGACCGCGTAAGACACAAGGGCCAGTCCGTCAACCCTGACTCAACAACCAAAAGATAACTATCTCAGCCACGGTGCTACCCCTCGCGAAGGGTATAGGTACTGCACATAAAATGCTATAGCAATCCAAAACATTTACTAAGAGGTATCAGTGTAATTCTTATTGTCGCTACTAAAAATATCTAAATCAGGAGGAAACTATTGATAAAGAACTCTTTTGACTCCGCGTCTGACTAATATGATATAAACTACAGATTTCCATCGTTAAAGAAGTCAGTTTTTGAAATTATAGGATTTATTATTTTATTTTAATTTTAAAACGACTAATAGGTTCATTGAGTCATGACCATCTTTTGGAACTTCACGAGTATTTCTCTAACGTAGTGGTGTTCAATAATCTCTTACAGTTGAATAACAATCGCATTATCAAAGTAAATGAATTCAAAACTAATCAAAATATCGTATTGGCAAGAGGCAATAAGGTTGTGAATGTGAACCTTCTCAGTTGACTCTACTAGTGTTTTTTTTCTTTTTAACAAATAATAAAAACTGTCCAAAACGGAACGTAGGTAGTCTACCACTATGCTAAGTCAGTTACCAAAAAAGTAATGTATTCAGTTTAGACCCTGTTGCCTACTTATGAACGTTAAACAGCTACATGTAGTTGCATCTACCTCATCTGTACTACACTATCTTTCAATTGACCAGCGACCGCAAAATGCTTAACCAGCAATACTAACGCCTAAAGTCATAACTTACAGTGAAAGAGAGACAAGTCAAATAACGAACCCTATTGAAGTGAACTAATCGATTCACTTCACGGACTACTTAAGTTTACTCAATAGATACCAATTTCTATCAGGTTAAGTCTACCTAATAGTTAATGGTAAAGTCAACTTTACTACGACTGATATAATATCACTCCAAAATGGTCTTCTGTTTTATCTAGTTTATCTGATACTACCTAATTGGCATTAGTCTAAACCTATCGTGAGATTATATGACGTAGGAGATTAAAACATTGTGTGATTTAAACGACCTAGAAATATGACATAACCCTACATGACCTTCACTATGTGAATACAAATCAGGGACATAAACAAAGGACATTGCCAACCGCATATTGTACCAGCACAGTATATCACTATCAAGTGACTGACAAAACACTAAGTTAGTTGCTTGACTACACTATTAACCATCACAATCTATTTGTACCTACATTTTCCAAATCCGAAATCATCATGAAACTAAAACGCAACTTTAAAAACCTTCTTGTTGACATCGAGCCATTATTATAGAGAAGACGCCACACATCACAACTATGTTCCGTTCAAGTGAGGCCATCCGGCCACAATTGTTGTTGTAGAATGATAAACGAATCGCGTAAGCGCCTTGAAAATTACGGTGTTTGCGACAAAAATACTGCGTAATAAAAGAGTTCTGATAGTCTGTTTCAGCGCTAGAGAACTTTATAAATAAAATAAAAATAAAAAAGCCTTTTATTTCATGCATTGAAAAAATAGTAAAACATTAACAATTTTAAATGTAGTATTTTGCAATGTAGCTACAAAATAATAATAATTATTACATCGGTTATTGTTATCGTTTCATAATAAATTCATTAATAATTTCCATCATATTTTTACAATAATAATAGTAGTATAAAAAAGTTTGAATTATATTTGAGTGATGTTAATATTAATATTTATAAAATTGTTGAATTAAATTGGATTAATAATAAAAATAGCATGCATGAACCCCTCAGGTAGTGAGGGTGAAGGCCTCCTCCAGAGAACACCAGCGGTCTCGGTCTTTGGCTTCTGTCAGCCAGTTTTTGCCTACGACTTGTGTGATGTCGTCTGCCCATCTAGTTACAGGTCTTCCTCTTTTCCGAGTACCTGTAGGACCTGGCCATGACGTCATGCGAATTGTCCAGCGATCATCGCTCATTCTCGCAACGTGTCCTGCCCATCTCCATTTTAACTTTAGAGCGTAGGTGAGAGCATCTATTACTCCTGTCTTTTGCCTGATGGTAGTGTGACGAATTTTTTGACATTTCCTGATTTTTGAAACACTTCTCTCCATGCTTCGCTGGCAGGACGTGATTTTATTTTTAACTCTTTTAGTGAACTTCCACGTTTGACATGCGTAGGTTAACGAAGGTAAAAGGCATGAATCCATGACTTTACTTTTGATTTTCATCGGCATCTGACTTTTTAGAATTTCCTTCAGACTCCAATATTTTTTCCAAGTCGATATTATTCTTCTATCAATTTCTGCATCGTTGTTTAGTTTTTGGAAGGAAATTTGTTTACCTAAGTAGATATAGCTCTCAACGTACTCTACTGGTGTGTTGTCAAGACATATAGAGTTTTGTGTGGCATTTGTCATGAGTTTCGTTTTGCTCAGGTTAATTTCTAGTCCTGCCTCTCTGCTTGCTTGTTGTAACGTGTGTAGCATAGACTCCAGCTTTCTGCTATTTTCTGATAGGAGGACGATGTCATCGGCGAACCTCAGGTGACTAATATGCTTTCCATTTATACATATACCGGATCTATCCCAATTTAATTTACCGATAATCGATTCTAGTACTGCGATAAAGATTCGAGGTGATAGTGGATCGCCTTGCCTTACTCCTCTTTTGATGGGTATAGGAGGTCCTGTGGTCTCTAGTTTCACTCTACTGGTGTTGTTCTCGTAAAGGTATTTTAAGACTTGTATATACTTTTTCTCCACCTTTTGAGATTGTAAAGCTTTCCATATTGCAGGATGTAGTATTGTATCAAAAGCTTTCTGGTAGTCAACAAAACCTATGTAGAGTTGACGTTGATATTCTTGATATTTTTCAATGAGCAATTCTAGAGAGTGAATGTGGTCTATTGTAGAATAACTTCTTCGAAAACCAGCCTGTTCGATCGGTTGGCATTTTTCTAGCGTAGTGCTGATTCTCTTCTCCATAGTTGACGAGAACAATTTATAAATAGATGGAAGAAGGCTAATTGGTCGATAATTGCCTATGTTTTTTGGGTCACCTTTTTTAAACAACAGTATGATATCAGACTCTAGAGAACTTTAGTTCACTTTAAAAAAATGGGACATAACCTTTGCTTATGATAGCCTCTCCATACGTAGTAATAATAGCTCAATGGTTGTTGATAGGTTTCTATTGTCTAGTTAAAACAATATTGATTAGCACCGCATCAACGCCTAGTCTCATTTGCGAACCAACGTAAACAAGGATAATTATAAAAGCATACAGTCACGTTACACTAACAACACATCTCGTTAACGCTTCAACACAAACTACGATAATAAACCACGTAGCCTAGGCGCGGCTCATCTTATTAAGCATGTATACTCAAATCATTTGGTGCCTATTTTATCTGACTATCCCTATAGGCCATAATGTTTATGACTGCTAAACACTACCAGTTCCGTAATAATAATTATACCCGTGATTATCCCCGTGACCAAAACGCAAAATAATAATTTAAGACTCAAGACGACACACACTTAAATCCAATTAAAACGCTAACCAACTATATTCTCAACAACAATGGGTACTTGTACCTCAGGTACCTTCGTAATCTATTAGCAAACATGAAATTGACTCACAGAAAATAGTCCTCTGTTCCGCCTGGTTGCTGATGCAGCACAGGTCCACCAGACGCTGGTTGCTACCGTTGCTCACTGCACCGGTGTTGTTACCAACCGCGCTGCCGTTGCCACGAACGCTTTTGACTGCAGTAAAGTTGCAAAAAGCCAGCATCACCACATCTGTAACATGTAACACCAAAAGCATTTGATTGCAGCTTAGACAAAAAAATTATGTAAACAGTAAAGGAACGATCACATGACCTGTTTTTCCCACACTCGAAGCACCGCAGACAACCGCGCAGCATAAAATCACCATCTAGCTAGGGTAGTGGCACCAAAAGATGACCGACCCCCAATAGATGAACAATCGACCGAAAATTAAAAAAATATAATATAATCCCTAAATTTACATGTATGCAATATTTTTTTCCCTATAAGGCAATATTTTTTCTTCCATATTCCTTAACAACATTGACAATGACAGCCCAGACGCGCTTGCGGTGAATTTTTATGTGTTACGTTACCCGCCAAAAATCGGTTTTATATGGAAACCTTATAACGGTAAGTCCCTCCAAATTTAAGAACATTGTCAGCGTATAGAAAGAATTAATGTCATATTAGAGCAGTTTTGGTTGGAATAAAATCTTGACATATTCTGCTTTCAATAACTTAATATATATTATAACATTATTTACCGTTTTTTAGAGAAATTTACTGTTCAAGTAATGGATTAAATTTTGTTCACTTGATCCAATAGATGAACGGCGTTCAACTAATGGAAAAAGGTCTAATTTTTATACCCATTAAAACCTATAAGTTAACGATTAAACACCAAAACAAAAATACTCAAATGAATTTTATAAAATTTATGAACTTAGTTACCAAAAGTTGAACAAATTATTTTAGAGTTTTTGATTATTTTAAACCTAACTTTTCTATAGAATCACCATTAAGATCGGTGGTCGAAATTTGAACGGTTCACATTTTATTAGTTCAACCTTTGGGTATATTTGCCTCAAGCTGAACGAATAATATTCACTTAGAATATTATTCGTTCATTTTATGGTTCATTAATCCATTAAATGAACGAACTACTATGGAACCAACCCCTACTCAAATGTTAGTTCAACTATTGGGTACAAAACGTTCACAATTAGGGCTCAGTGTTCAACTATAGGGATAAAACCTAAATTTTCTTACATTATCATTTTTTTTTTAAAAATATGAAGATGTAGGATATAATTACTTTAATCCTTCAATTAATAAGGATTTAAGGTATTATTGAAAAAAACAACAAGCGCCTATGTCATGAAATGACCGAGTTATAGCTATTTAAAGATGGAAAAAACGCTTAAACGTTCATTTATTGGTGCCTCTACCCTATTATCATGTCACGTATAAGCACGCGCATCTCATGATCCATTTACTCGGTTACTTGGCTATAGAAACGATGCCACCAAACTTAATTCAAAGTCTTCATTCTTGACGTCATCCCTTGCTTGGCAAAACCCCCTATTTGACACGTGTTCGGGGTTCTCAAGCACATAGCAATGCTCAAAGTATGTGGTAACAAACCAAGTATGGTTTTATTGCCCGTCTTTATCCCACGACTGATGTCGGAGTCAGCGACAGCCAAGCGATACAAACACCACGATTAGGGTTCAGTAGTATCGGGATTCGGTGGGCGCAGTGCAGGCAATAAAACAACGTTATACCATCGCTTCGTAAAAGTCCCGTATGAGGAGAAGAAGCGACGCAACAAACTCCTCACGGGCCCAATGTGTTTATTACGTTATTATTACGACATAACATTACAATTAAATAATCACTTCACTTCGCTTCACTTCACTTCACTTCACACGTGTACAGTCTTAAATAATTACAGGCGTCAGAACGGGGTGTAACAATGATTGCACTGAGATGTGTACAGCTCGAGTGCTTGTGATAAACTAACTATCCCAAAAGCAATACGCATCCCCTTATAAACTCTGTCATTCACGTTATAGTCAAATCAATGTTCTTAATATTACGCATACCCTCATTAAATCTGTTATTTATGTTAAAGTCAAATCAGTGTTGCTACTATTTTACCCAACCCCTGTACCACGATATTATCGTCATCCAACTGAGTCCAACCAACGATCTAACTCTCCGACATATATTATATTATATCATATCCCATAGTGAAAAGCCGGTTTCACGCTCGTGTTGTAGGCTTGTTGTACGGCGAGCGACGAACGAATAGAGGCTCGGCTCGTGCTCGGTTCGCGTACCGTAGACGCACCAATCGATTTTAACACATAATAAGAAATAGTAGCTACTACATTTTAGTTACAAAGTTTAGTTACAAAGTAGATACTTAGCTGAATGCATTCCAAGACAAGACAGATGCTGAAAGCTTAAAATAGCTTAAACTTAAATGTTCCATAAAGAGGTACATTAAGTACAGCCAACCAACTTCGCGGTAATCCCCTAAAGAAAATTTTCTCGTGGGAACGCTTATAGCCTTACTCGTATTAGAGCTACGTAGCAATCGATAAACTTCTACATACAAACTACACTAGGTACATTAGTTCTATTCGTGGTAGTACTACTTACTAGGATAAGTATGTACCGAATTATGATATCATGCTGCGGTACGTCCACATGGCAATTAATGTAGTAACTTTACAAATAATCTTAATATTATGTGTGTCTGTAGCATAAAATGCTGACACCTCCTGTTCCCGAGTCTCCCAGTGTGAACCCACGTGCCTGCCATGCCTAATTAATCTAGAAACTTTGCCATTTATCTGAATTGTAAGTGTGCCTGCAGCATAAAATGCGGACACCTCCTGTTCCCGTGTCTCCCAGTGCTAGCCCACGTGCCTGCTGTGCCATGATCCTTACGCAACGATCCCGGAAGACCAGTAGTACTTACTAATTAAAATTTTACCTACTTCTGTTGATATTACTCGGGGATAGAATAACATTACATTTTATTGAATAATATGCTTGTTTTTAGTCAAAAGTATCTTGTTTTTGTTTTCAAATAGATAAGTAATTTACCGTTTGTTTAACAATGTAGCTTTACGACTTTGTCAGAGGACAGGGCCAGTAGACAAGATGGTTATCGACAGTAAACGATCAACCTTTGCATGGGATTGACATTTCAAATCGAAATATTACATGATTTTTAAGAATCCTTTATGTCAATCACATACAAAGGTTGATCGTTTAATAACGATGACGATTGTCGACAACCATCTTGTCTAGGGGGGGCTGAAGTTTCCCGAAATGTAGTGAAGCTAGGGGCTCGTCAGGTTTAATTAGGATATACGTTATCTTGTAGGCCCTGAAGGCCGGTCTGTCTGTAGCTTCAGTGCCACCAACTTATCTGTTCAGTGCCTCTACCATGAGTTTTCTACACTAACGTAATCCATATTCATATTCATTCATTCATATTCTTTCATTTATTTGCAACTAAGTGTAGTAAAGATCTTATTCTATTACATAGTACTCATTCAACTTAGTTACCTTTTACAGGCATAGCAAAAGTGTAGTTTACACAATAATTATAACAGTGGATATATAATTATTCTTTACATTTAGAATTTTACGTATTTATATCATAATTATATAAGTAGAACATTTAACTATTTCATTATTCACACAATAATCATACTAAACATAATTTCCATTTTTAACATTTTAAAGTAATTAATTTATAATCTTAGATTATTAAACATATATGAGCATTTGTCTAATTATTAAAATATTCTTCACTTGTATAAAAACAGTTATTAATTAAAAACTTTTTTAACTTATTATTAAATAGGGTAACTTTTGTTTCGGTTTTGATCTCTGGTGGTAATTTATTGTAAATGTTTACTGCCATGTCATATGCATTTTTATTCTGGAAAGTGATAAGTATAATCTACACACGCTAGCGACTACGGTGAACGGCACCTCTACTGGACACTTTTGGAAGCATTTCATACAAAATGTTTCGCCGTAGTCGCTAGCGTGTGTAGATTACGTTAGTGTAGAAAACTCATGATAGAGGTCCTGGTCAGTCAAGTTGTCAAAGGTGGAACCTATGGAACTAAAGCTTTCGTATGAAAATGTCGGCCTTAAAACGTCAAAAATGTAGGCAATATTGTCGATGGTGGCCATTGGTGGCGCTCCCCTCGCCTGTACAGATATTGGGACTGTAGCTACGCCTTAGGAAGGTCCGTCTGACACCATTAGAGACAGCCTTCTAGTCTACGCATTGGCATACACTAGTATTGCCAATATCCATAGGCGACGGAATTCACTTACCATCAGTTGATCCCTATATGCTTGACAACCTTCTTAAAAAAGAGAAAAGCTGTTCCGCGCAGTCCCAGGAGAAAAAAATCTGATTTGAAAATTTCATACAAATCGGTTTGGTAGTTTAGTTTAGGGTTGAAAATATTATAACACACAGTCCGACAGTTAGTAAGGATAGATTAGGTTCCTTTATGTGTTTGTTTGTTCACATTAGTGTGCCCAAAGGATTAAGTGGAGGAGACCTCTGGTGCCTCTAACTAAAATTATAAATATGAACCCACCATATTCTACCCTTAAAATCAGACTATGGTGGAAATAAATTATTTTTGTGCAACTTTGCGTTTTTCATAGCTACCTGTACCTACTAACAATAAGTTTTTGTTTTTTTTTTTGCAAATAAATAATTAAATTGGCGAGATTTATTTTTTATGTAATATTGGTCTACATACATACGTTGGCAAAAATCATACAGATACCTAATTTAGTACTTAGGTACTTTTTTGTTACATTATAGGTATAGGTAGGTACCTAACCTAGTAACCAAAATATTATAATTGACTTTTGATAAACAGATTTTAGTGTCCAATGTATGTGATAAAACAATTCCACACAACATTGGAATATTTTTCAAGAAAATAAAACAACAAATTATAGGTGTATAATATATCTTATCAGCTTTATTATTATAATTTAATAACATTACCTAAATTGGCATTCATACCTACGTTGTTATGTTCAAACAGTTTGCCAAACAGAGAACTGTATAATTCATTTTTGCTCTCATCTGTCCATTTGGCTGATTTCTCTGGTGCCATATAATTCACCAGTTTGTTATGTACTACATATTTAATCTTCCGACCTTTGGTTGCTTTTGTGTCCACTTTCCTTTTCATTTTACTCCTCATTTGTTGCAGTGCTATCCATTGCCGGCTCAACTGTACAGGATCTGAGATATCTGCTGATTTACATTCAATTAACTCCCTTAGTAACTGATGATAGAAATCACTATCATCAAATATATCAGCTATATACTCATCATCATCTTTTCGATCTCTTGTTACAGGATTCACCTCTGTTTCATTTTGAACCTTATCCTCCACTTCATTAGAAATCTTTTTGTATCCAATTATATCATACTCAGACCTTTTGAGCTGAGTTCTACGAATCAGTTTATCTCTATCAGACAATATGTATGATATTTGTTGAAGTATTGTGTTAGTTGGAGCATTTTTAATGTTAGTAGCAGTAGCCAGTCTGGTTTTATCATTCCATTTTTGAATTGTTGTGTCTCTGAATGTCTTGAAAACTTTGTGTGATGTCGCTATTTCTTTTTCATAGTCTTCTAATTTACGTTTCTTAATGGGATTATTAGTCACAGTCTTTTGCAGTTTGTCTTCTTTTACAGGTGCATCATCTTCATCAGTGTCTGAGGGTATTTCTTCATTATCAGTGTCACTTGGTATTTCTTCATCACTGTGTTGATTTGATTCTTGTTTACCCATATCATTGTCTTGTTTCTTTGTTGATAGTGTTTTGGTCTCAGGAAATTTTTTCAGTAACAAACTTTGTAGATTTAGTAATCTGAAAAAGAGTAACAATTTCTTTATAATTGGCAATTGAGTACAATACTAAGCTCTGATATTTTCAAGAACTAATAGTGACCAGTAATTTTAAAATGGTAAGCACCATAAATTGCAATTATGATAATTACTAGCTGTCCCCCGCGGTTTCACTGGCGTTCCCGGGATAAAAATAGCCTATGTCCTTCTCCATACCATAGGCTATCTGCATGCTAAATTTCATGATTATCCATTGAGTAGTTGAGGTGTGAAGGCGTAACAAACAAACAAAAAACTCACTTCCGCATTTATAATATTAGTTATAAAGGATAAAGAACTCCAGGTATTTTTTTTTAATTATCATTAAGTAGGTAAGGCAACTATGAGTTAACTACTAAATAGTGAGAACAGTATATTCATAATGTTTTGTTTTTCGAGCCAATTTCTGCATAATTTCCAAAATTAAGTAACAAAATTTTACAACCGAGTTCTAAATGTAATCTTATAATTTATGATTCACAACTTGTATGGCTTAATAGGCAGTGCTTTTGATTAAAACCTATTGTTATTTCACCTGTACATAAAAATATTATAAGACTTACTTTTCCAAAACATTGGCAACATTCACTTTAGTTGCATTACTCTCCTCCATAAAATCACTTTCCTTTTTTATCTCTTCAAATGTGTCAGGCAATGGCATCTGATTAGCGGTATTCACACATCTTTGAAGGTGTATCCTCATTTCCAATAACCCTTCCCACACAAGTAGTTGGTTCCTTACAGCAATACCTTTCTTTGCCTCTTCTGAAATATTCTGCTTTTTTACATGCTCAAAATTTTCCTTTGCTGGCTCTTCCATTTGACTGATATCATAACCTTCATCATCATCTTCATCACCTGATTCATCCTCATCATTATCATCTTCCATAGAGCTCTCATCATTGATGCTCACTTGTTTTTTAAACTGTGTGATACTGTAATCATCACTCTCGGCATCTGAACCAGATTCTTCTAAATCAGACCCAGATTGATCACTTTTTGTTTTTGATTTCGACTGTTCATTATCGCCACCCGAGTCTTCGGAGTCGTATTCCAAATTCACCTTACCATTTGAAACTAATTTAGGTACGGTAGCCACTTCATCATCAGAGCTGCTATCGTCTGAATTTTCAAGCTCTTTCCGCGAAACGACTTGACCTTCGTACTTTTTATTGATTTCGCTTAGCAAATTAACGTTCCTTTTACGAAAATCACTGATTGCCGTCTCGTCTTCGCTGTCCGAAGACCCTAAATCAGCACGAGATACAGTAAGTGGTTTTGTTCCAAATACCTGGTCATCTTCGATGTCAGCCCTAGGTTTTAACGTCAGGGCATCAGCAATTTTATCTGAAAGTGTAACTTTCTTAGATTTTTTCTGCTTTACTTTCATTATAACAAATTATTCGTCCGATTTGTAACCAAAAACATAACACGTGTTTCTGACACCTGTTCTATCTTTGACAAACAATGACAGATCACTCCAGTGCTGCCAACTATAATTTTGTTATTCCGTCCATATTAAAAATACCGGTTTTCCTCCAAGTTAAATCCAACAAAACATTTCAAGAGGTAGGTATTTAGCACGCCTGGCAATGTTCGAATCAAAATAACCCACTGTATCGAATGACAGTCAGGGTTGGATTCAGACCCCCAAAAAATTATTGTCTATGGAAAATAAAATTATACTACTTGTCGAAAATTATACTACGTTTCGCGTTTTTCGTCCAGTTTGTTATGGATTTAAATAAAAATACATTTGGAAGGAAATTTTGGTTTTATTGTTATTGTACAAATCAACCAAATTTAGGCAAGTAGATGTTTATTTCAGCCAATTCGTGAATCGGAACTACGTCTTTGGCATTGACACGACATAGCATGTCGTCAGATGGAATAAATTCAATACACATTAGGTACATTTACTTTCTTTCAAAGCATCGCTTGAAAGTATCAGGAGTCATTAGAGCGATTTATTACATCTACAACAACGATTACAGTTTTATTTCGTAATTAAAGTAATATTTTTTAATTTATTTCTACCAGTAACAGTAGCAATCGACCTAAAGGTAAAATTATGGTATTTTCGCGTAGTATAATGGCATTACGATACTACATACTACACATCACAAAATTATGGTACAAATAGTATAATTATACTACGAAATCCAACCCTGATGACAGTGCAAAATTCTTACTCGACGTTAGTGGTGGGCGTTTAAGTGATAAGCGTTTAACTAAGCAGTGCTTTTTAGAATAAGCGTTCGTTTCGTTTAAAATTTTAAGTCTTTAAAGCTTTTTCGTTGAAAACTTTTTAGTCCAAAAATTTCGATGATTACTTACAATTCCCACATAATTATGCCATCTGTTGATTACTTGTGACAACATTTTGATGAATGGGGTATTTGTCGACTAAAATACGTATCATTTGCTTTCGTAATCTTTATTTGCATTTAGTAACCTATTTAATTTTATTCCATAATCTTTCAACGTAAAAATATACGACTTGATTACATATCACTTGTTTTTTGGATATTTATTTTAATTTAGTAACCTATTTGATTTAATTTCTTAACATTTCGTTAAATGCTTAATGTCGTTCGATTTCAACTTCACTTTAAGTGTAACGTAATAGACTTCATTTTAGTTTGACTTTTCGTCCACTTTTTCGTTGAAAGCTTTATCGCTTAGATGAAGGCTTTATCGTGATAAGTGCGTTTTTTTAAGTCATCGAATAATTGTGGTAGGATTTATATGTTAAGTCACATTGTAATAAGAGCTGTGGATTTTGTTTGATTAATAAATAAATAAATAAATAAATTAGGTATTACAATATTTACAATTATTTATTAATCTAGTTTATTCAATCCCTTTATATTTCAATTAATGCTTATTGTCGTACGATTTCAACTTCACTTCAAGTGTAACGTAATAAATATACTCCACTTTTTCGTTGAAAGATTTATCGTGGTTGGTATGAATTTTTATGTTATCTAATAAATAAGTGTGGTATATTGATTATTATCATCTTTTATGAATGTCATGTATGTGTGATAGAAAATAATAAAAATAATTTAAGCCATTTTATGTTTAATTATTTAAATTTATGATCGGTTTTTATTAATCATCCTATTACTTAGTCGCCATCTATTAATTAATTGTGACAAAATTTTGATGGATAGGGTAGCTTTCGGTGTTGTCAGTCAATAAATTAACGCTGGATGTCGATAGATGGCATAAATTACTATGAAGTATTGTAAAAAGTGCAATGTAATGAATATACTACTAAAATATGTATCATTTGCTTTCGTAATCTTTATTTGCATTGAGTAACCTATTTAATATTATTCCATAATCTTTCAACGTAAAAATATACGACTTAATTACATACCACCTGTTTTTTGAATATTTATTTTAAATTACTAACCTATTTGATTCAATCCCTTAATATTTCGTTATAAGCTTATTGTCGTACGATTTCAACTTCACTTTAAGTGTAACGTAATAAATATACTCCACTTTTTCGTTGAAAGATTTATCGTGGTTGGCATGAATTTTTATGTTATCTAATAAGTGTGGTATATTGATTATTATCATCTTTTATGAATGTCATGTATGTGTGATAGAAAATAATTTAAGCCATTTTATGTTTAATTATTTAAATTTATGATCGGTTTTTATTAATCATCCTATTACTTAGTCGCCATCTATTAATTAATTGTGACAACATTTTGATGGATAGGGTAGCTTTCGGTGTTGTCAGTCAATAAATTAACGCTGGATGTCGATAGATGGCATAAATTACTTTGAAGTATTGTAAAAAGTGCAATGTAGTGAATATACTACTAAAATATGTATCATTTGCTTTCGTAATATTTATTTGCATTGAGTAACCTATTTAATTTTATTCCATAATCTTTCAACGTAAAAATATACGACTTAATTACATACCACCTGCTTTTTGAATATTTATTTTAAATTACTAACCTATTTGATTCAATCCCTTAATATTTCGTTATAAGCTTATTGTCGTACGATTTCAACTTCACTTTAAGAGTAACGTAATAGAGTTTATTTTAGTTTGTCTTTACATTCCACTTTTTCGTTGAATGCTTTTCGTGATTAGTTTGATTTTGTATGTCGTCGACTAATCGTGGGTGAAAAAGTTGGTACCTAGTTGAGTGCGCGAAGTGTTGATGTCTTGTTTTGGTGGACTAAAACTGTTTGTAAATATTGTATATTATTTTGTGTGACAATGTACATTTTGAATAGTGTAGTGTAAAATAGGTAGGTAGTTTAGTGTACAGGAATTTTATTTTAATTAGGTAAAATGTCGAGAATAAGCAATGCTCACATTTGGAACTATTTTGAACGCAACCAGGACCCGTGCGAGTGATATGGATTTTTAACCGACTTCAAAAAAGGAGGAGGTTATATGTTCGACTGTATGTATATTTGTTCTTTTTTTATGTTCACCGATTATTCCGAAACGGCTTAAGCGATTTAGATCGTTTAATTAAACTGTAACATTTCAAGGTATATCCTGAGGTGGTCCCATATAAATTTTATCGTTCGTTTCGTTTAAAATTTTAAGTCTTTAAAGCTTTTTCTTTTAAAACTTTTTAGTCCGCTTTCGTCAATTACTTACAATTCCCACATAATGCCATGCCATCTGTTGATTACTTTTGACAACATTTTGATGAATGGGGTAGTTGTCGGTAATGTCGGTAAATAAATTAACACATGAAGTCGATAGATGGCATCAATTGCTATGGAGTATTATAAAATGTGCAATGTAGTGAATATACGACTAAAATACGTATCATTTCCTTTCGTTATCTTTATTTGCATTTAGTAACCTATTTAATTTTATTCCATACTTTTTCAACGTAAAACTATACGACTTAATTACATATCACTTGTTTTTTGAATATTTATTTTAATTTAGTAACCTATTTGATTTAATCCCATAATATTTCGTTAAAAGCTTATTGTCGTGCGATTTCATCTTCACTTTAAGTGCAACGTAATAGACTTTATTTTAGTTTGACTTTATATTCCACTTTTTCGTTGAATGCTTTTACGTGATTAGTTTGATTTTGTATGTCGTCGATCGTCGACTAGCGTGAGTGAAAAAGTTGGTAGTTGAGTGCGCGAAGTCTTGATTTTTTGTTTTCGTGAATTAAAACTATTTGTAAATATTATATTATTTTGTGTGATAATTGATGAATGGGTAAATGTGTACATTTTGAATAGTGGAGTGTAAAATAGTTAGTTACGTGGTTAGGAAAGTAATTATAATTATATATTTTATTTTATATTAATAATAGGTAAAATGTCGAGAATCAGCAATTCTCACATTTGGAATTATTTTGAACGCAATCAGGACAATAAAATCACCGAGTGTAATATATGTAAAAAATTATTATCATATAAAACAACGAGGGAAATTCATTGATTGATCCATTATTTGTTTCCAGAATCGTTTCTACGACACTTTTTGAAAGAGCAAGAGCCACGCGCTGCGCCGATATCACGCGTTTTTCAACTTAAAACTTCATTAACGTTTTCTTCCACGTTTAAGCACCATAAATGAAAAAGCATTTTAAGTGAAAAGCTCTTTAAAAAGTCTGCTTAAAAAAATAAGCATAACGTTTAAACGCGTTGTCAAATTCAAGCCGTTATTCCCACCTCTACTCGACGTTCTCGCCCCTCTCTTGCTTCCTTCACCCCCGCTATGACCCAGGCCCAGGCCGGCCATTTTATTTTCATTCCATTCATTCGTCATGCACCTACCTGTCAAACACGTGTTTGTTTTGATGAGAACTTAAGTTCTTATGTCGCTTTATTTCCACCTCTTTTAATCCATAAATACAGTGTTTTCCGTATTTGTATGACGAGAAGTGGTGCATTGATAAATTTCCGCCACTTTAAATCCTTCAAAACAGTGATTTCGGCATTTATATGTTTCGAAAATGTTGTATGCCCAAGTGCAACAGTTTACGCCAAGACGTTATACTACATAATACATAATAAGAGACAGTGGATAAAGTGTATTAACTGTGAGACAATAACTTAACAGCGATCCACGCAAATTATATGTTTGTCATCTGAAGAGTAGCGCATATCTAAGCTTGTTCACTGCCATGGAGATTTCTTCAACCCGACAAATATCTTTTTAGAAGCAGGTAAACTATCGATCTATAAGTTTACTGTAATAATATAATATCTTATTAAGTTTTGATTTTCCATAACTTGACATTTGAACAGCGTAGGGGTTATGTGTATTATTCCTAGTCTATATAATCTATGATAACATTGAAGGCTATAACCCAACCTTTCTGGTTGTGAAGGCATATCAAGTCTAACCTAAAATAAATGCCTGGCAAATGCAGTTATATATATAACACATTAATAACCATGGCTCCACCAGAGTTAGAAGTCTTATTGTTTTATCCGGTTAGTTCACCCTTATTCCTTATTTCCTGCGGTGCATCAGGTGGAATCTTAACCAACTGGCCCGTCAACCTATTTTAATTCTTTTAACATAGGTTGACGGGCCAAATGGGCGGGTTGTGGGTTCGATTCCCACACAGGACCTGCATTTGTGTGCATGAACATAACAGCAATGTCTGGGTGTAATTATGTATATTAAGAATGTATTTACAAACAAAAAGTAGTATAATAATATGTAGTAAGTATATCAGTTATCTGGTTTCCATAGTACAAGCGCTGCTTATGTTGGGATCAGGTGACCGTGTGTGAGGAATGTCCCAAGATATTTATTTATAGTTACAGAGACAAATTGCATTTTTTCAGATAACAAGAAAACTGTATGCAGTGATCATAGTTACTCAAAGAAGCGCCACAATGATCATTCATATTACCAATGAATGTCACAAGTTTTTGGTATGTATATATCATCCAGCAATTTTTGAATAAATTAAAAGAAATAATATAAATAAAATAAAATTAATGCCATTTATAGATCTCTCACAGGACTAGAGCATGATGAGGCTGTTCCCATTTTGCACAAGAATGTTTAACACTGTCCATATTGATGATACATGAAGGTTTAGGTTTTAATATAATAACAGCTCATACAAATTTTCAGATACCTCTGTCCATACATCAGCTGCGAGCCATCAAAGTAATGCCACATGTGTGTCTCTGAATAACACAATGCAAATGAACTCAGGTAATTTATTTGCCATTTAATATAATCTCATCTAGTAATGTATCTCCCTGTCCCCTTTGTATTAGATTAAGTGCTGGCACAGTATCTCCAGCAGTGTGTTCCATTTGTGTAGACTGTTTCTATGTAATAATTATTGCATGTCAGCAGTTGTTTAATCCTGGCCGATTAAACAACTGCTGACATGCAATAATTATTACAGCATGGCAACTGCCTTTGTTTAATTGAGACACAATATATTCACCTCCGCATCAGTGTTGATGTTGACCTAGTTTAATTTTCGATGTTAAAAACCCTTTTCAACATTTCCAAAAGGGGTTCGAAGATTTTCGCATTCCTTTCATCCCCCATGTTGTTTTTTTTTTTTTTTCAAATTGATGTTCACGGATCACTTTAATGAAAATTTATAGCTGATATAAAAATATAATATTTTTAATGCAAAATTAATTACTACACCCAAAATCTTTACCAATATATACAATACAAAAAAAGCAGATGATAGGAATGCCAGGCTCCATACTAAAATCTTCAAATCCTTTGACTATCTTGTACATAAAAAATAAAACATTTTAAAGATTATGTCATTCTTTTCGGCCACCTCTTTGATATTTTTTGTGACGTTTTAGGACAAAGACACCCTAGTATTTTTTGTTTGCATGGTTGTCCCCAATCGATGTATATAGGATACATCGTGCGCCACTATTTGAAAAAACAAAAATAAAAACAATATGGTGCCTGAAGATTAAGCTAGGCTCCGATAAAAAAATCTTCGAACTCCTTTACAGTTACTTTATACTTTGTTTGCAGATGATGCCACCAGTAGTCCAGACCATCACTACAGATAGTTTTCTAAGTCTTAATACAGCTGTATGAAAAAATTAAAATTTAAATAAATAATTTATAACTAAATAATTGTGTTTCATTTATTATTATATTATAAGAACGTTTGAAATAAAAAAAGATCGTATTTACCCTAATTCCCCGGCCCTACATAATCATAGGCTGTATCTTAGACAAGTTCATTGCATCATATTATGGGAAAATTAAAAAAAAAAAAACGTCATGTTCAAATTCTGCATACGGTTTATCACCAATGTTCGTCAGATGGCGGTCTGAACTTTAGTTCTCTTAGTAGTTTGTGGTATTTAGGTAAATGAAATGGTAAGTATTTCATTCAGTAGAAAAACGCAGTTACTTATGACACCACGCATGTTAACATTTCATTATGTTTATATTTTATATTTATGCCACGAGGAAGTCTGAGTGAAATCAATGTTTACTTAGAACTTAAAAAAATCATTTTTTTTATGTTTTAGTTGCAGTGAGTTGCAGGCTTTATCCGTACTGCCAAAAAGAAAATATTAATTTTGTCAATGGCAATCAGGGTATTATTTTATTCTATGGGTAAAAATTTTTTGGCGCGAAATGTTGTTATTTGTATTTTTTTTGGTCGAATGATAGACGAGTATGATATAAAGTAACGGAAAAAACATTGGCTAAAAACGTAACGAACCAGAAAACGGTTTTCAAGAAATTTAGTGATAAACAAGTAAAATGCGCCGAAAAGCAATTTCAAAGGCGGTCACCTGGCTCAGTGAAGAAATACCGAACCCTCAAAACTTGTGTATTTCTTTTCATCATTATCAGTAAGTTAACCTAAAAAATATTTATGATCAGCTGTTATTGTGTATTTTTTAAACTTTCAATAAATGCAAATTAATTACAGAATTTACAGATAATAGTGTAATCTTGGAACAAGATCTAGTCACTTGTGTAAGATGGTATGCTGAAGCCCATTCACTTGAAATATTTACTCCTAATTTTCTTTTTAATCATCAATTTCAACTTTTTAATCATATAACCCATTAACCAAACATAGTTTTTATGTAAGCACAGGGCAGGGATTCTTTATTTTTTTTTATTTCTCAGGAAGTTCCAGTTTCAAAATATTACAGCAGAAATAGGAGATAATGTGTTAATATCAAATGCTGATGCTGCTGAGCCAGATACAGAGGCAGGCTGTGATGCTGCCCGTATTCTATCTTTATATGAGGACCGGTCCAATAAAAATGACCCTTTTAGGGCAAAAGTGCAGTGGTACTCAAGACCGAGTGATCTGCCCAGCTGGAGCTTCAATAATATAGATCCACCTGTTACTTTTTTAGAGAAAGAAGTAAGGTTTTATATGTTTTATTTAATAGGTACTCTTTTTCATAATAGATAGCCTTTTTAATTAAAGGTTCAAAACAAGCAATCACTGAAGAAATTTTCATCACTTCACACACTTTCACCATACTAAACTTTTTTTTGCTATCAGAACTGGTGACACATAGGGCACAAGCCATTATAGTGTGTAACCAAAATCTAAATATAAATAAATTTCATTGTTTTTATGCAGGTAATAGAAGATCACCGTCCATTCAACTCAGATGTATCTATAGAAACATTCTTCAAGAAATGTAACATAACATTAACATACACTAGAGACACAGACCATAAAAATGAACCATTCCATTATATTTGTAGATACCGTCTCATGTCATTGACTAAACGTAAAGTAAAAATGGAACCGGTACTAGAAGAGGAAAGAAAAGCTCTACAGTTACTATGTACACCCAATAAAAGTATTGCATCACCAAGAGCTACGACCCCAAAAACACCAAGCAGTTTAGTTAAAAGAATGAGCAGAGTATCTCTTTCAGAACAAAAAAACTGGAGCATATCTAAAAATGACGGTACAAAACTACTTCTTAAAAGAGCAATATTAGCTGATAAAACTGAAAAGAATTCACCAAAGAAAATTACTCCTAAAACTACTCCGAGGAAAACATCTGTATCAGAAACGCCTAAGAGCTCAAAGAAACTCAATAAGCAAAACATTGAAGAGATTATTTCAATGGAGTTAGAGGAGAACTCTGATGACGAATTACCAACTTTAATTATTAGACAACATGTGGCAACTACACCAAAAAGAAAACAATCCGTACCAAAATTTTTTGAAGAAACACCTAAGAAAGTTTTACTGTTTGATGATGACGACAAAGGGATCTATGCTACCCGTTCTGGACGTATTATTAAGAACACATCTAACTATAAAGAACAGGAATTGTCGCCTGTCAAAAGAACACCAAGAAAGTTAATACTAAAAGCTAACAATGAAGATGATGACTTCAAGCCTGCTCCTACTCCAAAGACCCCTAAAACGCCTAGAACTCCTAGAATAACTAGGACTCCAGCAAAGACTCCTACTCGTAGCGTTAGTAGGAAGATTATGACCAGTCAATTGACGCCGACACTGCACTCCAGGGCTCATTCTGTAGACAATATTGACGGTAAGATTATCATATACTTTTTAGTTGAAAATAAATTGCATAGATAGTTTATGATAATTATTGTTGTTTTTCAGAATTTGTTAAAGATAACAGATCTCTACCAGGCAGGGAAAGTCAGATGGATGAAATTTTATCATTTGTAAGAAATAAACTTTTAGATGCAACCAGTGGGTAAGTTTTATAGATTATTATACATCAGAAAAGAAACAACTAACAAAAAAAAAACATGGACAGCACCTTTCGGTATACTATCTTTATATTTAGTTATTTTTTACGATACCAAAGCAATACAATACTAATAATAATCCTATGGATTCCAGGTGTATATACATCTCAGGAGTCCCAGGGACTGGTAAGACTGCGACAGTGTGCTCCGCGCTCAAGTTCCTCAAGGAGGAGGTGGATCTACCCGAGTTCCAGCTGGTGGAAGTCAATGGCATGAGAATAGCGGAGCCAAGACAGGCTTATGTGCATATTTATAAGCAGCTTACTGGTTAGTATTTGTGTGTATCGTAAGGAAACCACCTGTGTTCCCTTCAGAGATAAAAAAAGTAACTTCACTCAACTCAGTGAAATCCACGACGATCTGTTGCTTTGAGAAAGAAAAATTAACAAATCATGTTTGGTAATGATAGTGATAAAATGTTTTCAGGTAAATCAGTGGTATGGGAACAAGCGTGCTCACTTCTAGAAAAACGGTTCACAACAATCGGACCAAGAAGAACACCTACCGTGCTACTAGTTGATGAGGTAATTTATACTTATGGTTAGGTCGTCCAGTGGCTGAAATTTGAACGTAATTCATAAAACAATTAAGTGAATAAATATAAATAATTAGCTTTCTGCACTCCTCCATATAAACTTGAACTATGCTAAATCTCACGCTCCTGCGTGCGCGCTCAAAAAGAGATACAAAGTTTTCTCATCACATATTAATATTATCATAATAGATTTCCGTCTGCCATGTAAAAAAAATACTAATTACTAAAGCAAGGCCAACGAGACGAGATAAAGAATATAAACAACCTGACATCTACTGAATTACATTACGATAGCGGGCGAATGTCGTCAGTTGATCGATGAAAGCTTTCGTTGTATGATTCGTGGCACAGGAAAGCAGCTATTAACATTTCATTCCTGTTTGGATGAATGGTTGATTATAATAATAGATAGTATTGTGATCAATACGACTGATTCGGGCTCTTCTGACGAATCATGCTGCCGATAAGTTGAGAACATCAATAAAGGGGTACGAACATTTTTGTATGGGAGCTGGCATAGCCACCCGCCGCCATTTTGATTTTTTTTCAATGTCGCGGCGCACGGTGTAAGTGGTATATTTGAGTAGAGGACACTTATACAAACAAAAAATGTTAAGCAATATGGTGACCTAAAGTGTCACGTTTCCGAGATATTTGGAGGTAAAGATCGCCATGTGAGAATTACGACAATCATTAAAAATGAACTTATTACGTGTGTATATGCATTAGATTGTATTCAAATAATAGTTTCCAGGTTGATTTAGCTTTTTATTAGAATATAGCAAAACAAAGAGCACGAAAAAACAATATTCATTAATTGGTTACCTACTAAACCGCATCGCAATATTCGCAATGAAACACAATGTTGTCAAGTAGCTCGGATAGTAGTGGTTAACTTGTTTTCCATGTCGCCGTTATTAACCAAAAATGACAATACTTGTCTTAAAATATCATGTTACCGAGATATTGGAATATCGATGTATAGGTATATAATATGAGACGAATGACAATAGTTTAAAGTTGATTAAGTACAATTTATGTTCTTGTTTTTAAGCAATAGCGGTCAAATAATATCACGGTTTTAAAAATATATTACAATACATAATAGAAACAACCTTTAAATAAAAGGTTTTTTAAAACTACTTAGGTAGCAAACAAACATACGGCCCGCCTGATTGTAAGCGAAGAAAGCTCCTTTGAGACCGCATAGTTTGAAACTATATTGGTTTCAATATGTGAGGATGGACTCACGGAGAGACTCATGGCGAGACTTGCGATGGTAGAAGGTAGCCGTGGGCATCAGGTTAAACAATTCTACAGAACACTGTCCGTTGTACAAGTGGTAGAACACACATAAGGAGGCAAAGTCTCTCCTCAGATTGAGGGGCTCTAAGCTGCTTGTGAGCTCGGGATCGTGGACAATTCTAATGGCACGTCGCTGAACCGAGTCTAAAGGCCCAAACTGGTATCCAGGTAAGAGTAGTAAGTGGTATCCATATAAGGCCAGACTTGCGACTTGTAAAGTTGCAGCCTTTACCCCGATGTGAAGTACTGCTTCGCTCTGTTGAGCACTTCGAATTTTTTGGATGCTAGCTTAACCTTGTCTTCTAGACGGCCTATTGACGTCGTTAGAAATGTCGATGCCGAGGATCCCGATGCTTTCACTGATGTCCGTGTTCTGGAATTGTGAAGCCACAGCAAATGGGGTTTTCTTAGCGGTGAACGCGCAGATTTGGGTCTTAGTGGGGTTGAAATGGAGTAGGTCTAGTCGACCGTAATCGGAGACACTAGTTAGTGTGCTCTCGATTTCAGACAAGCCGTTCGCGGCTTTTATCCACCACGAAACGAGGAATATTTGCAATGAGCGTCCTCTGTACAATGAATGCCGTCAATAGACAGCATTTCATTGATATGCAGCAGGAACAGTGTTGGTGACAGTACGGACTCTTGCGGGGGGACGCCAGCATTTATATCTCTCAGCTCTTATAGTCCCTCGGGAAGCCCATATGCTGGTAACTTGGTTAGAAGAAACCGGTGCATTGTGTGTACGTGAGCAGTCTTCCACGAAGACGAGACTTTCATTTAGGTGGAAGTTTTATTAGGTCGGGCCGGCCGCGGGACCGGGTTTTTTTTAATTTATTTACCTCGCTATTGCAATTTTGGCCCAGGGAACATTACTTAGCGATCTTTAGTTCCAATTAACTTGGTAACATAGATTTTAGGACAAGTATTGTCATTTTTGTTTGTATAATAATGACAAGATGGAAAACAAGTCACGATCCGAGCTACTTTGACAACATTGTGGTTCATAGCGAATATTACGATGCTGTTTAGTAGGTAAGTAATTAAAAATATTGTTTTTTGTGCTACTAGCGTAACTCTATTCAAAAAAAATGATAAATCAACCTGGGAACTATTATTTGAATACAATCGAATGCATATAAACACGTAATAAGTAAATTTTTAATGATTGTCATAATTCTCATATGGCGATCTTTACCTCCAAATATCTCGGAAACGTGACACTTTAGGCCACCATATTGATTAACATTTTTTGTTTGTATAAGTGTCCTCTACCCATATATACTAGTTACATCGTGCGCCGCGACATTGAAAAAAAACTAAAATGGCGGCGGCTAGCTATGCCACAAAGGTTTTTTATCGATATCAAAAGTCTTTCCCATAGAGTTATGTCAGATTTCTCGACTAAAATCAACAAATTTATTTATCTTTACATCCATGCTCGCAGCTCGACGACAAAGATGACGAACATAAGACGACATAGAATAAGAAGTTAATGTTTTTGTATAAAACAACCCCACCAAGACTCAAGCCTGCGCGTTTACCGATAAGAAAACCCCATGGTCTGTGGCTCCACAATTCCAGAACACCTCCTTGAACATCAGTCAAAGCATCGGGATCCTTGGCGTCGACATTTCTAGCGACGTTTTGTCACTTGGAAGACAAGGTTAAGCTGGCATCCAAAAAGCTCGGAGTGCTCAACAGAGCGAGGCAGTACTTCACATCGGGGCAAAGGCTACAACTTTATAAGTCACAAGTCCGGCCTCATATGGAGTACTGCTGTCACCTATGGGCGGGAGCACCTGGATAACAGCTTGGGCCTTTAGACTCGGTTCAGCGACGTGCCATCAGAATTGTTGACGATCCCGAGCTCACAAGCGGTTTAGAGCCCCTTAGTCTGAGGAGAGACTTTGCCTCCTTATGTGTGTTCTACGGCTTGTACAACGGAGAGTGTTCTAAAGAATTTTTCGACTTGTTGCCCACTGCTACCTTCTACCATCGCAACTCTCGCCATCGACGGGGAGTCCATCCTCACATATTGAAACCAGAATTGTTTCGAACTGTGCGGGCTCAAAGGAGCTTTCTTCCGCGGACGGTCAGATTGTGGAATGAGCTCCCCGCCGTGGTTTTCCCAATGGAGTACAGCATGGGGTTCTTCCAAAAGGGCGTGAAGAGATTTCTTCAGGGTCGGCAACGCGCAAGTGATGCTCCTGGTGTTGCAAGCGTCCATAGGCTACGGTAACTGCTTACCATCAGGCGGGCCGTATGCTTGTTTGCCACCATAGTGGTACAAAAAAAAAAAAAAAAAAAAAAAAACTAGGTACTTTAAATAAAAATGTTATGTAACTGAAAGTTGGTTTACATTCTTTAACTTATCTCGTTGGCATTACTTTAGTTGGTTTTTACACCTTCTCATATAGGTACGTCAGTGTAGAGGCACGACATAGGTGCATTAGGTGGAAATTTTAAGATGGCATCTTTTCGAAACCCTATTAATCTGAGGCTCTGATTTGATTATACACAAATGTTACAATTGACTACAGTAGTACCCAACTGATAAGACGCGTCGTAAATCTTCGTTCGTACAGACAATCAACCTTAGATCAGTACTATAAGGTTCATAATACAATGCAGCTGTTAGTTCCGTCTCACTCGCAAGTCACGCCCCTACGCTAACATGGCGGCAGCTGCCGACCAATAGCGGTTTCCCGCGCTTTGAAAATGTATCTTCTGCGCAGGTACATCGGTAAGGCGTATCAGTTGGGTACTACTGTACCACCTATTCATAAAACTATGTTATCCATTACAGCTAGACGCCCTCTGCACACGTCGACAAGACGTCCTATACAGCATCATGGAATGGGCAGCCCACGATACAGCGCTCCTCACAGTGCTAGCAGTGGCCAACACTATGGACTTGCCGGAGAGGGCGCTAGCTGCGCGGGTCGCCTCACGCCTCGGCCTCACGAGACTTACCTTCCCACCTTACACACACTCGCAGCTACAAATCATAGTTGCCACCAGACTTGCCGGAGCTAATGTTACTCCTGATGCTGTGCAGTTGATTGCTAGGTATGTACAAATTTGACCAAAACCTTAACATGGTCATTGATGATTTGTTTATGAAATGACTTACAGTTTATGAGTAAAATGGCCGTGACATACAGATGAAAGGACATGATTAAATTATACTAGGGAAGGTTCCTTGTTTCACTACGGAACTCTAAAAAACTATCTAAATAATATATTACTAGCTGTGCCCCGTTATTTCACCCGCGTTCCCGGGATAAAAAGTAGCCGATAACAACGGGGATAATGTAGCTTCGAATTAGTGCAAGAAATTTTCGAATCCATTTTAGCCCGTTTAAACAAACAAACTCATCCGCTTTATTATCTATACAAATACTTAGCCCTACTTTTCAAACTAGCCATATTTACAAGGTACATATTTACTTTTATTATGACACCACTCGAAAAAAAAACAACTTTTCATACATTTTGATTGTGCAGCATTGGATCTTTTATATGAAAAGTGGTCCCATACTAAAAGTTGTTGAATTAGTTACGACAAAATTAAACATAAATAATCGTAAATCGTATGCTGCAGGAAAGTAGCAGCAGTATCAGGTGATGCTCGTCGAGCCCTCGCCCTTTGTTCCCGCGCGCTCGAGCTGGCCGGTCCGCAGGGCGCGGGCCTGAGGGAAGTGCAGCTGGCGCTCGGTGAAGCCGCTTCCAGTGCCACCGTGAGGGCCATCAGGAACTGCTCGCCCGCTGAGATGCTCATGCTGAGGGCTGTGGCTGCTGAGGTACGGGCTATGTATCATTAAAATCTGGTGTGCTTAAAAACATACCCAAATATAAATAATATCCCGTCTCGGACAGAGTTTTTAAAAATATAAACAAGCTGTTGTATAACAAAAAAAAACATTGAAAAAAAGATAATTGAAGGCGATGATAGCTCTGTGGTAGTGACGTCGGATACAGAGACGAAGGTCCCGGGTTCTAATCCTACAATGAGCTTTCGGTGAAGGAAAATATCGTGAGTAAACCATAGCATGGTGTTACTTTGTAGTACCCATCTGGCTGGCTATCGCCCTGAAGTTGGTGATCTATCGCCAAGTTCCGACATCTGCACTTGAGAACCAGTTCCTTCTAGGCTTTGTGTGCTTACCACCTTCAGCCACATCATCACTTACCATGGTGAGATTGTGGTCAAACACAAACAGTAAAAAAAACATGTTTTTATTTTTGTATTTAAATAAACATTTACCCTTAAATTTTAAACGAAAGATCCTAAAATATTTCCAGCTAAATAAATTTGTACATAATACATTCATATTTAATTCCCAGGTGGAAAGAACAGGCTCAGACGAGACAACACTTTCCCGCGCATTAATGACAGCGGCAGCCATTGTGGCACTAGACGGTCGTCCATACAAATCCGCAGTCAGTATTCGCGCGCCAACGCCGTCGCAGGCGCAGGCTATATGTGCGAGACTTGCTGCCATCAAACTGTTACTATTGGAGCCTAAGCCTAATGAACCGAGGCTGCTATTAAATATCAGTGCAGACGATGTGCATTATGCTACTAGGCAGATAACTGTGTGATCACAGTCACATTGCATATTTATGATCAAAGGCCGCAGATTCTATCTCACATTAACGTTTTTTTTTGTGCGATATCAATTTTGTAGAGACGCGAATTTTCAGGATGTAAAATGGCTACTTTAGCAATATTGCTGATTATTCAATTCCCGGATTTGCAACAGATCTTATGTGTCCAGTTATAATATGAGTAAAACAAATTTTCCTCAATGTATGGATAGGTTATGCAGCCGCAGCTGGTCGCGGCATGCCAAATTCAAATGAATGTATCGATGATGTTTTTGATCTACTCCGAAAAATTGCGCACAATAGTGACGAGAAGCATTTTGTGCAATGTGCAACTCAATATGCAAATACTTCAAAATGTGTATAGTTTTTCGCAATAGACTAATATAGTAAAATAATATGACATTTATAGTAACTGATCTTTATTATTAATCTATTTGTTGATTTAAAATTAATCTAATGTTTTATATAATAATACAGACTGATCAATTTAAGATTCAATAATTATAATAAATTATTTCCATAATCAAATAGTTTATTTATGAATCTCCAACTTGAAGAATTTTGATGAGAGCCTCAATATTGTTATTTTTAACTGCTGTCCTGCTAGCAGCTACTACGGCTTTACTGTATTTTCCAACTGAAAAAGAAAAACAATTTGTTGCTTCCCTTTTTTCCTATTTCACATATTAATCAATCATATATACCTCTAAGTCTAGCCGCTTGTTGCAAAATAGTATGTAAGCTCTTGAGCGAAGCCACTGCTTGGTTCTGGGTGGCGCGACGAATATGGCAGCCCGTTAAAAGTTCCTCATTCAACATTACTACCTCTTTGTAACGGTTCAACATCTCCTTTCTAGAAATAAAAAAGTTAGATATCACGTTACGATACCATTAACTCAACAAAAAATTTACTTACAAGTCATAAGAAGCCGCATCTTGAGCTGCTGGTAACAAAGCAGTTATCAACTGCGCTCGTTCGGCAGTTTCTGCTGCTAAACGAGTTCTCATCTCTCCTATTTGCGATGCGTTTTCCATTTCTTCGCGGAGTTTTTTCTCTGCCGCTGGAAATTGGGCCACGGACTGTAACAAAACCTCGCAAATTAAATATCGCGGTTCCTTTTATTTGTAAGATAAGTCTATGCTTTTTAAGGTGGATACTCGGCATGCATCTAAAAACCGTAAAACCGACTTATTTTACTCACAGATTTTACTGAATGTACAAAAATAGTTAATTAAAAACAAAAAGTATCAATTCCACAATATGCCAAATGAACTACTACGGGCGCTTATCACTGAAATATTTAGCCATATATTTTTACAAGGGTAAAAATCAATAAAACGTTGAAAAAATTCAAATTTTCCGCCTCATACTGAGCCTCCAATCCTTTTTTCTTGAGACATATTTTTTGCTAGTGTCGAGTTATATAGTTCTCGTCACAATAAATCACTTTCACATCACATAATCCGTACTGTCAGTCACCGTCCATAAAAGTCATGGTTTAGTAAAACGGTGGCCATTAAACACACTAAAACTTTTCATGGACTTTTTGAGACAACTTGAAAAGTTACGATACACGTAATTCATTTCACTTTACTTGTGCACATGGATTGATATTTATTGGATAAAAACCACTGACCTCTATTATACAAGTACGCTGGACTGCATATTTCTTTCGAAATGACAGTTGTTTTTTGTGCCGAATCAAAGCGCCCCTCTCGAGCGTCTCGGGTACTATTATTGACATTTGTTGCAAATGGCCGTCGTGTTGTTTATGTGCGTCTCTAAGGATTTACGCAAAAATCACGAATAAAACTACTTTGTGCACGTTTTAGTTATTTCGTGTTATATTTCGTGATGTTTAAATCGTTTTGGGTATGAGAGTTTGCGTATTTTGTAAAACTCACTATCAAAAATGCAGCGGGATAACCTATCACAAGTAAGTGAATTTCATGCCTTTAAATTTGTTTAATTGCTTGTCTAAAGCTGTTATTACTATTTTGTTTTGAATAGTAAATGTTTTTATTAATATTTAGGTAAAATAGGAACTCCATTTTCAATAAATATGTAATGTAAACAAAGAAATAGGGCTGTAATGTTTCATATCGATAGTGGGTCGATACTTTTTATGGGAGTTTAATGTGTATTACAAAATTAGTGTAGTCAACCATCAGACTTGATAATCTAAAATATGTTTTTGGATAAAAGATTCAATGAGCGTTTTTTTTTATTACGCCCCGTTATATTTTGTTGGGTTACGTATTGTTCACTGATACTTTTATCTAAAATTATTAAAAAAAATGGGTACCTTTAAACAATAACCGTTGAACTTAGCATCTTCAATTTTATTGTCATGGCATGCTATTATATATGTTATTTCTTTATCAGCATAGCGCTGTGCGACTCGGGCGACGTGACGACCAATACGCGAACGCTAGGTCGAAGATGCTTGACCAGATAAAAAGAGAAGTACCAGGACCAGTCTATCACCAGGATATCATACGGACCTAAGAAAATTTCGATGAACTGCGCGAGTTAGCGCACACTTGGCACACAATCAGGTGAACATAAGGCACACAATAAGGCACATCTAGCTCAAGATCAGCTCGACGCGAAGTCACATACTGTGGCGTTACTTCCCTTGAAGGGGGTCTGAGAAAGGGACACATATAATTTGTAGGGAGCCATCAAAGTGCACGCGTGAAAGAGCTTGATAATCTCTTGTTTTGAAGTTGATTAAAAATAAATTAAAGTAATTCTTTGTGTTTTTTTAGTAGTACCTTTCCAAGTGATCTACAGGAACATTTAACGAATGAGTGTTTAATCCGTACCTAAGCCGGTGCCCAAGCCTCAATTCATGATTCATTCATTCATTTCATCACAATTCATTTTTGTCATACTATTATAACATCCATACTTCCTTACTATAGTACAGTAGTAGGTACCCAATTAATATGGCTTACCGATGTACCTGCGCAGAAGATACATTTTCAAAGCGCGGGAAACGTTATTGGCCGACAGCTGCCGTCATGTTAGCTCGCGCCGTGCGGAGGGGCGTGACTTGCGAGTGAGACCGAACTAACAGCTGCAGTAGCATAATACATGAACCTTATAGTAGTGATCTAAGGTTGATTGTAAGTTTTAAGTATTCTTTCGTTAATCTTCGGGGCCATACTTTCTTTTCTGTGCGAACGAAGATTCACGACGCGCCATATAAGTTGGGTAATACTATATATACTTTTATTATAAAGGTAAAGTTCGCGCAGGAAACCTATTTGCCGTCAACACTTGTCGAACGAATTCCGGATTACCTTGCCTATTCGTCGAATAGTTGAGTCATATAACACCACTTTTATAGATATAGACATATTAGCATGTTCAAAATTTAAATTTAAAAGAGACGCATTTAAATATTTACAAAATTTACCCAATTTAACTTCTCCTTAAAAATGTATGAATCACTTGATAATGTATAATTATATGTATGATTTAATCCCTAGATTTTGTATAATTAGTGTTTTACTTGTTTTATATTTACACTTTTTAAGCATCACTTGAAGCCTCTAGTGGCACATTTTAGCTAATCTCGCAATTTAATATGCGGATAGTGTAGTTGGCTACAATATTGTTATTATTATTCTTAAGATTGTCAAATGTATCGTTTTATATTGTAGCTATAAATAAATAAAAAAAATTATAAATGCGAAAGTAACTCTATTTGTTTGCATGTTACCTAACTACGCATTCACACCTTAATCGCTGAACCAATCACGATAAATTGTGCATGCAGATAGTATCGAGAAGGACATAGGCTATTTTTTATCCCGGGAACACGGGTGAAACCACGAGGGACAGCTAGTATACTATACATATAATAAACATTTTTAGCCAAAACTAACCATTTGTTAGCTGTTGGACTGATTCCTCCTAATTGCTTCTACAGACAGCGCTTAACTGAGTTGGTTTCTGTGGTAGTGGAGCGGTGCGGAGGGTGTCTTCATTATGTCAAATGACAAAAGAGAATTAAAAATGTATCGTGTATAGCGAGACAGTAATTATGTCAAAATTCAAATATCACCCCCTCCCGCACCGCTCCACTACCACAGGAACCTACTCACTTATGCGCTAAGTATGCCTGTAATATTATGAATACGAAAGTAAGGGTTATTTATTTATTAGTTTAGGGACTACAATATCTAAAGATTACGCGGACGAAATCACAGGAACAAATTATGTCGATAAATAAAAAAGAAAAATCGTTTTTTATCGATATAGACACTAAAATGTCCCGTCTCTACTATTAGTTCCGTGGACGCTCACGATTGCTATCAGCGCCAAAATGGCGAAAATCAAATGGGTTCAATAAAAGGTCGATGATATACTGTCCAGCGTACTTGTATAATAGAGGTCAGTGATAAAAACCCACCGATAATATTCAAAAAACTCTTAATAAATTAATAAAATAAATAGTTTAAGTTGGCAACCAAATACTTTTTGTTAGGGCTTATTTTTGCCAGTGTCAAGTTATATTAGAAGTTCTAGTCACAAGAAGTCACTTTCACATAGTCCATAAAAGTCATGTTTTAGTAAAATGGTAATAGCCATTGTACTAAAACTTTTCACGGACTTATTGAGTCAACTTGAAAAGTCACAAATATTTGTTTTTACAAAACCGATATTCTTGATTGGACTCATGGATTTAATATACAAAATTGGACTACAATTTGTGTTGTTCGTTCACAGCACTATTCAAAATGGCAGCGCGTCATTCATATTTGCTCGCCGGCGTGGAGAACTGTCAAAGTAACCGACCCGTATTTAATTTATTGTAATTTTTTAATATTGTATAAAAATGGTTGAAAACAACGAAGTTGAACTCTCCGAAGCTGAAGCAGAACAATATGATCGTCAAATTCGTCTTTGGGGTCTTGAATCTCAAAAGAGATTACGTGCCTCGAAAGTGCTAATCATCGGGATTTCTGGCCTGGGTGCGGAAATTGCAAAGAACATAATATTATCTGGTGTAAAGAGTGTTTGTTTGTTGGACAATGAGAAGCTGAAAGAGATCGATTTGTATTCCCAATTCTTGGCACCGCCGGAGAAAATTGGCGAGAATAGAGCCGAGGCTTCGTTGCAACGAGCGAGGGCTTTGAACCCTATGGTTGATGTTACCTCTGAAACAAAGTCTGTTGACGATCTTCCCGACAGTTATTTCCCCGAATATGACATCGTTTGTGCTACGGGACTTAAACAAGAGCAACTAGAACGGATTAATAACGCCTGTCGAGATAGCAACAAGAAATTCCTGTGCGGTGACGTATGGGGCATGTTTGGATACATGTTTGCCGACCTCGTCGACCACGAGTACTCGGAGGAGATAGTCCAACACAAGGCTGTGAAACGTGGCCCCGATGATGAAGAGAAAACGGCTAGAGAAACCGTCAGTATTACAGTTAAACGCAGAGCTATCTACGTTCCACTGCAGAATGCTCTATCGGCTGATTGGTCAAAGCCAGAGCTACGCTCGAGATTACGTCGTGGTGACCCGTCATACTTTGTCATGAAAATACTGTCAAGATTTAGAGATGAATATAATAGGAATCCTGATCCAGCTAAACGTAAAACTGATACTGAAATCTTGTTGCGCATGCGTAATGAACTTGTCAAGGAGTTGTCCCTTCCTAATGGGTTTATTAGTGATGCATTGTTGACTGATGTGTTTGGCACGGTATCCGGAGCAGCAGCAGTAGTGGGAGGAGTGATAGGTCAGGAAGTTGTGAAGGCAGTGAGCCAGCGTGAGCCTCCCCATAATAACATGTTCTTCTTCAACCCGTTGAAGTGTGTAGGTTTCGTAGAACTTTATGGTCAGTGAGATTTGATCTGTCTAAACTTTAAGCTATATAAATATAAGTGGAATTATAATTATTTAAGTACAATTGATACATTGTTTTATTTATATCCTACTAGCTGACCTGCGCGGTTTCACCCATGTTCCTGGGATAAAAAGTAGCCTATGTCCTTCTCCATACCATAGGCTATATGCATGCCAAATTTCATCGCGATCGGTTCAGCGGTTTAAGCGGGATAGCGTAACAGACAGACAGACAGAGTTACTTTCGCATTTATAATATTAGTTAGGATAGTTAGGATAAGTATTAATTTCATATTTATTAAAAACTCGCAAGTATATTGGGATTCAAACCCATGCATGTAAAAGGACATTATAATAGAATAACTACCCTATTATTTTATTATATTCAATTGATTACTCACATGCAAGTCTGCCAAATTCAAATAAAGAGCCAAGCTTTGAACTAATTCTCCAGCCAATCTTATATCATGAGTACAGATCTTTACTTGACCATCAGTTCCAAAATCCATGTCCAGTCTGGACTGGTCCCTCAAACAGATAAAACTAAGGTGCAGCTCCTTTGTCTCTTCAGACTCAAGTTCCAATTCTTTCTCTAGCAGAAAATTCTGGTTGATCCAAATACAAATTCTTTGAACTCTTTCAGTGATCCGAAATGTCACGTAGTTGGTGCTCTTACTACTAGCCATGTTTGGAGTTGTACTGGTGTACATGGCAAATTTTGGCAGTTGCTTAGTCAACTCGAATATGTGGAACTGCTCACTGTCAACATAGCCAACTAGAGCCTAAAATATACAAAATAATGTTAGTATCATTTTGCAAAGATTCTGCCAACATGGCACTTGCTATTCTAATAAAAATCATACTGCATATCTGCATATATTCTTAAATTACTAGATGCAGAATTAAGAGGACTCAATTCGTCATACTTTTCATACAAAACCCCTGTACTTATTATGGCGTTGTTAAACATTTTTCGTTAGATGTTTTGAACAAATTAGTATCTTGTGTACTATATCTAGCCTTGTATCTTGGCGTAATTTAAAAAAAGTGTGAAACAAATTCAGTCAAAGCCTCCGAAAAACAGCGTTTTTGCCTGAACTTTGGCCATTTCTAATGTACCTATAAATTGTAAAAGTAAAGAAAACATTTAGATACCAGGCTTGCAAATGTATTGGAGATTCTAAATAACTAACTTTTTTTTAACAAACTTGTAAGATTTTTTCACAAGAAGTATACTCCTGGAACAAGTTTTATGAATGCGAAATCATGAATGACGACCTAGCGAAGCGGCCGCGAGTGATCAGCGGAATTTACCGACTGATAACCGACGGCTCTGAAACTATCTCTCTTTATTCGCAGTCAAACATTACGTTGGATGAAACAACAAGCTTTTAGACTATGCTCGCGTTGAAGTTGCGCCGGCCACAGAGGGCCGCCTTAATATAAAAATCCCGCTACATTAAAGCCACTGTTTGTGCTGTGTGGCATTCACACACAATATTTTAGCTATCCTACAAAATGTTTCGCATCACATAAAAATAGGTTGAGAAGCTGTAGGTAGCTGTATCAAATTAAGTTTTATCTCTATAAGACTGCTGTAAAATAAATACCTACGACATAAGAGATATTTACTTTTATGTGAACGTCTACGGGAACATCCCGCGGCGGCGTCAATGGCACATGCAGGATGGATCTCAGCTGCGCAGGCGAGGGGTGTCGAGCCAACGTCTCTCCCGTGTCGAAGATACCCTCGGCTAGAATAAGCGCTGCTCGTACTATAGTTTCGTTGTTCGTTGATATGGCTAATTGGAGACAGCCCTGGTGGAATAGTTAGGGAAGAAATATACTTCCTACTTAAATGTAGTATATGTAAGTATTACGATACAAAACCTATCTATCTTAAAGATCGCCAAATTTAAATTGCTGAATCTAGGAACCGTATAAAATAAATACATGCAGTGTGTACGGTTTCTAGATATATATATTGTTTTATAAAGGCTAGGTACCTCATCATTAGCAGGCATAACGGCAACTTGCAGACGAGTATTAGTGGGCATCGCAGTAGATGGTCGGTCCACACCCTCAAGACTAACCCCGCCACTTGCCGCATTGGCCTCATAGTGCTGCAGTTCCACCATCAACGTTTGCTTCCTGTTAAACAACTCTGTAATCGCAAGGCGATCTTCCTCCGACGGCATTTTCTTTGATGCATTGAAACTGCTTTCTTGGTATGGTGGGTATCCAAGCACTGTTGAAAATTCAACTTTATCTAGCACTGTTGATACTAGTGGTCCTTTGAGCCGGATAATGTTAAATTACTAAGTTTACCTTCGCCCCTATCTGATACGCAGACAAGGTCAGGCGCACCAACAGAACGATAATCAGCGAGCAACATGGCTGCTGCATTAGAACGCATCTGAACCCTCCGAAGCACACGCCCAGAATTTCCCTCCCTCCAGTCTATGCGACCGTTGCCCCAACAGCACGCAAGACTATCACCAGACCATTGCAGCGAGAGAGCATTTTGTTTTGACTGTAGGAGAAAGACAAATGGAATTTGATGTGGATAAAATCGCAGTGAATCAAAAAGTAAAATCAGCATGGTGTTGGTAAATACTTATCTCCAAAAAGTGTGTCGAGTACCACACTTCTGAATGAACAATAACGAACGACCATAGATACCTTAACTCTCCACAACCGTATGCCCTCTTCATAAATACCGATAGTGCCATTTGCAAGTCCATAAGAGAATCTAACGTCTGAAATAGGCGACAGACATAGCACCGGTCCTGTCTCCGCTATTTCCGCTATGAATTGATTATTTTTTAATACTCTTATGTAAGAATCATCGCAGCCAATCAACAGCTGAAAGAGTGAAAACAAAGTTGTAGGTATGCCCGCGAAGCAGTGGCGTAACTATACCATCTGGGGCCCGTGGAAAATTCTTTTAATGGGGCCCTATCAGTAAAAATCGTCACGTTGTACTCAGTTTAATTTTAATAAACTTCGAGATTTTCAGCGTACTCAATTACACGTTGTATATGTCCCACTAATGGCCATAGGCCTCCTCTCTTAGGCGAGAGGGAATGGTCTGTAGTCCCCACGCTAGCCCAATGCATATTAGAGACTTCACATACATATCCATAGAACATAATATCTCAATGCATTCATCATCTATTTGCTAGCTTTTCGGTGAAGGAACAACATCGTGAGGTACAATGTAAAAAAATATTTTTGAGCTCGCGGCCTCTTGGGCCGGGGCCCTCTTGGGTCGGGGGCCCGTGGCATTTTGCCAGCCCTGCCACCCTATTGTTACGCCACTGCCTCGAAGCTATGCCTAATTGAACTTACCTACAGGCAGGCCGTATGCTTGTTTGCCACCTAAGTGGTATAAAAAAAAAAGAAAAACCTACGATACGTTATAATTATTACCACTTAATTTATGGTTATACCTCATTCTCACCATCTTTATCGAAATCAAAACTAATCATGGCATCAACTTTCCCGCTGACCACGTTCCAGAAGACTTCGTTGCCTTCCCAATCCAGACCTTGGACTGAACTGTTCCCACCAACAATGGCCAATGTTTCGGTATACTTGCCGAAGCTACCAGCTATTATAACGTTAACTCCATCTGGTGCTTCTTTGAAGAATAGATCCGTATTATCGTGGACATCGTAGGCTGGAAGATTTAAGTTTTAAAATGAAAGCAAGAATTAACATTATTTAAGCGATGATGACTATTGATACTGATGCTCAGTCTGACGTCGAATGCCGTGACGTAGGTCCCGGGTTCGAATCCTACAATGAACATGGGCTTTCGGTGAAGGAAAACATTGTTAGGAAACAATAGCGTGGAAGGGAACTTTGTACCTAGTACCCGCCTGGCTTGCTCAAGTTGAAAATCTGTGACCAACTACCAAAAGGTAGTGTTCCAATAGCTACACTTGAGATCCAGTTCACGTCTAGGTTTTGTGTGCTTATTTCCACCTTCGGCTATATCTTAACTTACCATGGTGAGATTGTAGTCAAGCACAGTCGTACATTAAAAAAACGTATTTACATGAGAAAGGTTCAGCTTCTTCTATGAGCTGGTAACGAGGCATTAGTGCCAGTAGCCGCTCGACAGGAATATTCATTAAAGCTAGATGAAGTTCCAATTTGATCATAACTGCTTCCACGATAATTAAATCATCCAAATCTAAGATTACCTACAGTTAGAAAATGAATAGCGTTTGTGGAGATACCCAATATCTGTGTAGGAGATCCAATAAGCAGCATGTCCCTGCTAGTATCGGGTCTCAGGGATCCAGCTGCGAGGGCAATGACCGCCTGGCTGAGGTTCAGCTCAGACACCTCTACGTGAGCCTGAGATCGTGTTGCGCGCCCGCTGACTATCCCGCCATGAGGATGGTGGATTATTATCTGTATTGTGTCAGAATCATGATAAAATGCCCTAGGGTCCAAGGACTGAATGTAACAATCAAAGTTTGAGTAAGTAGGTACCTAGTCCAAATTATTACGAGACTAAAAATTAAGGTGTATAACCAAACTAACTAAGTAGGTACCTAAATAAAGATCTAACTGATGTTGGTAAGTAGGTAGGTACCTAGATAACGTAGGAGCTAATGAGCCAACAAGCTCTGAAATGACTGCAGCTTTCTGCCATACTTAGCTCGGAGACGATTTTTTAAGTTCTGTGTTTAACTGAAAATCTAATAAAGTTACATAAGTACCTAGTGTAAGTAGTTAAAGTACTTAATTACTTAATATACAAAATATCAATGCTTCATGTAAGTAACCATAATCATACTTTATCAAATCCCGCTGACGCTGTGAGACAGGGATGTGTTCCATCATACTTTGCAATTATTACAACCCCCGGCGTGACTTTATGATTTAACTCTAATTTAAACACTGGCTGAACCGTAGAGATTTGCATTTTGTTTTTATTGACACTTATGAAAGTGCGTTGTTTTTATTTTCGGAAACAAATGTGTAGGTTTCCGTTGTCATGGTTGCATTCAAGTTTAATTTATAGAAGCAAGCAGTACGCATGACTACAGATCAAGCTATACATTCCCAATATAAGCCGACCTCTTATTATACGGAAATCCTATACAATGCAAGATCAGCTTATACTGGAAATGTATAGCTTGATGTGTTGCCGTGTGTACCTCTACCATGAGTTTTCTACACTAACGTAAAATGTTTCACCGTATTCGCTAGCGACTGAAGATTGCGTTAGCGTAGAAAACTCATGGTAGGCATACTGAGTTCTAAGCGGCTTTGTGCCATTTAATAATCTACCCCTGCCACACATGCGTAAAACTTTTGAATTTTAGAGCATGCAGAAAGAGTTGTTCGGAATATTCAATCTACACTGAGGTAAGTATCTCAAATTATGTAAGTGTAATTTTTTTATTTTTTTTACCATTTATATTTTAATAACCCAAAAAAATTACTTTAACATGGAAATAACTCTTCATTTTAAATAAATATTGATAATTTATACCAATTAATGTTCCGAACCCACTTTTAGAATGATGTGCATGCTGCCCCTGATTTTATAACGCAAAAATATTTTGTTACAAGTAAAATCAAACATTTTAAATTGTACACCAAAATCATGATAGGCATTTAATAAGTGGATAAGATAGTTTTTTTTATTATGTTCCAAAATGGAATGAAAACTGAAATAAATGTATTCTTTATTTACTTGCGGCAGGTAACACATATTCGAATGTCAGTGTCAGTCAAGATAAGTCAAACGTCAATGGAATGGAAAATCGCCGAATTTTCATTTCATTCACCACTACCGTATACCTACTCATTCTTCTATATTCTATTTTTATTCTAACAAATTATTTTACGCCGTAGAATAGCTATATGATTTGAAGTAAAAAAATCTCTTATAGTGAAACAGTATTATAAACTATAAAATAAAAGTGATATGTGCTCTATTGTGTTTCTATGAGTGCCCAAATGGATAGTGAATTAAATTTGGAAACTACTGAAGACAGGTAAATTTTATTTTTATTGTGTATGTATTTATCTCATAAAAAAGCCTGGTCATTGTTGCGCAATATTTTCTATTCATATCACGCTTACGTTCAACTTTTAATTATTGAAAAATTTAAATCATGTTCTTTTTGTAGGTGATCTTTGGTCAGAATATTTTCATTACCTACATACCTATGCCGAGACTTCATGTCCCGTATTATTATATTTGGACTCAGTATCTTATGCCCATCATTTATCATGTCATTGTTGGCTTTTTAAGGTAAATGTTTTAAAATTAATAGATTCACATGTTTGCTTAAAACACTCATAATCATCATCTTACATTTTATTCTGTCATTCTTATTTTTCTTAAAACTTACTATTTTTTTTACCCAAGTACTGCAAGCCAGTACTCTTCTAAATAATCGGAAACAGTTATTTTCCTTATTTCATCTTTACATAATTAAAAAAACAATTTAAGAACTGTAATGTTGGTACTTATTAACCTTTAATTATTTAATAATTTGAAAAAAAGCTTTCACAGTCAACTAAAGAAATTAACCCAATGGTTCTCGCAAGGGACATGCATAATATAATAACTATTGATGTCATTTTAATTTTTTTAACCGCCAGCCAAAGTATATATATTAGTTTCAAATTGAATTCATTCAATATTACCTACTTATTTCTATACAATTTCAGATAAAGTAAATCTCCAAGCTCCAATGGTTTTTGACAAGCAAGTGACCTTGGTTCTTTTTGCTATCTCTTAAGTGTTCTTTTTGCATGCATTTTTTTATTTTCCGATTGTAAATCATGACTTGGCATTATGATTTTATTTGACGCTTACATTAACATTTATCCTATTGATCATCAGTAAATAATAATGTTTATTATGTAAATAAAACATGTTGTTCTTGTAATTTCAGTACAGTTAGCAGGACATGGATTGGAAGTTTAATATCCATTATATGGAAGTAAGATACATCACAATTTCCAGTTGATGTCATTTATTATTCAAATGCTAAGTCGTCACTCTAGATTTGATGCGCTAGGGTCTATTATGTAAAACGATCCAGGCTAGTCCGATCATTGTTGTCAAATATTAACAAATAGAATTGCAGCAAAACTGATGAGACGTAAATTTTATGCAATTCTATTGGCTAATTGTTTGACAACGATGATCGGACTATCATACATTCATTGGTATTTTACATAGTAGGCCCTATTGTCACAAGCAATCCAACGTTTTAGTTTAACTTGTTGGCTTGCGATGGGGACATAAAAAGCAAATGACGAATCACATAATTCCAGTGCTATTAAAAAAAATTCACTGAAATAAGCCTTGTGTTCTTACTAGCTATACCTAAAAGATGCAAATTAGTTTTATGAATGAGAATTTACAAATAAAAATAATAAAATTGACCAAATATTGCTAGCTGTGTCACATCTAGAGTGACTATGCTTTTTCTTACTTGTTTTAAAATTAAATATTGCAATGCAAGCTTTTGCACATTAATAAATTAATCACATTAAAATATAATTAGTATTAAAGAGTAAAATCATAATCAAGTTCATATTTTTGTTATAAAAAGTAATTCCTTTTTAATGAATGATGGGGGGATACTTTGTAGTTAAAGACTAGAATATGCTGAGTGAAGTATTAGAGAGTAAAATCATAATCAAGTTCATAATTTTGTTATAAAAACTCATTCCTTTTAATAAATGATGGGGGGATACTTTGTAGTTAAAGACTAGAATATGCTGAGTGAAAAAACATTGTGTCATCATCATTATCATTAGTCATAAAGTTTTGACATTGATTGGAGCATGTCCTTTGTATGTAGCATGTAATTACCAAACAACTATCAGCATATTTTGAAGTACTTTAGATAATTATTATATTGCGCTTGTGTGGCGACGACACGTTTATTTGGTCGTCGTCGCGTGTCTTCGAGATGCGTAATAGGTAGACGAACATATGATGGTCCTGCTGCAGGCTTCCATAATAGTAAATGCCTATGTAATTTTTTATCTTAGTCCAAAGAGTCATTATAAATCCATAGTATTATATCTGAAATCTGAGCCATTTATAGGTCTAGAAATATAAATAGTATACCAATATAAAAAAAACTATACAAAAAGAAAAAGTTGTAGCGTTACGGAACGAAGTCAATGCAAGAGCTATAACACAGTAGGTAGATATTAAAAAATATTTGGATAGAGTTCAGATGAAAATTCAATAGGAATAGTGCCAGCTCTGCACAAATTGCATGTTACATGTGACATCCACGGATATTTAACGTCCAACTCGCGAATTTAGATACCTATGGATGGATGACATGTTTTTGTTTAAGTCCACTATTTCTTGTTGGGACATAAACAAGATCCGCATCCGCAAAAGCTCAACATTGATTATTAAAAATGCGGATGCTAAAGTTTATGCGGGATCGCGGATGCGAACACCTGCAACCCCTGATCAGTAAAACACAAACTAAATATCTTGTTTTAAGTCATCATAATAACCAACAGCTTAATTTTTTTTTAATTTAAATTCAGTTTATTACAGTTATTTGTACCTATAGTGGCAATGGCCTCCTACATTTTTAAATACCCAGGGCCCAACCCTGTGGTGGTAGGTGGACTGCAAACTAAGGCTTAGGCATGCTTGAATCAAACCATATAAAACTAGTTTATTAGGATCATGTAATTCTATTTTTTTCAGTTTGCAATCAGTCTTTATAACTTTGAATCTTATCAATATTTCTCAACATATGTTTTAAAATTCTCATGTAATATGTATTGAACCTAATTATATCAATTATGTCGTGAATGTTTGAACTGCTATTGTAATGTAAATGTAGTTTACATACACACAATAACACTGTACAGATGTAATCAATTAACTTATCCGTATAATAATGTTGCATGGTTTATTTTTACTTTTCAACGCTTGTGCCTAGCATGTGATTTATACAGTTGTGAAAAGATTGTTGACCTTTTTTGAAAAAGTTAAAAAGGTGGTAGTATTTATTTTCAGCTGTTAAAAACTGACTATAATATAATGTGAATTCATTTTCAAATAAAAAGGTTTATTTTTTTTCAATTTGTGTCTTAATATTTGTCAATTAAATAATATATCGAACATAATCGTTTAACATATTGTTTTCTATTTTTAAATTATAGTTGGACCGGCGGATGGTTCAGCTGGACTCGGCAGTCAGATGTGATGCTACGTAATGTTGAGAAGAAAATACTGGCATGTAAGGATATAATCTTATTCATATGTTTAAGGTGTTAATACATAGAACTATATATACCTATCTAGAAAGAGCATCGGCATACTACACGACTATATAAAACAGGGTAATTTTTTTAGGCTGGTATACGTAACAGCTTCGTTTTACGCTCGCTCTGCGTCATTCATAATGATGGCAGTTGTTGAACTATTCCAATTAAAATCGGGATAAATTTAAATAATAAACATTATTTTACATTTTAATTTGATTTAGCTATGCTAGCTAAAATAAAAAACATTTCTAACTAGTGCTCTTTTTTCGACGCGTAAACAGCTTCGACGCTCAATCTAGATATATCTTAATCAAAGGTTTAAAAAACTGGAACGAAGCAATCTCAATATATATTTAAATTTCGCCAAAAAATATTATTTGGATGCTTTTTTAAATGATAAACTATCACCGATGCAGAGGATTTTCCGGGATGTTGCAATTTGAATATTGATAAGAAACCATTTTTTTCTATATTTAAATTTGCTTGACTAATTATGTACATACTATGTTGTTATCTACTTTATACTATAAATTAATATAGTTTAAGTTAAGGTTAAACATTAGTTATAGAGTTTTTATTTTTTTTACCTTCGTAGAACTATATGGATAGATGTTTCAGTGATTAGCGACAGTAGAAGTTAATTTGGCACATTGTGTAATGAATGTGTTTTTAACCGACTTCAAGAAAAGGAGGAGGTTCTCAATTCGGATGTTTATATATATATATATTATTTTTTTATGTATGTTCGGGCATAACTCCGTCATATATAGACGGATTTGCAAAATTATTTTTTTGTTCGAAAGGGGTATATTCCGAAATGGTCCCATATAAATTTCATATAGATCTGATGATGAGTTTCGGAGATAGACAACGGAACTCTTAAAAAAATTACAGCAAATCAGCCGCGATTGCTGCTATCGCATAAATATGCAATGTTTACGCAATCACACAACAAAACATCAGGCCTGTACACTCGAAAGGGTTACGCAGATGTATTCAGTATATATATAAACTAAAAATTCAAAAATAAATTAACTTTTTAACAAAAAAATAAACCGCCTTCAAAGTTCACTAAAAAGTATAAAATAACTCTTATCTGACACTGTTTTGAAGTCAGCGAAATATTTTCTATAGAACACGTCATGCGATTTCGCTCACTTCAAAACAGTGTCAGATAAGAGTTATTTTATACTTTTTATTGAACTTTGAAGGCGGTTTATTTTTTTGTTAAAAAGTTAATTTATGTATAATATGAGCCATATTTGAAAATTTCTCACGGTTTCTCTAAAAACCGTAAAAATATCAACCCAAAATAGTAAGTTTGGGAAATGTACAAAAATCTTAAACAAAAAGTATCAATTCTACAATATGCTAAATGAACTACTATGGTCGCGAATCACTGAAACATCTATCTATATTGTTCAAGGAAGGTAAAAAAAAAAAACGAAATAATTCAAATTTCCAGCCTCGTAACTGATGTTCAACTAATAAGCTACATTTGATACGATATTGAGAAGTGAATCTAACTACTCATAATGTGAGTCTACGCCTGTGTTCAGCAGTGGACGTTCCACTGCAGAACACAGGTGGCTGTATGTGTAACGTTAGACGATTACTAACAATTTTATTTATACACTCAGTATGCGAGCTTCTATAAGAACGCTTTAGTCACTAAAGCATAATCCATCATCCCAGAATAATGATGGGCAATGTTGATCCACAAATCAAGGTCAAGATCCACAGGTTGATCCACAGGTCAAGATTGCCCATCATTATTCTGGGCAATCTTGACCCATTTTTAGGGTCGGCTACTATTGGCGGTGGTATTGAGCTGCGGATATTGTGTGTCAAGCGGTTATAGAATATGTACAGTATTACCCAACTGATATGGCGCGTCGTGAATCTTCGTTCGCACAGAAAAGAAAGTATGGCCCCGAAGATTAACGAAAGAATGCTTAAAACTTACAATCAATCTTAGATCGCTACTATAAGATTCATAATACACTGCAGCTGTTAGTTCCGCCTCACTCGCAAGTCACGCCCTCCGCACGGCGCGCGCTAACATGGTGGCAGCTTCCGACCAATAGCGTTTCCCGCGCTTTGAAAATGTATCTTCTGCGCAGGTACATCGGTAAGCCATATCAGTTGGGTACTACTGTACCATCCTCCGTGCTCCGAGCTCCGGGACCATTCTGGAGAAATGGGAGCCAGCTTCTCTGGCGTCCCTAGCGGGGATTGAATCCGCTAGCACCAACAAGGTGCGCTAGTGCCGGTGTTTGCGCTGCGTATTTTTACGTTAGTGCTCATGCTAGTGCTGGCGTGCTGGGGTGCGTGTGGTGAGCGACTTTGACTGCTCCGGTACCATTCTGGACAAATGGTAGTGAGTGATCACGGTGCGACTCACATTTTCTCTTGAGTACCAGGGGCGAGTACTCTGGCGGCGTGACCTACCGCAGATGGTCCCAGACGCCTCGTAAGGGGTTGCCTGGTATAGTATGCCGTCTTTTATGACCGAGAGGTTGGTGAAGGTGGCCACTATAGAAAATCTCAGTAGAAAAGAGGGGGTATGTACCATCCTCCGTAATTGGCGACGGCACTTGTCCCACTGCCAACGATTAGCGAGGAGCGAGTTGAGCTAGAAACTAATAACGAGTTGGCGAGCAACGGAGAAGCCACTATCTAAGGGTACATACGCACTATGCGGTTAGCCGCAATGCGGTCACCCGTCCGGTTGACCGCAATCAAAAATATGTATGAAAAAATTGTTTTTATGCGCACGCACTGTGATGCGGCTGTTGGTCAAGCTGGTTGCGGCCAACCAGTCGGCTGTCCGCAATGCGGCTAGCCGCACAGTTCGCACGTAGTAACTAAGCTATAAGCGAGTGTGACTGCCTACTTGCTGGTATACGTATTGTACCAAGCGAGTACCGCTAAGTGATTATTTCTGTGATAGCTATAGTGTATTACAGTCAACTATTACATTTTTATTACACATGCGTATCTTTTACGTTTCACTATTGAACAAGGAAATAGTAGATAGCCAGTCGCTTACTCATCCATCAGCGGTGGGATAAGTCCGTTAGGGAATAAATATATCTGAATATTGGAAGTTATATCGACTAGATTGTAGAATATAATAAATTCCCTTGGCAGTATCCAAAGTTCAGTTGTGAATTGTTTCATAGAAGCCCTTATAGAGAAGACGCCACACATCACAACTATGTTCCGTTCAAGTCAGGCCATCCATCCGGCCACAATTATTGTTGTAGAACGATGAACGAAACGCGTAAGCGCCGTTAAAATCACGGTGTTTGCAACAAAAATACTCCTAAAAGCGTTCTGATAGCGCTATGTGTTTCTATACTATCTGCTTAGATGTCTTATTATTGTTTCGGCGCTAAAGAGAACTTTAGTTGACTCTAAAAAAATGGGACATACATAACCATTGCTTATGATAGCTTCTCTATACGTAGTAATAATAGCTCAATGATTTCTACTGCAATTTTTATGATAGCAAATAGGAAATTGATAAGATTCACATTATCGGTAATATTTTAATACAGTGACCTCTATTGTATTGCCAATCTACGCAACAACCTTGATACTTGGTTTAATCACTATGTTTTGTTAGTATGTACGATGACGCATGTTCTTTGTTGATTGAAATTACTGTACCTACGCGGAAATAATATAAAAAAGATTAAACTCCTCGAGATTGAAAAAGCCACGTGCGTTAGGTAATCTTTCCCTATGTTTGTGTCTTTTTGGTAGATGAATGGATATAGGCTTTTTAAATTTTGAAGAGTTTGGTGCATGAAATTGAAATCGAAAGAAAATTAATATGACAAAGGATCCGTTGATTGATACTATAATATCGATACGTTATGGTGGCCGGTATGAAAATATTATCTGTACCTTAGCTAGACGCGTTGACAAAGAGCGATACCCTCACATCAAAACAGTATAGCGTGCCGCAAGTTAAGATTCCTTAGGTTCTATTTACTATTTATTCTGATCAGTTTCTTATAAAATATCTTAAGATCCGCATCTAAATCCGCGGATGTGAGCATTCAAATATCCGCATCCTCGGATGGGAAAAAATCTGCATCCGTAACATCCCTGTTTTAAAGTTGTTTTTACTTCAAAAAATGCAATTGCTTCAATAAAAGATTAAGGTCAAAAAATATACATCTCCTAACGATCAAATATTGAATCGCCACTTATAAATGAATAGCATCTGAAATACTTTAGTATGATCTTAAATACTTGTAACGGCAGCTAAGATTGCTAAGAACGTAGCTAAAGATAATTTGCCATCATTATTATAATCTTGTTTTTAAATTTTTAAATAAAAAAAAATATTTTATTGAGTAATTTTCTTTGCGTGTTTTAATTTTTTTAAATGTTTTTTATGCGTCGAATGGCGTGCAAAAATGAAATATTTTTCTTTTTTTATTTCTTGTTCCCATACAGTTGAACTGTCGAATGACGACTTAATCACAATCTAAGTGTAAGTGGCTTTTTAATTATTGGCCATAAGACTTAGGCAAAATTTACGACATTTTATTCTCACTTTCTAACAGATAAAAACATACCTTTCTTAGGTCTAAAAACAGCGTACAAGCGTTTCTACGTAGACATCGGGTCCGTGGTGGGTCAGAGCGACAAGATATGGACGATATCTCTGAACGACGAGTCACCGAAGACGCCCCTCGTGATGCTGCACGGGATGGGCGCCGGCCTGGCGCTCTGGTGCCCCAATTTAGACGCGTTTGCTGCTACGAGACCCGTGTATGCTATTGATCTATTAGGTAAGTGCATAATTAAGACTTAGATACAATTTTGAAGCGCTCGTGGTGTAGCATGTTTAGCCGTTCTTAATCAATCGGCAAATTTAAGCTACCACCGTCGTGGTCGGTACCTGGATGAGTGACCGCCTAGTGGTATTCTAAATCGAGCGTTTCGTGTTTGGGAATGCACGTAAGCCCCGGTTATCACTTAATTGTGATAGTTTAGCTAGTTGGATGCCTCCTAGGCGGCTTGAAAAATTCCAACAGTAGGTTGACCACAAGCCTACCTCCACCGATCCGCAGTGGGCACGCGTGGTGGAGTATCTGCCCATTCCCTTACCACCCTCAGTGAGACATTATGGGCTGATGATGATGACAATTTTGAAACTTTATTTAAAGTCCGATTGGTAATGCTTGAGGCGTCAATAAGCCTGAAATATCTTGAAGGGGTATGTTTAGCACTGATTGAGATCTCCACTTACTTTTTTCGGAGTAATTAAATTATAGTCTATTTCACGTAGGATGAGTTTTGACAATGCATGTTTTTTTATCAGTATCTTGTGAAATGCCACTTATTCATTGAAATACCGCACAACACATTTCATAATGCTCTATTACATCGAAATAATCATTGAGAAATGATATGTAACTCCCATTAGTCACCTAACTCATGTTATTTGAAATCTTTATATGGCATAAAAATATTAATTGGAATTTCTGATTTGGCATACAAAAATAAATTTTGGTCAACCTAACGTTAGTTCCATCAGGTTTTTATTACATAAGCTATGTCCTGATGTAGTTATGTGAGTGAAACGTATAACTACCGGAAGCGTAATGTACAGGATGTTCCCGGGTATCTCTGGATTGTGGCCAACTCGATTGTCGTTTAAATTGATTGAGACATCTCGAAATTTATGATGTCCAAAGTGTAAGTAGTGAGTTAGGAGATTAGATGTTTGTGTGAGCTCTGAATTATAGTCGTACGTAAGGAAACCTAGAGAGTTCATTTTAGTCCTGACTCTTACAATCTAGGGACTTTCAAGGCCAGAATGAATAGGTTTCTTCTGGGTAAGCGTGCTCCATCTTAGGCTTTGTCATCGCATTGTCCTTTATTGACGGGTCAATGGTACGCAAGCACATGTGCTTCTGTTTTCAAACTAAACTAACTAAATCCAGTTACAGAAGGGTGTAAGACAGGGTGACGTAATTTCCCCAAAACTCTTCACCACTGTAATGGAGGATATATTCAAGCTCTTGGACTGGAAGGGATATGGCATCAACATCAATGGCGAGCACACCACTCACCTTCGATTTGCCGACGATATAGTCATAATGGCGGAATCGCTGGAAGCTTTGAACATCATGCTCAATGACCTCAACAGAGTTTCCCAACAGGTAGGCCTCAAAATGAATATGGACAAGACAAAAATTATGTCTAATGTTCATATTCCGCCAATACCGGTGATTGTTGGGAGCACTGTTCTCGAAGTTGTAGACGATTATGTTTACCTAGGACAAATTGTCCAACTAGGTAGGTCTAACTTCGACAAAGAGGTCAATTGAATAATCCAACTCGGCTGAGCAGCGTTCGGGAAGCTCCGGCACATCTTCACGTCTAAAATACCTCAGAGTGTGAAGACAAAGGTCTTCAATCAGTGCATGTTACCAGTGATGCCATATGGAATAGAGACGTGGTCTTTTACTGCTGGCCGAATAAATAACCTCCAAGTCACTCGGCGTGCTATGGAACGAGCTATGCTCGGAATCTCTACGTGACAGGGTCCGAAACGAGCACAGGAGCAGCAGTAGGAGAACGAAAACTACCGATATAGCTCGTAGAGTTAGTCAGCTGAAGTGGCAATGGGTAGACCACATCGCTCGAAGAACCGATAGCCGATGGGGAAGGAAGGTTCTCGAGTGGCGACCACGTACTGGAAAGCGCCGAGCGGGACGACCTCCCACCAGCTGGACCGACGATCTGGTCAAAATTGCTGGGCGCCGCTGGATGCAATCGGCCCAAAACCGTTCGAAGTGGAAGTTTATGGGGGAGGCCTATGTTCAGCAGTGGACATCCCTAGGCTGATATAATGATGATGATGATGATCTTTCTAACAAAATCATAAGAAAAGGATATCTATAAGAAAGTCTTGTAAAATTTATTTTTTCAATGTGTTTTAGTCGCCATCTAAATGGTCACGACAATTTTTCCTTTGACAACTTTAAATGTTTTCTATCCGTCCGAAAGAACGAGGAGTTAACTACCCCTTACATATTTAAAGATCTCTTGTTATTAAACGATTTCAAAAAAAGAGGAGGTTCTCAATTCGGTTGTTTTTTGTTATATTTATTACTATGTCATTTATGAACCGATTTGTAAAATTCTTTTTTTGTTTTCTTCCCGTTTGGTCCCATTGTCATCAGGTCAGGATTTGATTAGTTTTTAGTGTACTTTGAAGTCGGTTTAACAGTTTTTTTTATTGAATGGTACAGGTTTCGGTCGTAGTTCCCGTCCAAAGTTCGCGTCGGACGCACTAAAGGCAGAAGCGCAGTGGGTGGAGTCGGTGGAGGAGTGGCGGCGCGAGGTGAACCTCAGCCAGTTCATACTGCTGGGGCACAGCCTCGGCGGGTACATCGCCACTGCGTACGCTATCAAGTACCCTGAAAGGTAACTGTTATTATATGTATGTTTACATTTTGATAAAAACGGTCCCATAGAATTAAGCCCGGGTACTAACTTTTTGGAAAATTCATGAATTTATTGAGAAATGTCTCATAAATGCCAAAAGTTAAATAAAATGAACAATACAAAAATGTTAACAACAATAAAAACATAGAAAATTGCTATTATCTAAGCTAAGATGATAACACCGTTTGCACACTGACCTTTTGGACTGAAAGTATACCAAATGCACTAATATCCTACCTGTTTAGTATGGAATCTAGTCCTTGGACGATGTCAATGCCGATAAGTTTATAATGAATTAAAATTAAATTTTCATTAGATAGATAAATAAATATCCTGGGACATTCCTCACACACGGCTAACTGATCCCAAACTAAGCAGAGCTTGTACTATGGAAACTAGATAACTGATATAATACATATACTCACATATACTACTTTTTGTTTGTAAATACATACTTAATATACATAATTACACTCAGACTCAGGACATACAGACATGTTCATGCACACAAATGCAAGTCCTGTGAAGGTGTCCTTAATTTAGATAACTAATTATTTATTTTCTCCAGAGTCCGCCACCTAATCCTAGCGGATCCGTGGGGCTTTCCCGAACGGCCGTCAAACATAAACGAGAAATATCAACTGCCGCTATGGGTCCGGGCGGTGGCGACGGCCGTGCAACCGCTTAACCCGCTGTGGGCCGTCCGCGCCGCCGGGCCCGCCGGCAAGTGGCTGGTCAGCAAGACCCGCCCGGATATATCCAGGAAATACCTCAACTATGTACCTGACGCAGACACCATTATACCAGAGTATATATATCAGTGTAACTCGCAGACGCCCAGGTAATTATAGACATTTTGTTTAGCTATTGGGGTGGTCTGTTTAAGTTTGCTATTTATTAACTTACTAGCTGTGAGTTCCCGGGATAAAAAGTAGCCTATGTCCTTCTCCATACCATAGGCTATCTGCATGCCAAATTTCATGATGTTTCGTTTAGTAGTTGAGGCGTGAAGGCGTAACAAACAAACAAACTCACTTTCGCATTTATAATATTAGTTAGGATATAGATTCAGTCTACTTTGTAGTTTTGCCCCCAAGCCGTGGCACGCAATTGTTGTCAGTGGTTGTCTGGTTTCCATAGTACAAGCTCTGCTTAGTTTGGGATCAGATGACCGTGTGTGAGGAATGCCCCAGGATATTAATTTATTTAAAAAAATCTTCAGGTCCGTCGAGGTACGCCGAGATCTCTGAAGATCTTGAAGTTTAAAACTATATTTAGCTTTTTTTCATACGATTTCAGCGGTGAAAGCGCCTTCCACACATTAATGACAGGCTTCGGATGGGCTAAGAACCCGATGGTGAAGCGGCTGGATCAGATCAACCCTGCGTTGCCCATCACGGTACTGTACGGATCCAGGAGTTGGGTCGACAACACCACTGGACAAGTGTTGAATGAACACAGACAATCTTCCAAAACTTTTGTACAGGTAATTAATATAATTTCAATAGTACAGGATCCTTTCTGAAAAAGGGGGTGGTTATGTTTAATCACGAAGAACGTTACATTTATTGGTATTTATGAAGATTGAAATATTTGGACGTAGATAAGTTTTTTTTTTATTAACTTATTTATATTTTTGAAATACAAGCGTTCTTTAGTGTACTTTTAAGGGTTCCGTACCTAAAGGGTGCCAAACGGGACCCTATTCATAAAACTCCGATGTCGGTTCGTCCGTCCATCTATCTGTCAGTAGGCTGTATCTCATGCTGTAATAGGTAGACACTTGAAATTTTCACAGAATATGTATTTCTATTGCCGCTATAATAACAAATTAAATAAAATTTAAAAGTAAAGGAGGTCCTCACTCACGCGTTAGTGACTCAGGTCGGAGCTCATTAGGGACGGGAGAATAGAATAGAATATTTATTTGTTGTGTGTGTATTTAATAGAAAGGTCGGTAACCTTTCTCCCGTCCCTAATGAGCTCTGGCGACCTTACTCACGCGCAGGAACACAATTTAATGTTTATTGGTTGCGGTATTCTGTATGGCGAAGGTACTTCTCCAGTCGAGCTGCTCTTTGAGCGAAAACGCTACGTTCTACATCTTTTCACTTATAAACATACCTTAGTATAAACTTCCATATCTCCACAGGTAATAAACGGTGCAGGACACCACGTATATTTGGACAAGCCGGAGCAGTTCAACAAGCATGTGGTGGAAGCGTGCGCACACGCCGACGAATACAACCCCACGCCACAGATTAAACAGGACGAGAACGTTCCCACGCCACAGATTACACAGGACGAGAACGTTCCCACGCCACAGATTAAACAGGCGGAGAACGTTCCCAACGGCTCTGACACGCCAGCGTCTTGATAACTAATGTTGTTATAGATAATTAATTGTTATTTTAGGCGCGTGCATGAATCACAGACCAAGAGGCTTAATGGACGCCATATCAACAATGTTTTGCATGACAATCTTAAAATGTAAGCATGTAAGGCGTGTTTTAATTGGTCAGTGGGGTTCCTTTTATGCAGTACTAGTGTACTGAGCTGTAGACCTCGCGAGTCTCAATCAGTATATGACATTTCTACGGCGATTCAGGCCGAATCGACAAAAACATCTAATATAATTTACCTAACTTGGTCCCAAAATTTCACCGGAATCAATAGAGAAATGCGACCTGTAGAGAACAGCCGGACAACCTTCGGACATCAGCAGGGCTATTTTAAAACGCTCGGACTCGATATCGGAAACGGATTCAAAAACTATCGAAGCGATATTCGGCAATTGCTTTTTTAATTTCCGAATTCGAATATTTTTGATGTTTCTTTACGGCAATATCAATTCGATTGATTGAAAAGTTTTCGGAAATTAAAATTACAATTGCTGAAATTCGCCTCGGAATTTTTTGAATCCGTTTCCGATATCGATTCCGACGTTTTAAAATAGCCCTGCTGGACTTACAAAACTTTGTTTTTTCAAGCTGAAATGGATACTTCGCTCGCTTTGGTCAATAAGCTGATGATCGCGGATATTTTGGAGTCTGTAAGGCTTATTGGTCTGTGGTATTATTACAGGTGTTAAGTTGAATATGGACGCTGTAATGTTTCTTTACTGGTACCATATCTTAGGCCCGATTCAGACATTCATTTGTTAAGTCCACTTTTCAATTCACGCCTAATGCGAAAAATCTCGATATTAAATATTTACAGGATCGTTTAAACTTGAGATAAAATCCAGAAATGTTGCCTTGTAATAAATTTACTGTGCTTTTGCGCCAACTGCGAAATAGACCCTCATGATCATGGTAAATTTTTACCGTATGCGTAAAAATGACTGCGTGTTTGTTAGAATTTCAGCAAAATTTCCTCTCTAAATACGCACCCTCCAATTAAAAAACACGGGCAGCGACCTAGTTGACCTAGTTTAAATTTTGTGGAGTTACTTATTGACTGAGAATGTATACAAATGGGTCAGTATTTAATTTTACTATACACTTCCTGAACCCATTGTAAAGGAAAAGTGTCTTGTTGCTCATAAAATAAAGTTCACTTTAGTGTGTAGTATCTTAGAAAAAGTATTCGGCTACTGCATGTAGTATCTTTTATCTAACCTTATTACACGTTTTCCTACTAATCTTATAACTTATAAAAGTCTATTGCATTTGTAAGCCTCCCACTTCTTTCCTTGGTGTCTTTGACACAATTATCTGCACTGCCTAAAATTCTAAAAGTAAACCTATTTAAGAACGATATTGTTCTTGGTGGGTTGTATTCAATATAAATAAAATACGTCCTGATAGGTATACAAAATAATAAAGATATGATAAACGGTGCAATATAAACTTTTCATTTTCTGTTTAATAGAACATGCATAATAGCACAATTATGATTTTAACAGTCGCCGGTCGGCAATCTAAGTATTCCGAACTATCGATGATTGTTAGCTTGACTGACTGAATAGAAAGACCAACTTCACTGATACCAATGTAATAACCCTATAGTAAAATTATTTCTTCCGATAAAACCGACCAAGATAAATATTTCTCACGAAATAACCATTCCATATAGTTTCCCTACCGTTGACTAATTACACCAGTTTAGTCACGCGCACGACCAGACAAGAGAGACCTGCCAGAGTTAAAGTTTATATGGAACAGTAACTAAATGACAGTTAATATTAAACCTTAACCCCTTTACTCATAAAACGTTATTTAACTAATAAGCTGATTAAGTGGTCACCTAAATAACGTCAAATTGTTTGACAATGACAGCAAGGTGACGTTATTTATTTGACCATTTATTCAGTAGATTTAGTTAAGTAGCGTTTATGAGTAAGGCCGTATGTCTTTAAACATCATAGTGGCATTTCGCGTACAATGGCCGCGGTTCCCCTTAAGGGCGGTATGTAAGCTAAACGTCATAAACAGGGTTCGCTATTTTAGTGGTTTATGAATGAAAACATGAAAGAAATAGTATTATATGAACATAAACATGAAATCAAGATACCAATTAATAGATCCGTGTTGGCTCTTTTTTTTTAATTTGCTCCAATAACTAGCAAAAACATTACAAATATTACCAAATCACAAAAATCGAGGTTTGCCTCTTTAGTGATACTATCAAATTTAGAATCCATTTTGTAAAAATTATATATAACATCGAATCACAAATATATGTACAACAGATCCGTGGGGCCACATTTTCATTTTTTTGTACGAGAATAACGTAATTTATTTATTAATAAGCATCAATTTTGCGACGCCATTTGTCCATACATTTTTCTATGAAATGTCAAGTGAAGCTTTATATACAAGACGCAATCGCGAAAATATTCAGTTCCCCCCAGTGTCCCAAGGTGACACCACGTCGCTTTTTATTGACACCGGAAATTACGTCATCCATATATCTGTATACATGCGCTTGTCAAAAAGAACATAATAAGTGCATTTTTATTTTTTACATTATTAGAGTTATGAAATACACCATGGACATTTTGATAAATTTATTGTTCTTATGGTAATCGGTATCAATTTCATGATTGGTTGATACGTCCTTAGTCTTTTTGAAAATGTCCCGTATGCCAAAATATTTTCCTTGTTCTCCCTCTCAGCCATTGATTGCTTATTTTGTTACTTGCTTATAGATAGACTAGTCTTATTAATACAATATAAATAAGATTATATTTTTAATCGTGCGGCTTTTTAATGAATCGTCGTTGCTGAACAGAAGGTTAGGATACGGCCATCGATATAATATATGTATTTTATTAGATTTCACGATCCGAACAAAAAATCCGTCGAGCTTGATGACAGCGGGATTAAAAACATCTTAAGCGCCAATGAATTTCATAGCGCCTACGCGTTTCGTTCAACGTGTCGTTCATATAGAATTTACACCGCAGTCGTGGCATTTAAATGAAGAAATATTTTTTTCTATTGTGATATTACGATATTATTACCTATTTATTCACTTAAAAAACAAATAAGTTAACTTGACTTTGATTTCTTGTATTATTAATGCCGCTCCGTACGCGCCCACACTGCATGAATGTCGAAGGCACACTAAAGTAAGGTGAACGGAACGCAGTTCAGTTAATTCGAACCGATTGAATATTGGGAACGCTGTGTATATATAGTAGAATGCTAGTAGAATACAATTATATCGATAGATACGGCCATTTGTAAATAATTCACTGTTCGTATATTATATTCTTTAACTATAAAGCTATTATTGTTACTAGATATTTTCTTTGTAGGTTACTCTTTGCAAATCTTTACAATATAAATTCTTATAATTTTTAATTCTCGTTGTCACACTCTACTACGCCTAAAAGTCATTGTGAGCATTATCCATTTTAATAAAAAATCGATATCTCGCCACCGGTGCATCATATATAACATTATTTCTAGAGCTAATATACCATGTTGTTCAATAAGTTTTGTCGTTCGATACGAGAAACACGTTTTTATTATTTGAAATACATTTTATTATGATGATGATGATGATTAGCACTACTCCCAGCCAGTACAACGACCGACCCATGTCCTATACAACCATTCAAACATCAACCACCATGTAACTAACTTAGTTTATAATGACTGGTACCTGAATAGTTGTATCGGAATAGCCATGGAGAAACCAAGGAGTGTGTGTTATATAGGAGTGACATGCTCTGGGGTGGAAGAGGACGGCCAGCTAACCGCAACCAGCTGACCACAATCGACCGACTGTTCAGCCTATAGATGAGGGATGAGCGTTGATGTATGTTGAGTGCTGGGGTTTTATTGTCTTCTTTCTTATTTTGATTTTTTGTTCCTGGGTTGGATTTTGTTATTTCTTTGTTGTTCATTAGATTAACCTCCTCCATGCACGGGTATAGCTTCTGTGCTTGAGAGGCTCCTTGTCCATTCGAGCTTCGGTATGTGCTTACATATTTCTTGTTCTTCGTTATTATTCTAGAGTCAATTTGGTTGCCTCAGGCACAACATCAGCAAGGTTTTTATTATAGTAGTCAAAATATTCTATATCATGCGCCGATTGATTTTTAAAGTAAATATCTGTTTTCTGGGTTTCAAAATTCAAAAAGCATTTATTCAATTTAGGCCCTGATAAGGCACTTATGAACGTTAACAAATGGCTCTAATGGTTTGGATTGTGGTGTACTGTAGGGCCGTAACATGGCCATAATATATGGGACTGTATTCTATCAGATGTGTGTTTGAAAACTTAAGTATCTTGGTTAATGGGATGAGAAACATCCAGGATAACATATCTTTTTGTGTTCCCGAAAGTATTTTTTTTGGTTTCCTATCCTGCTGGGTGTATGAAGTTCCGTGATTTTAATCTGATCATGGATGAGCATTTTGTCCTGGTTTAATTAGTGTTGAGCCTCATTGTTTATCAGTTAGTTTATCACAAGTGCTCGAGCTGTACACATCTCAGTGCAATAATTGTTAGACCCGGTTCTGATGCCTATAATTATTTAAGACTATACATGTGTTAAGTGCAGTGAAGCGATTATTTAATTGTAATATTACGACAATAAACACATTGGGCCCGTGAGGAGTTTGTTGCTTCGCTTCTTCTCCTCATACAGGGCATTTCCGAAGCGACAGTTTAACTTTGTTTTACCCTGCGGAAAACTGCTGTTTTGAAACCCTGCGGAATAATTGCATATGAAATACTAAAAGTGCTCCCAGAACTCCCTATCAGTCGCCGCTATACCGAATTTAACAAATGTTCGTTAGCTAATTATGAAGTATCCAGTACTGAATTGGCCATTGCAGGATAAATGGCTACGGTCCACGTTAAATGGCCTGCGTTCGCGTATACTAATAATTATACAAAGTAAGGGATAGAACCGCTGCATGGCCAATAGTATAATAATATAAAAATAACATAATAATAAAATAACATAATATAGAATGGCTTCCAAATCTTTTAAAAGAGTAATGAAGTCGTGAAACGTCTCTGTACAACCATCTCTTTTAATCTGAAAGCTAGATCCGCACATAAACCATTAAAGTAGATAACCTGAGCCGAAGGTCCTTGATAACATTTGCTAAGGGCCTCAAGATATTTATATTGCAAATATATTGAAAATTAGCCTATAGGATTTGAGGATAATGTAGCTTCCTATTACAACTCAAGTGGCTTCCTATCCGCCTTCGGCGGAATACACACAAATTGCCACTCTTATGCATTGTTTTATTTAATCCTAAATCCCCTCGCTATCTCAAGGAACGCTTCGAGTACTACACCTCAACATCATCTTCTTCATAGTCCCATGGAACTTAACTTCCAAACTCCCAGTCAAACTTCTCACTCTTAATTCCCAATCTTTTACTATCCAAGTACGTCTCTGAAACTCTCTCCCTCAGACTATAAGACGGGCCCCGACGTTAGACTCTTTTAAATCTCTTGTTATTTCACGCTATCACACGCTATAAACTTCCTCATTTCCTGCCTTTCTTTGTATTTTTCTAGAGCTGTTATTTTCACGTTATGAAAGTGCATTCTTATGTGTTAAACCTTCCATATTCTCAGATAATAAATAAGACCGCTTATTTTGTATCACTTCTTCTTTTTTGTATTGTTTCGTCTTCTACTATATGGTGTACAAATAAAGCATATTTATCTTATCTTATTAGTGAAAGAATTTTCAGAATCGGATTAGTAATTTCAAAGCCTCGTACATGCAATTTACAAACTTTTCCTTTTTATATGATACTAGTTGTACCCCGTGGATTCACTCGCGTTCTCTTGATAAAAGTAGCCCTTCTCTATGCCATAGGTATCTGATTGCCAAATCTCAATGCGATGGGTTCAGTGGTTTAGGTGTGAAAGCGTAACAAACAAATGGGCCAGTGGGTGCAGTTGATTATGATTCCACCTATAGCGGTGCAGGTGTGATTCCCACCCAGGATATGCATTTGTGTGCATGAACATGTCTGTATGTCCTGAGTCTGGGTGTAATTATGTATTTACAAACAAAAAGGTTTCCATAGTACAGTCGAGGACAAAAATAAGTATACACCACCAAGCCTCATAAAAAGTAGCCGTTCACATTATCATAGATATGGGAACATACAAAAGTTCAAAAATAAGTAAACACTGTTGGACAATTATGTATGTAAACAACAAGTTCAATAATATATATCCATGTATCAAATCATTAATTTGTGAACAATCAAAATACCATAAATATGTATTCATCATTATAGTCAAAAATATGTAAACTCATTGAAGTCAAGGCCTTCATGGAATTTAATTGAAAAACGGTAGGTATTTGAAAAAAGTTTATACAAAAATCAATAATTTTGTGTTCGGACACGTTGGTAGTTTCGCGCTCGCGATGTTGTCAGCTCGTGCGCAAGCTGGCTGGCAACGTCGCCTACCGCATGATGTGATCAAGTCGTTGAGAAAGGTAAAGTTATTGTCGCTCCCTGTAACAGGGCACTCGCAGCAATTTCAACAATTCGTCGTGACATATTTATTCATGATTACTATTTCAAATATTTTGAATTAGTAGATACGTAGCCGTAGCCGTGTTTGGGATTGTTAGAATTGTCGTGAGATGAACTTTGGCCATATATGGTTTTCAGAGTCTGATGATGGAGTAGGAGTGTGGACACTGGAACTCCATAACGGAGAAACGTATCCCAGCCATGTTTGGGGTTGTTGGAATTGTCGTGAGATGAACTTTGACCATATATGTTTCTCAGGGTCTGATGATGGAGTAGGAGAGTGGACACTGGAACTCCATTGCGGAGCAACGTAACCTAGCCATGTTTGTGGTTGTTGGAATTGTCGTGAGATGAACTTTGACCATATATGGTTTTCAGGGTCTGATGATGGAGTAGGAGGGTGGGCACTAGAACTCTATAGCGGAACAACGTATGCTAGCCGTGTTTGGGGTTGTTGGAGTTTTCGTGAAATGAACTTTGACCTTATATGGTTTTCAGGGTCTGATGATGGAGAAGAACGGTAAGCACTGGAACTCCATAGTGGAGTTGAACTTTTTAGTTACTGGTCCGATTGCTCTCAAAATTGATATTTGAGAGTCCTCGGGGTCGAAATACAAGTATCTTTTCTCAGAATTTTGAAAAAGTGTCCGCCATGTTGAACTTTTTAGATACTGGTCCGATTGCTCTCAAAATCGATATTTGAGAGTCCTCGGGGTCACGAAACAAGAATCTATTCTCAAAATTTTGAAAAAGTGTCCGCCATCTTGAACTTATTAGATACTGGTTTGATTGCTCTCAAAATCGATGTTTGGGAGTCCTCGGGGTCACAAAACAAGAATCTATCCTCAAAATAGTGAAAAAGTGTTCGCCATTTTGGACTTTTGAGATACTGGTCCGATTGCTCTTAAAATCGATATTTAAGAGTCCTCGGGGTCACAAAACAAGAATCTATTCTAAAAAGTTTTAAAAAGTGTCGGCCATATTGAACTTTTTAGATACTGGTCCGATTTCTCTCAAAATCGGTATTTGAGTGTCCTCGGGGTCACAAAACAAGAATCTTTTCTCAGAATTTTGAAAAAGTGTCCGCCATGTTGAACTTTTTAGATACTGGTCGGATTGCTCTCAAAATTGATATTTGTGAGTCCTCGGGGTCACAAAACAAGAATCTATTCTAAAAATTTTGAAAAAGTGTCCACCATTTTGAACTTTTTAGATACTGGTCCGATTTCTCTCAAAATCGGTATTTGAGTGTCCTCGGGGTTACAAAACAAGAATCTTTCCACAGAATTTTCAAAAAGTGTCCGCCATGTTGAACTTTTTAGATACTGGTCTGATTGCTCTCAAAATCGATATTTGAGAGTCCTCGGGGTCACAAATCAAGAATCTATCCTCAAATTTTTGAAAAAGTGTTCGCCATTTTTGACTTTTGAGATACTGGTCCGATTGCTCTCAAAATCGATATTTGAGAGTCCTCGGGGTCACAAAACAAGAATCTATTATCAAAATTTTCAAAAAGTGTCCGCCATCTTGAACTTTTTAGATACTGGTCTGATTGCTCTCAAAATCGATATTTGAGAGTCCTCGGGGTCACAAAACTAGAATCTATCCTCAAATTTTTGAAAAAGTGTTCGCCCTTTTTGATTTTTGAGATACTGGTCCGATTGCTCTCAAAATCGATATTTGAGACAAGGGTCTCTCAAAATGGCGGACACTATTTGAAATTTTGAGCAAAGATTCATGTAATGTGGCCCAAGGGTCTCTCAAATATCCATTTTGAGAGCAATCGGACCAGTAACTAAATAATTCAAAATGGCGGCCCCTTTTTTTATTTTTTTGCAAAGAATCCATGTTATGTGGCCCAATGGTCTCTCAAATATCCATTTTGAGAGCAATCGGACCAGTAACTAAATAATTCAAAATGGCGGCCCCTTTTTTAAATTTTGAGCAAAGATTCATTTTATGTGGCCCAAGGGTCCCTCAAATATACATTTTGAGAGCAATCGGACCAGTAACTAAATAATTCAAAATGGCTGCCACTTTTTACCGGTCTGATGGTTAAAGAGAAAAAAAAATAAACAAAGTTGAACTTTACGTAAGTACCAAGTATTAATTTATAAATAATGTAGTATTTTCAATGTACGGATTATTTTTCTAATATTTTTTTTGATTACTTATGACCTATACATATATGTATACATCCATCTCTAAAAATATACGCCAAGACTTTAGAAGGACCTTATTATAATTATATTCTATGGATAACCCACACTAACAATTTTTATGCGATTGAGATATTTTTTTGTGGGTTATAATTTCGAAGTTATTTTGACCCATATAATATTAATCCTAATGTAATTTAATAAGTTAGTCACGATGGACATTTAATGGAGATAAAGTTTGCTCTTTCTTTATCACAGATTTAATATTAGTAAGACACAGTATTCGCGATACCGTAAAGGGACGGGCCGAGACGGGCGCGGACGCGCACATCGCTCGACACCACACGACATTGCACCCGTGCGAAGACGGGGCGGTTCGCTAGTTTAAATTAAAAGTGTAATTTATGAAACAAATGACACGCAAATGACGTCATGCCCTGTTCTAAAGACATCACAAGACGTAAATATTTAATAATGTGTGCAGCGATATATACAGGGCGAATTTTTATTTCTAGCCAGTGTGGGCAACTTCTGAACTACAGGTCTCAGAGAAAACGCTGAAAGGAACCCCGAGCTGAATTTTGAAGAAAATTAAAATGCCATTAAAAATTATTTATATTATTTGTATTTTCGAAGATATTGAATTTTTTCAAAAAAAATTTTTCTGCTTCTTCGTCACAATATGAACAAAATTACGTAAGACAATCATGCTCTCAAGTTGCTAGAAGTTATCCAAAATATTATTTTATATTTTCCTTGACCATGGTTTTATGCTGCGTAAAGTTTGACGAAGTGGACCAGATCTCGCAGGGACCTCACTATGTTTAACCATAAAGAATTGGCTCTTAGCATTCTGACAAAAAAATTGAGGTAAATTTTGATAACTTCTAGCAACTTCAGGCCAAGATTGTCATACATAATTTTGTTCGTATTGTGAAGTAGAAGTAGAAAAAGAAAAAAAAAATTGAAAAAATTTTAAACACATTTTAAAAAAAAAGGCATTTTTATTTTCTTCAAAATTTTGCTCGGGGTTCCCTTCAGCGTTTTTCTCTAAGACCAGTAGTCCAGAAGTTGCCCTCACTGGCTAGAAAAAAAAATTCACCCTGTATATGTAGGTACTACATAATATATCAATGAATGTTGTGTGATCTTCAGTGTCATCATTGTTCAGATGGTTGTATACATATTTTTGGCACATTGAGTGGTAACAATTTTATGCATCTTTCAGGGAATACATATTTTTACTTTATCTAGCGTGTACATATTAATGATCGTGTCGGGTACATATTTATGTTGTCTATATTGTTTACATATTTGTTAGCATTTGAACGAGTACAAATTATTGGAGCTTTTTATGATTACTTCTTTTTTATAATGATACGTGTATACATATCTTTGTCTTCGACTGTACAAGCTCAGCTTCGTTTGGGATAAGATGACCGTGTGTGAGGAATGTCCCAGGATGTTTATTTTATTTAATTATTATCTATGACTAAACTTATTACTATTTATTATTATTACTTATTAAACAAACAGAGTTCCTATGGATTAGTACCTACTTCTTCAAAAAACGTTAACGTAAGTACCCCCAAAGTACTAATTATAAGGCATAGCACTGAATTTCCTTTGCTTATAAGTAGTGAATCCATTCTGCATAATAATTATGTAAACTTTGGTTGCGCTTATTTAAATAAGCCACTAGAAAAGGTATTTAAATAGAAAATTAAATATAATGTTACTTAATAATATTGGAATTTTATCGGCTGGTACCACGTTATGCGGTACGTACCTAACTTGACGCAACGTCAAGTTTGGATCTGATGCATGTGTGCGTGCCTGTAACACAACTGCAAAGTAACAAATGAATGCTGGTTTTCGCGCGCGATCTAGCCTACATACTACCCTTAAACACAAACGGTTTGTTTAAGGCGCGCGGCGGGTTAATCGTATTAGGCGTACCGTTAATTTAAATATTATTCTAATACGATTAACACCTTTTTTTAATGTACTTGTAAGTATCGTTTAACGTTCTTACAAATACCCAAAGACACTACTTAATATGTAAACAGGGAACAATATTATGTTTTATGGATTGGTTTATATACCATCTAACGTTATATGTATAGTAAATACTCGAATGGAAGTGCACAAAAGTGATTCTTTGTATAATAATGTTAAGTTGATTTTGCCTTAATGCACAAGTGTGTTCTATGACGTATTGTAAATTAAATTCGTTGGGTGTTGTTTAGCCACAGGCTTGTTTTGATACACAAAATGAATTATTATGTAAATAAAGATAATTTATTGAACCACGTTTTGTTTTCTTTCACAATGTTCTTGACCAAAAAAGTCGAATCAAATCGTGGTTCGACTTCCCTTCACTTCATAAAAATACAATCTGACAAAATCAGTCAGTCAAATAAATAATTTTAAATATTTATGATGTCCATATTCAGTCGATTGACTGTGCAAACACAAGTTTTTTTTCAATTTGTTCGTAGTAGCATCATGCCCGCTTGTTTATACGGACCCCGTATGGGACTGGAGTACAGTATTACCCAACTTATGTGGCGCGTCGTGAATCTTCGTTCGCACAGAAAAGAAAGTATGGCCCCGAAGATTAACGAAAGAATGCTTCAAACTTACAATCAACCTTAGATCACTACTATAAGGTTCATAATACACTGCAGCTGTTAGTTCCGTCTCACTCGCAAGTCACGCCCCTCCGCACGGCGCGCGCTAACATGAAGGCAGCTGTCGGCCAATAGCGTTTCCCGCACTTTGAAAATGTATCTTCTGCGCAGGTACATCGGTAAGCCATATTAATTGGTTACTACTGTACTTGGCATACTTTTGAAGTAGAAATAAAATGGAAAAAAAGCGAAGTGAATAAAATTCCTTCCTTTAATTTCTATTACTCTTACATGCTGTAGACAGCGAATGTATATGTTATCTCAAACTTTATTCAACAAATAAAACAAGATATTTTTTGCAAAAATACTTATATTTATTGGAACAGTACACAATGGAAACTTAACTCTAACTTCACGTATAAGATCAACAGAGTCTCAAGTGCGTGTGGCTAACAATCATAACTTTCCCTTCGTCTTGCAGGTCTCGGAGGGCCTCGTCCAGTAGGTCCCGAGATACCGTCTGAAATATAATAAATACATTAAAAAACCGTTGAAGTGTGAGCCGAACTCGAGTAAAGAGGGTTTAATTTGGACTTACGTCCTTACGACTTAGGGTTTTCGTAGTTATGTCGTATATTTTCAATTCTGTATATTTAATTATAATAATAAAAATAAATAATAAGTCCTTTTATTTTAGAGCAACATTTATAAATGTAATTTATGCACATCACGTCATAACAAATATACAGCATCTAATGAACTTTAATAACGTCTAATGATCTTTGAACTGTGAAGTTATTCTGAGCTATTATTGATAATGCCTCCGCTGTATCGATAAATTTATCCGGATATACAGTACTTGTCGGGCCATAAACACGGGTAAAGAATAATAAAATAATCAATACACCTATATAAAAAAAGTGTTAGTTACACCATTTTATAACTAAAGCGGCTGGACCGATTTTCGTGATTTTTGATTTGTTGGATTTGTCTCCGGCCCGAATAGCAATTAAAACATCGGAAACAATCAGGAAAATAAGGGTAGGGTAGACTCTAGTATGGCAGGGGTAGGACACCATGCGAAAGAAGACCTGCCGGGCAACTAATACTACAGAGAATACTCACAATCTGCGAGGTACTATTGACTTCCTGCAACAGTTTAATATGTGTGATGGTGTGTGGTTTGGTGTAAGGTTTGATGAGTTCTTTGAGTGCGGTGACGAGGTCTGCGCGGCGTCGGCGGGCGGCCGCGCCCAGACCAGTCGTCAGGATGCCCACGTCGATGCGACCCGACGCCGGGTCTGTCGCCGACTGTTTCAGTGCTTCACGGTGGAGTCTGGATACAAAAAGGGGTTTTATAATCATTAGCCCATAATGTTCCACTAAGCACAGGGCTCCTTTCACAAGTGAGGGTGAAAGGGAATGGGCAGATACTCCACCACGCTTGCCCACTGCGGCGAGGTGGAGTAAGGCTAGTGATCAATTTACTGTTGGAGTTTTCAAGCCGCCTAGGAGACCTCCAACTAGCTTAACGACTATCACATTTAAGTGATAACTGGTACTGGCTTTGCGTGTCTTCCGGAGCACGGAAACGCACGATTTGAAAAACCACTAGGCGGTCATCCATCCATCGTGGTCGGTAACGAAGGTGGTAGCTTAACTTTGTCGATCGATGAAGGGGGCCCAAAATTGACCTAATCACACTTACACGGACAAATCTGCGAGCAAGCTCTCAACTGGGGCTATAATTAGGTAACTAGGACTGAGGGCGCCCCAGTTGGGGCACGAACCACTGCTCAGGGCGTTACCGGGGGGAGGGGACGGACTTTTTATAAATAAAACGAGTTACGACTAATTAGGGGCGGTCGGATTACTGTTGTCAGCTCGGACCGCTTCAACGGGACGAGACTGAGTGAGACACGGCTAATCATGTTATACACCACGAGAAATTATGAATATCAATAAACTTTATATTTCTGAATTAGTTTTAAATGTATGAATGAGGAAGTTTGGAAATTGCACCAATTACTGAAATCTTTTGTCGTGGTATAAAAGGGATAAAAATACAGAAGGGTGGTTATATTGAAGGATTGTATGAGTAAAAAGGTGTTAATGCAGAAAAGACTTTCTTACTCAGTCCTGCCTTTTCTCTCGAGACCATCTACCCAATATCTTTGTAAAATGATTTTCTTAATCTCATTTACTACAAACTATTAAACTACAATCTCACAATGGTTAGTGATAACAAGCCTAGATACTTATTTCATAATTAAAATCATGTTTACCTTGAAGCTTCATCAACGTCCGATATTTCGACGACAGAGGAGAGGCGAACTCTCGCGTGCGCTTCGGCCAAACGTATGAGCGACTCCAACTGTCGCGGATATGCGGATATTTGACCGCGCCCGCTGCCAACTCGCCTGGAAACAATATTACATGTCAATCTATACTAATAAAAAATGCGAAAGTAACTCTGTTTGTTTGTTACGCTTTTTCGCCTAAGCCGCTGAACCGATCGCAATGAAATTTGGCAAGCAAACAGCCCATTGTATGGAGAAGGACATAGGATACTTTTTAACCCGGGAACGCGGGTGAAACCGCGGGTGACAGCTAATATTCTTTATTAGGTGATACATTCATTAGTAGTCCTAAACAGATGGCGTTACAGTATTACCCAACTGATATAGCGCGGCGTTCGCACATAAAAGTATGGCCCCGAAGATTAACGAAAGAATGCTTAAAACTTACAATCAACCTTAGATCACTACTATAAGGTTCAAAATACACTGCAGCTGTTAGTTCCGTCTCACTCCCAAGTCACGCCCCTCCGCACACATGGCGGCCGCTGCCGACCCATAGCATTTCCTGCGCTTTGAAAATGTATCTTCTGCGCAGGTACATCGGTAAGCCATATCAGTTGGGTACTACTGTACAAGCGAATCGCGAAAAGGCGAAATTGCTTGTATTCTTGAGTAAAAAAAAAAAATAAGTTTCTGTGGTAATTAACGACAATATTCTTAGTTATACGTACCTCATGTCAACATAAGCGTCGATAAGTCTCTGTTGAGCAGTCTCACTTAGTGTTGGTTGAACGTGCTCCTTCGCGAATGCTATGTAATCACGCATCAGACTCATATCCTGAAAAATAAAAATGAGTAAGAATGTATTGTACTGGGTGAATCACAGATTTCGAGAGATGGGTCATGACGCTTGGATTTAGCTTAAACCTGATGTCCCACGAAACTCCCCATTTAATATCACAACTACATGTACAAACGCCAATAGTTTGTCATTTTTTACTCACACAGCCCAGGAACTCACATGTTCGTAGCGCGCGATTCGCTACCGCGATTTCGGATCTACACACACATGCATGTAGATAGATGGACGAATCGCATGACACGATTCTCATTGCGTGTTAGAAACGAAGTTAGCCTTACGCTCCTGTATAACTAAACAGCAATGTATGCGCTTCATGTTCTTTGCTCAAGTTCTACCTAGCTAAAATCATTAAGGAATTTTTAACGATTATACTTAAAAATATACATAAAGTTGATAAGTGACAACATGATTCTTGTAGTTCACATGTAGACTTTGATTTTTTCAGACGATTACTAAACAATACGGCATTTAAATAAATATCGTCCGCTCGCTCGCTTATCTCGAATATGATACGACTGACGCGATTTTTGCGGTGTATGCCGTGAACGCGCATATAAATATGCAGATAGAGAGGTTGTCTCGTGTTCCGCGTTAGACAACCTCTCTATCGGTACCTATGGGGTTAATGTATTGTAATGAAAGTACTGGGTGGGTGTAGCTGGCCTTATCTGTATAGTAAGTGATGTGGCCTAAAGGTTTTTTATACTACTAAGGTAGCAGACAATGTGAGGTCTGATGGTAAGCGGTTAACTTGGCCTACGGATGCTTGAACTTATAGCCGAGAAGAACATCCGAAAACTGAAAGGTACAGGATACGTACCACTACATCATGTTCGTCCGGCAAATCAGTAGGGTCCTTGTAGTAGAGCGACACGAGATGCGTGGCCAGGCGCCGGTCGAACACCTCGTCCTGAGGGTCCAGCACCAGGAATATCAGGTCGAATCTGAAAATGACACATACATTTACAATATTATACTGGCTGGAGATTTCGAGATGGCATATTTTCGAAACCTATGTTGGGTTAGTCATGCTGAACAACTTTTACTATGGGACCAACACTGAATACTCAAAAAATTTTTTTTCCTCTTCATACATTATGATCGAGCAAGGTTGACATTTACTATGAAAAGTAAATTTTTTTTTTTGAGAATTCACTATTGGTCCCATAGTAAAAGTTGTTCAGCATGACTAACCCAACATAGGTTTAGATAATATGCCATCTCGAAATCTCCACCTGTTATAGAGGTAAAATCAAGACATGTTATAACTTAAAAATGCCCGGAGTAATATAATATCATTACACCTACATGAGTAAATTTGCTTGAAGTTTGAAAGTTGCTTTCCGAAAAGTTGAGAGGGAACTGTTTATTGTGGTATGCACATGTTATTAAGTGGTATGCAAGTCACGTGACTAAATGAGTTTTAAATATGAAAGAAGAAGATCAAAAAAGAGATAGATGTGTGAAAGATGATATGATAGAAGAAGATGATAGACGAGCAGAATGGAAAAAGCGTACATATTGGGCCGACCCCAAGTGATTGGGAACAGGGTAGATAGATGATAATGACCTACGTAAGTAAACAACGCAACCAAGACCGCGAAATTTTATGCCGGGAACGTGTAAAGCCGCAGGGGAATCCGAAATAACTCCAACTAGTGAGATTACTCCGCGAGGTCTGTGGACATGCTAGCGCTTCTGGGCGAGGTTGGACTGGCTACTTGCGGAAAAAAGTAAGTAACATTAAGATTATTTTTCAAGGGGTATTCAAATTCTCAGAGGTTATAAGTCATCATTATGAACAACTTTTACTATGAGACCAACTCTGATTTCTTGTTTTTTTTTTTCATAAATTTTGATTGTGCAGCTTTGATCTTTAAGGTGCCGGTTGGAAACGGTCTGCATACAGCAGCAGCAGATGACACTGTCGCCGTGTGACTTCTTTCTCTTTCTTTCCTATGTATTACTAAGGGACGTGTCTAGCTATGGAAGGTATTTCATAGTAATACATAGAAATCAGTAGCGATACAGCGAGTGTCGCCTGCTGCTGTTAATGGGCTAGTTGGCGCAGTTGGTTACGAGTCCGAGACTATTGCGCTGCGGGTCGTGGATTCGATTCCCGCACAGGACATGCATTTTGTGTGCATGAACATGTCTGTATGACCTGAGTCTGGATGTAATTATGTATATTAAGTATGTATTTACAAATAAAAAGTAGTATATATATTATATCAGTTATCTGGTTTCCATAGTACAAGCTCAGCTTAGTTTGGGTTCAGGTGACCGTGTGTGAGCAATGTCCCAGGATATTTATTATTATTATTGCTGCTGCTGCCTGTAGTCCGCTTCCAACCAGCACCTTTAGTATGAAATATTTGATATTTTTCACGATAATTCTCTAATAATATGGCTACCCTTTGAAAAGTATAAGGCTGTATTGTGGTACTAGTATACTAGTACCTAGACATGAGTGTATGGGGTAGCTGCACATTTTCGACGATGGTCTTGTTCTTGTTCCACTGCGACTCGGCGGGGTTGGCAGCCGCCAGGATGGAGGTGCGCGCGTTCAGCTGGCAGATTATACCCGCCTTCGCGATCGACAGCGTCTGCTGCTCCATTACCTAACAATATTATATTTCCATTATGACAGTAAAGCACAGCGGTATTTATGTAATAGGGTTTTTCTAAAAAAAATGGAAGCAATACCTAAATGGAGCCAAACGACACGCTAACTTGTGAAATAACTGTATAACAAATTAGACCCGGCTTGAGACAATTAATTTCGTCAATACTATTACAACCTCGCACTCATATCTTATCGATATCTAAAGACATGAAACAGTTTTAACCCATGGACCACGAAGCCATTAAAGGCATTTTTCTTTTCATAAGAGTTGAATGAAGTGAGTTTAAAAATATATTTCAAGTGTTCCCTATACTGCTAACAATCAAATACATACCTCGTGCAAAACACTGCGGGTGGAGTCATTCATCTTGTCAAACTCATCTATACAGCAAATACCGTTGTCAGCAAGGACCAACGCGCCTCTGAAAAAAAAATACACCAATTTTCAAGAATATTTTACGTTCAACTGTATTATTCTCAGTGATATTATGCAAGGTTGGATGAAATCTCCATTTAAAAGTGTGATTTTATTCAAGTCCATCGTTACACACTGGAACCAAAATGATTTCGTACTATGCAGTCTCAAATAACTAAGCGTCCTTCCACGGGAATGAGCTCCCTGCCGTGGTGCAACCAATGGAGTACAGCATAGGATTCTTCAAAAAGGGTGTGAACAGATTTCTGCAGGGTCGGCAACGCGCGAGTTATTACCCTTTTGTTGCAAGCGTCCACAGGCTACGGTGACCGCTTACTATCGGGCGGGCCGTATGCTTGTTTGCCAACTTAGTGGTATAAAAAGGCTTTGACTTTTGAACTTTGATTATTAGGGCCCACTTTAAGCCACTTCACTTCACTAATACTTGCTACTAGTGTACTCACGTCTGCAACACGAGCTGCCTAGTATCGGGGTCCTTAGTAACATATGCAGTAAGACCGACTGCGGAGGAGCCTCGTCCGGAAGTGTATTGAGCGCGCGGTACCAGCCCGTGCACCCACCGGAGCAACTGGGACTTACTGGTCCCTGGGTCCCCGCATAGTAGGATGTTGATTTCTGACCTGAAATATCATAAAAGTTCTTTATAAACCACCCGAATCAGTTAGGAATGAGAGATAACACGGCTTTTAGTGGCCGCCTACGACAAGCTTTTCCAATCGCGTCGTGATACTCAACGCAACTTGTCTTCAGCATTCATTCACGCGATTTTCTTATTATATGACGATGAGGGGGCAACAATATTGGAAACAATACGAGAAAGAATATTTAACTTAACAGATCAAGTTAGTTTAAACCGAGAAGCGGTGCACGATAGAATTTTATTTACTACACAAAAAAGGCAAATATTTTAGTGAGAAAATTCGAATTCGTCTATTTCCTGACGTGTAAGCGTCTAGGAACTTTCAAGGCCAAAGTGAATAGGTTTCTTCAGGGTAAGCGTGTTCCATCTTAGGCTTCGTCATCGTCCCTTATCGGGTTAGAGGCCAAACGCAAGGCCATTTAATTAAAAAAAAAACGGGTCGCGGCTTCGTCGCCCTGCGTCGCGTTACAATGAGAGCTCACCCTAAATCAAAAAATGGCAAAAACTATGTAGTTCTGTACCAGAATCCCGCCACATCTAAGTGACTAATATCTCTAATCTATTCCATACCTAAAATGCGTCCTCCCAGCTGCATTGAAGTTCTTCTTGGTACCACCCAGCAACTGTAAGAGCACTCCTTTCTTGATATCCAGGTTTTCATAGACAGAGGGAGCTATGGCCCTCGCGAGGCGTTCGTAGCTGTCCGACTGGGCTGCTAGTGCCTTGAAGAGTTCCACACGTTCTGGAGGGAAACGATGCTCCTTGCTGTGGGGAATTAGATCTATGAGTTAAACAATGTGGAACAGAAAGGGGTGAAGATTTACATCAGGATTTTTAAAGCGTGTTACTTCGTTTTTATTAACTTTAATTTATTGGGAATAGATTTTGGCGGTAGTACCTAATTAATTTTGCATTAAATTTATTATATTTTTCTTAATAGTATATCTTTAGTCGCTTATATCTTCGAAACGTGACACTTTACGAGGTTTGGTCACAGAATATTTCTTGATTGAATTAATGTCAGCTATCGATTTTTATAAAAGCTAAACTTGGACGTTAAAAAAAAATCGCGGACGAGGAATACAAAATCTTCGAATGCCTTATGTTCTGACAAATAACTACATATATCATTCAGTCAAGCAAATAATAAAAAAAGGCCAAGTGCGAGTCGGATTCGCGCACCGAGGGGCTCCGTACAGACTTGTAGGTAAATAGTTCGTTCATCACGGGAATCTCGAAGATTTTTCCCCTATTCCGATTATGTAATTTTTTTTATGATGTAACTACTAATTTTCGGATTTCTTCCCTTACTTGTGCTACATGGCCTCACTTCTTGCCAAATTTCATGATTCTAGGTCAACGGGAAGTAACCTATAGGTTAAGATTCCCTTGCGATCGTTAAAATATTCGGCATAAACGGCAAATCAAACTTCTTAGTAAACGCAATCAAAAGATACGCTTTAGATTGCGTTTACTAAGAAGTTTGATTTTTTCACTGCTCCAAGGGATTGTAGACCTGACCTAGTTTTTGATATTAATTTCAGCTTGTTACCTCCATGTTTTCCTGAGAAAAAAGGTCTTGACAAATAGATAGACAGACAGACATTTTCTTATCTTTTGAGGTACGGAACCCTAAAAATTAAAATTAAAAGGCCCCCAAACATGAAACATCTTTACAGAACCCTTCGCCGCCAACCGTTTTTTTTTTGAAATTTGTTACTCACCCCTCCTCAGTCTCCAACAGCCTATCACTGTGCACTTTCTTATAATGCAGTGCATCGATATGCGTCCGATGTAGCGCTTTCAGGGTTGCCTTGCGCGGGTGTACAGTCGCAGGCGCGGCTCGGAACACGCCGGTCACCGAGACTCTCTCGCCGGCTCCGACAGCCTCCACTAGGGCTCCGTGGGACATCACGCTCACTGTTGCCGGAGTACGACCGGCTGGCATATCGTCTGAAAAAGAAAAGTCAAAATATGCAAGAGTAACAATAAAGTCATGATAGTATATATTTTGGAGAGTGTGCTACAGTATTTTCAATCACAAGACGCCGGGAGAATTTCCACCCATACGTTATCGACATCCCGCGTACCCGGACACAACGCTTCGCTTCATTGTTTCTTTTACGAACAGCAAAGGAGTGGAACTCTCTTCCGGGGTCTGTTTCCCGACACCTATAGCCTAGATTTATTTAAGGCCAGAGTGAATAGGCTTTTTCTGGGTAAGCGTGGCACATCCTCGACTTCGTCATAACTCCTCACGGGGTCAGTCGAAGGTCAAACGCAAGCCCATTTAACATTAAAAAAAATATATTTTTTTAACAAAATTTACTAGACACCTAGAAGACTTTTTTAGTACAGAATATATGTTACCAAAAGCTTCAAAAAGAGAAATTAACTTATGCTGTTATCATATTGCTTATTAACCCTCGTCATCCCAATTTTCTCAATAACTAGATTATGTTCAAAATGCGTAAATTGAAAAAAAAAAAAAAAATATACAGATGTAGCAAAGAAGCGTAACTCATTGGCTGGTTTTTTTAAGCTGTTAGTGGGTAACATTAGATCATCATCATCAGCCTATAATGTCCCACTGCTGAGCACAGGCGTTCATTCACAAATGAGGATGAAAGGGAATGGGCAGATACTACCACACGTGACCACTGCGGATCGGTGGAGGTAGGCTCAACAAAGTGGTCAACCTACTGTTGGAGTTTTCCAGCCGCCTATGAGGTCTCCAACTAGCTTAAGGACTGCACATAATATCAAAAAGGATTGGACACAAATGTTTGGCTTTGCAAAGATAAAGCGCGGCAAAGTTCGGGAGAGGGGGCTCGTGACGTCACTTTTGAGTGGAATCTGTACCATAACGTGACGTCGCGCGGAACTTTAACACACTATATCATCGTATTTTTAGTTTTATTGACAAAAGTAAAAATACGTGTCTAATATTTTTAATGTAAATGACGGACTAAATATATTTTTTTGTCATCTAGCCTATTCAATTTTACACAGGATGTAAAGGAAAGTGTATAACCATTACAGTAATCCACATTTTGGTACTAGGCGCACTGATCGTGGAAAAGTAAATTTTATATTAATATTCGCAAGAGACGCAAAATGATAACCCTCATTGACCGGTGATATGTTAGTTATTAGACGAAACGCTCGTGGTGTAGCATGATTAGCCGTTCTTAATCGATCGGCAAAGTTAAGCTACCATCGTCGTGGTCGGTACGTCGATGGGTGACCGCCTAGTGGTATTTCAAATCGAGCGTTTCCGTGCTTCGGAAGGCACGTAAAGCCGTTGGTCCCGGTTATCACTTAATTGTGATAGTCGTTAAGCTAGTTGGAAGCCTCCTAGGCGGCTTGAAAAATTCCAACAGTAGGTTGACCACTAGCCTACCTCCACCGATCCGCAATGGGCATGCGTGGTGGAGGATTGCCCATCCCTTTCACCCTCATTTGTGAAAGGAGGCCTGTGCTCAGCAGTGGGACATTATAGGCTGATGATGATGATGTTAGTTATTATTTTAATTCAATAAACTTAGATGCAAACATTTTGTATAAATTTTTGAGTAATTTATTTTGAGCTGAAACTTTTTATAAAGAGTTACACCCAGTATATGGTTCTATATTGTTTGTCTCACCAGGCGACTCCTGAAGCTTGACCAGCTGTTTATCACTGAAGTGCGACCTGTTGTGTATGAGCTGGAAGCAGTGGGCCGTGTTACAGTGGCCGCAGTGGGCCGGCTCGGGAACCCGCCCGCGCTCCAGCTCGGCCACGGCCGGCGCGCCGCACACCGCGCAGCGGAAGTGAGCCTCGCGCATCTCCGGCACTATTGTCGATGTGCGGATCACCATGCCTGATATTGTTACCAGCTGGTCTATATCTGTGGACGATATATATACAGTGTATAGTTAAAAGGTTCTAGAAGCACAAATAAATGAATGTGAGGACTTTTTGACGGGAACTTTGCGTTTTAATTTTTATTTTCATAAATTCGTGTATTTTGAGTTTTATTGCATATGTACTAGCTATCCCCCTTGATTTCACCGGTGTTCCCGGGATAAAAAGTAAGCCTCTGTCCTTCTCCATACCATAGGCTATCTGCATGCCAAATTTCATGATGATCAGTTGAGTAGTTGAGGCGTGAAGGCGTAACAAACAAAACTCACTTTCGCATTTATAATATTATAAGTATAGATTATCGGTGGTATTTTATCCAATAAAGATCAATCCATGTGCACCAGTGAAGTGAAGTGAAATGAATGATGTGTATCGTGACTTTTCAAATTGTCTCAAAAAGTTCCGTCAAAAGTTTTAGTACAATGACCACCATTGTACTAAAATATGACTTTTATGGACAGTGACTGACTGAGGACTATATTATTATGTGAAAGTGATTTAATGTGACTGGAAATTATAATATAAATCGACACTGGCAGAATAATTCCTATTATAGATTTGGTTGCCAAACTTAAAACTAAGAAGAAATGAATGTGCTGCAAGGAGACTTGGTAATTTCTTACAATTGAACAATTAACAGAAGCGCAATGACGTTCATTTTGCTTGTAATATATTTTGCCAATTTCCCACCATCGACAATGCGCTGTGATTTGCCAACTCAAGAACACACGAAGCAGTGATTGGTCCTTACTGTTCAAAATCAGTACTCTTGCACTGACTAGTTACGGAATTGGTTGCTCGGTATTACTATTCTAAAGGGATTTTTCCTCGATGGCGGGGATAAATAATAGTATAATTTTTAGATTGTTGCAATTCAAATGGCGTATAAATAGCGTTTATTCGGTCAGAGAGCATCTTGACTGGAGTAGGGTCTTACAGAATACCGCAGTTTGCATGTGAAGGAACAGTAGTTTCTCTCGAATTCGTCATTGATTTGTGAAAATAACTAAATACTCAATCAAATCGTTTGCAAAAAGATCTTATAATGAGAAGATTAAGAAATTTGTGAAGTCCTATAAATTGAATCATTCTTACTATATTTTAGTAAGTATCCCATAAATATAGGTATAGTACCTTCAGGGTTGAGATCTCGCATATGTCGTTGCGGCGCGTTATACGGACGCACTTGTATCTGATGTTCCAGCACGGCAGCTGGATATTTCTCGAAGAACAGCTCATTCACAGCTGCATCAAATGCTGGCACCACCTACAAGGCGAATTGGACTTTATAGCTATTGGTACATGGTTGTAAACAAATGCTGGCACCAACTGTAAGGCGAAATGAACTTTACAGCTATATGTACAAAGTTGAAAGTTTGAAGACATGTCATACCTCTTGTGGATAGCAGACTAGTTGCCTGTGAAGTTTGGGATCGAAAATTTTCACGTGTTCACAATCTACATCCAGGAATGGCTCTTCTAATGTGTTTATCTGCAAAAAAAATAGTATTCATAAACGCATTTAATTATATATTTTATTTTTTTGGCAGCAAGTAAACAGTACAATTCTGTAGATTATGTAGCATACTTTTTTTTATCATCATCAAAATGATTTTACATAACAATCCATAATTCCCTCGAATTATTGTTGTACAGTAGTACCCAACTGATATGGCTTACCGATGTACCTGCGCAGAAGATACATTTTCAAAGCAAGGGAAATGCTATTGGTCGGCAGCTGCCGCCATGTTTGCGCGCGCCGTGCGGAGGGGCGTGACTTTCGGAGACGGAACTAACAGCTGCAGTGTATTATGAACCTTATAGTAGTGATCTAAGGTTGATTGTAAGTTTTAAGCATTCTTTCGTTAATCTTCGGGGCCATACTTTCTTTTCTGTGCGAACGAAGATTCACGACGCGCCATATCAGTTGGGTACTACTGTAACTATTTATGTTTGTCTTATAACATACCTCCTCCAACTTGAGTTCATACAATGGTTCGTTAGTCAAGGCGGTGGGTTCGACGAACCTCTGTATGAACTTGATGAACTTCTCGCGACACTCCGCAATGGCCACATCTGTGCCCCACACTACTAACTGGGGCTCACCAGAAGCTGGGTCTGTTGGTACTTCATCCACCTATTCGTATACAAAAGATTTATTTTCAAAATTCAAAATCATTTATTCAAATAGACCTTCGCAGGCACTTATGAAAAGTCTGACTCTAATACCGGTTCGGAAGGTTGCATTTTAACAATGAACACACTTTTGTTAACTATTTTGACAACAGGCCATCGACATTAGATGAAATTAATTGTTCTCACTGATAGTTCACACACAGAAAGATAGATGGCGCCACTACATCCTGCATCGCGCTAAGTTAATCCCGCAATCTGCATATACACAACTGTCCAAGTATACAATACATGTTGAACGGTTGTTATTTAAGATATTATTATCTTTTAAAGATGTTTTCATTCAAGAAGAACGTAAGCTTATAGGCTAGGGCCATATTTTAGACACCTAGAAAAATTGCCGTGGATGTGATTCAAGGCGTCTAAAATCATTCGTCAAAACACACAACTAGAAACTTTTCTGAACTCAAATATAACCTACTTTCTTTCAAACAATACTTCTAAACTTTTTGACACTGACAAACACAAAATCGTAAAACTCAAAAAAATCCAACATGAACTAAAACTTGAAAACCCATTAAAGATGTGTGACTCAAACTGTGAACCATTAAAGACTGAACCTCAATCAACCTCTAAGCTCAAGTTTGAGTCACAATCAAGCATCACTAGGAGGTCATCAATAATAAGCAGTTGCAGAATATGTCTCTCGACTATCTTTGAGGCAGCGGCACTGACATGCGGCCACAAGTTCTGCGAGAAGTGCTTGAGTCAGTACTGGCATATAAGGGATAAGCCAGACTTTATAATATGCCCTCTCTGTCGTGCTTGTGCTTTCAAAATTAATTTTGCTAAGGTTTGTTGAATGAGTATAAACCTAAAATTAATGGACCTATGGTCTAAATACTGTAGAAACATACTAAAGCTCTCTGCAATGCATCTTTGGCCAACAACAAAGGTTCAACAAGTGTCTTTATGTTACCTCACATCCTACTGATATTATAAATGCGAGACTTTTGAGTGTTTGTTTCTGAGCTCCATACAGGGTTCAGTAAATATTATTAATGTACAAATTTTATTCTATGTTCGTTACTCAATCACCGTAATAGCTGATATTACAATCAATTTTTACAAGGAACCCAACTTATAGGTACTATATATGCAAAAGTGTCGAGAGGTAGAGCGCATAGCGTTTATTCGACTAGAGAAGACAGATTCCACCTTACAGAATAGCGTAGCCTAATAACTTGTACCGCGCGTGAGTAAAATCGCCAGTGCTCATTGAGGAGGCGCGTGTCGGTACCGCGTGACTGCTGCCCCATGTGTTGCAAGCATCTATATAGCTACGGTAACCGCTTACCGAGTTCTATCTCCGGAACGCTGATGAAGCCATATAATATTCTTTATTTTATATTACAGAAGAAAAACATGTCATCGACAGAGGACTTGGAGGACTTTCGTAAAACGTTCAATCAAATTAAAGCCGAACATGCGAGTAATTTACGCAATTTCACCAAATTATGTCTCAAAATGGGTATACTAATTCCTGCCATATACTTCTTAATTAAAATATTTAAACAGCCTGTCGTTGATTTGTTCTTATTGTTTAAGTTACAGTTAAAAGATAATCAATTTTAACTAATGTAAAATGACTGGATAAATAAATGTTGAAATAACATAAGCATTTTATTATGTGTTATTTGTGTATATTAATAGCCGAAAGAAGAAATAAATACTATTAAATAAAAACAAATATTTATTTGGTGGTAATCATTTCAGTTTTTGGGTAGGTCTCCATATCACTAGACATACTGTTCTACACCAATTTTGAGTGTTCATCATCATCAGCCTATAACTGTCCCCAAATGAGGGTGAAAGGGAATGGGCAGATATGGCTTCTGGTGGAATTTTTCAAGCTGACCAGGAGGCTTTCAGCTAGCTTAACAACTATAAGGCGCCGATCCCACAGAGAGTTCTAGAGGTCCGAGTTCTATCTGCATTCCGTGTTGACTATTGTGCACACAGCAAGCAGTCTAGAGTTCTGCAATATTCGCTACTGATCGCACATCATACACTTATTTTACTTTCAAAGGCCCCACATAGCTTACAACGCAGAACGCAGAACTCTAGACCTCTTCTCTGTGGGATCGGCGCCTAACAATTAAGTGATAACCGGGACTAACAGCATTATGTGCCTTCTGAAGCACAGAATATCTATCATAGTATGTTAGGACAATTTGTAAAACATGCCTAGCTGGCATTAAACTAAGGTACAGTTCAAAATTTATCACCAAGCACCTGTTTTGTGTGTTCTGACACCTACTCTTGGAACCAGTTCCCTTTCAAACTGTGCTTACATTCAGATGAAATTGCAGGTTTATACTTACTCGTCTAGTAGGTGTAGGTGCAGGCACATTAGGTCCTTGGTGTCCTCTCAGGTCAGCTCTCTGCCGTGCCGGTGTCATTGCACCGCGCATCAGTGACCGAGGAGTGCTCAATGAGCTTGGAGTGCCATAGTTTAGAGGAGAGCTCATGTCAATGTCTGTGCCTGGGAATTGTGTAAGATGATGTTAATTTAGATACCTGTAAGGAATATTAGAAGACTAAACCAAAGTTTTGTTCCAAAATAGGATCCTCTAAACCAGTGATTCCCAAAGTGACCACCAGGGGTCCACAGGAGACTCAACGGGGTCTACATTAGATAGATCTAACCTGACCCCCAGGGGTCCACAGGAGACTCAAAGGGGGTCTACATTAGATAGATCTAATCTTATCTTTGCCATTATTTATTCAAAAAATTGTCATAATCAATGATAGAAGATAACTTGTATTTATTTGAATTGGGATCATACCAATCGGGCTGGATGCCAGGGCATGGGCAGGTGATGTACCAGGCGCTTGAGCCCTGGGGGTGCGAGGTGTCCCCAGTGGGGTGCCTGGGGTTCCATCTGTAAATATAATAATATTGATTACTAGTACAATTACTATTCAAATAATTTTCAAAAATTATTTTGTCTATGTTCATATCATGCAAATAGGTAAATTGTAAACCAGTACAAAAGAATTCCAGTTGAAAAGCGTTCAGGAGAAAATAGTTAAGTCAATAAATTGGGCAGATTGCTTGTTCTAAGTTACCATACCTATACATATTCAAAAGCAATTTATTAAGACACCCAACTCATATAGCTAATATAGGTCATATCTTTTTATTTTATTTATTTATTTGTTACATATCTTATCATGTTTTAAAATGTCTTCAGTAAAAATAACATCTTGAACCGTCATCGGTGAAAGTCTACAGACAAAATAAAGTCTGAAGGAAGTCTGAAGGCCTATTACAATAAAAATATTTTCATATTATTTCAATGTACATGTCATCTTTAATAAATAATCATTAGTAATTAGCAACATATTATCAAATACCTTTTGAAGGAGTTCCGGTAGATCTTTGTGGGGTTTCTGGGACAACAAGTTGTTGTGACGAGCGTGTTCTACGCGACGGAGTCGCTGATTCTGAAGATGCGCGTGAAGACGGGCGTTTGGATGGCGTAGACATTGTATTCTTTTATTTCAAATATTCACTTTTACACACAATAAACAAGTAAGCGTATGTTTCATTTCAGGTTTTAGAGGTTATGTTTTATATTTTTTTTTGTTATGTTTGGCGCGAAAATGTGACAGCAGTCATTTGGTATAGCCAGCCTAGCCTACCGAACTGCAGATTAACGTTACAACGTAAAAAACGGTAGAATGATTTTAGCAAGGCCTAATTCCAAAGAAATAATATATTTGTTTCAGAATAGTTATTGTTTTTCAATAAAATTATTACAAAAGACACGATTGTGAATGACCTTTCGCATACACGAAAGAAATTAGACATTTTTCTTCAGATTTGTTTATGGTTTGATTTTCGATCAATATCACACAATAAAATAAATAAAAAATATATACCTATATCACCTGATTATGGACCGTAATATTGTAGCAACATGTAAAAAAAAACAGTATACAATCACTTAAATTATGACAATCATACAATTTGGTCTAAAAATTATAAATAAACTCGATCTCTTCGATATTTTACGATTCAAGCTCTACTGTTGTCAATTAGCCATAGACAACATAAGTGTTTTTTTCTAATCAATTGATCGTTCATTCACCGCTGATGTTTTCATGGTGTTATTTTGTGATAAATAAAAATAAACGAATAATTGTGAAATATAAGCAATCGTGACGATCAGTAGTAATTAGGAATAGTGCAATAATATTAATGTTATCAGCGTAGTATGAAAAAATATCGTGTAGGATTTGAAAAGTTATCTTTGTGCAAATCTACCTGCATCGGACAACAATAATTGTTGAATAAATTTGTCGGACTAAATAAGAAGTTAAAAGTTAAATAGACTAATGGATAGTCGGTACGCATGGTTGCGTGATACATATGTTTGTTAGTGTATCAGCAGCTCCGCAGAATTTGAAGATATTTCGGTAAGTTGCGGGTAGGTATGTAGATATTGATGAATCACTTTATCTCACGCACATATACAATTTGTGGGAGATCTTGACTGAGGATGTCGAAGAAAATACATATTACCTCTTGTTTTTCTACCTAGCATACCTAGAAGTGAAATATTTCACGCGATTTTAGACAGTATTGTGTTCACTCAAAGAGGACAATGGCACGCATGAGTACGTTGTTGGGATCATTGTACTTTTTATTCTCATTAGAATCCTGAAGGTTAATTTGTGAGTATACCTTTTATATAAAAATGCCCATAAAAAGGAATAATTAAAATATATTTCATTAAAAATCTATAAATAATCAAAAGAGCACTGACACTGGAAATTTATTTAATTTCAAGTTATTCTCTACCTTAATGGATGATGTCATTTCAGGTATACTATATAATAAACACCTAAACAGTAAATTCGTATTTTAATTCAGATACTTTTATATAACAAGAAAATAATGGATCCTTGTTACTAATTTTACAATGTGAAGTCTAAGCTTTATAATAAACTCAAGAACAGAAATTCTTTCCACAACTTACATTATTTAATTCTCAACTTGCTGATTAACTCTTCTAAAATAATATGAACAGAAACTAAGAACATCAGATATTCAATAACTTTGTCAGTAAAACAGGTTTTAAAAATATCATCACTAAAATATCAATCTTTTGAACTTGATGAGTGAGTAAACAGCTATAAATATTAAGCTAAAAATACAATCTTGTTTTTCTGTTACATACATCCAATCCCTTTAATCATTAACATTATAATGTTCCATTATTGGAATAGCATATTTGGTATATGTAAGGTCTGACATGTAGAGTGTAAACCTCCCTTTAATAAGGTAATTAGTTTACTGAAATAATCTAGCATTATCTATGAAATGAAATGAAAATGAAAAGTATTTTATTCTTGCGCACCATTCAATGCAAATAGAACTAACATAAGTATTAGCATTAGGTACTTTTTCTATATTATAGATTATACTATTTATAGATTATAATCACAACACAGAAGTTATTAGCTACTATTTTAGCTACTACGAGAATTACATCTACTACACAAAGGCCCTAAGCTTCTGCTTTCTGCTTTATGCCTCTAATCAATGTCTGTTTTTACAGTTAAACCATTAGATACAGCCTGGTAAATAAATTGATTAATTATATAAATATGTAGTTGGTGTATTCATATATTTATCATGCATCTGATTGTGCTGAAAGTTTGTATAGTTGCTGTTGGTACTTGGGTGATAGTTTCAAATATCATCTGTGCTCTATACTAATTTAATCAAGCGGAAGTTTTTTGTTGAAACAGGCTAATCTCCGGAACAATCATTCAAATTCTAAAAATTCTTTCACTAATCGGAAGCTACTATATCCCTGAGTATTATAGGCTCCTTTTTACACCGGGAATGCGAGTAGAACCGCAGGGGATATCTAGTACTAAATAAAAAAGGTTATTTAACCCTCCGCGCGCCTTATACAGACCGTTTGTGTTTAAGGGGAACCGTGGCCATTGTGCATGAAATGCCACTGTGACGTATAAGACACAAGGTTTAATATTAACTGTCATTTAGTTACTGTTCCATATAAATTTTAACTCTAGCAGGTCTTTCTTGTCTTATGTTCATTTGAAGTTATGGATAAAATTTACCTTTAAAATAAAGCACAAGCCATGTCAGTTTTATTATTAATGTAACTTCTACTTTAAATTTAAATGAGGCCACTCACAACTCACTATGAACCTCCTAACAAGTTTATTGTGTTGAGTTAATTATCTCACATAACCATAACTAGTTAACTATTTTAATACCAAATAGATAGGGTGACGATTTCTCAGTGCCAGTGACACTAGTTATGTTATTAACTATTATATTATTAATAATTATTATTTTTCATTGTCTTTACTTTTTTTTGCAACTTATTGTGGGGGAAATAAACTACATTTATTATTATTATGTTGAATGCTGTGTCGAAAGTTGGGGGGTTTAATTCTTTGATAGGCTTGAATGAAAGCATTGTGAGGAAACTATAGCATGCGGATAAGGTACTTTGTAGAACCCACCTAGCTAACCACCACACTCAAGTTTAAAATCGGATGTCAAGAACCTAATGGTGTGTTCCCCTTGCTGCCTTCAGCCACACCATTATTCATCATGGTGAGATTGTAGTCAAAAAATTCTATTCAAAGAAGAAACACATCAATAACTGACATACCAAAAAATACATGTTTATATTACTCACCAATATAATAATAATGTATACATATTGTAAAATTCATTATTTCAATAATTAAAACTTATAAATGGAATTACAGGAAACTAATGTTCAATTAATAATTATTTATTATTAAAGCTTTATCCATAAGTATTCCTTCTTTATTTACAATACAAAATTAGGTATCATGATATTATAGGAATGTTAGGATTAGAAAATCTCAAATTAGTACTATACATATATATCTACCACATTTAATATTCTGTAAAAAAACATCATCTACCTGCCCTGTTCCCAATTATTTGGGGTTTGCACAATATGTTATTTATACAGTGTATAGGCCTGTGTTTGACCGCAATCTCACCATGGTGTTGATGTGACCAAAGCCTAGAAGGAACTAGCTCTAAGGAGCAGCTGTTGGAACACACCAATAGGTGCTTGGCGACATATATTCAACATGAGGGTAGTAGCCAGCCAGGTGGGTACTACAAAGTATCCTACCACCATGCTATGGTTTCTTCACGATGTTTTTCTTCACCGAAAGCTCAAGCTCATTGTAGGATTCGATCCCGGGACCTTTGACTCGGCATCCAACGTCTAGTACCACTGAGCTATCATCGACTTAAGCCGTATGCTTCTTCTATTCAGCCTGCCTTTCCATCCATCTCTTTTTCAGTCTCCACTCCACCCACTGTCACATTCATAACATTTGTAAAAAAATAAAATCATAATGTTGATAACAAACAATTACTTGGCAATATTTTAAGGTGAATGAATCAATATTACCTATAAAGATAAATGCGTAATAGAAAATACCTACTAACTTTTATGAAGCATATTTATTTATATGTACATGACGCTATACAATATCTATTTTGGATGTAGTAATTTGGGGAAAGATTGTGATGTGATGTTCCACTCAATTGCTGTAATGAGGATCATTGACATAACAAAATAGTAACTTTTTGGTAATACGAAGATGCACATAACATTTCTGAGCATTTTGTTTTAAATGATTAAAACTTTAACAAAAAAATTAAATCAACGAAAAAATTTTAAAGCAAAAAATAATTTTGAATATGACTTGAATTTTATAAGGGTTTGCAGTCGGGGATACATAAACAAGGTTTGTCCCAGACTGCAAAACCTTATAAAATTCAAGTTATACCTATTCAAAATTATGTTTTGCTTTTCAGTTTTTTCGGTGGTTTATTTTTTTTGTTAAAAAGTTTTTATTTTATCATTTTTTGTGTCTATAATCTACTAATTACTACATGCTTAATTTTTGATATCTTTTGATGTAATACACAACTCAGCATTAAAATCTGTGAGTGAACAATAAAACACCCCTATTTTCCCACCCTTAGGGTAGGTTTTTTGAATCCAAATTTATATGGGGCCAACTTCGAGGTATACCCTATCCAATAAAAAAAGAATTATCAATATCGGACTACTCTGAAAAAAGTTATGCGTGATCAATGATCATACATAAAAATGTTTTTTTTTTTTTTTTTATGTATGATCACTGATCATACATTAAAAAAAAAACGCGTCGACTAGTAAACCTCCTCCGTTTTTTCGTCAGTTAAAAATTCATCATGAAATGACGAAGTTATTAATGTTTTAAAAACGGTTGATAATTAAAGCGTTTTAATAATCGCTCGCTCCTGTTTGGACAAAAACGATAACGTCATAGGTATACGTCGCCCACCGCGCGATTCTGACTAACGGATTTAAATGAAATTTGGCAGGGAGATAGGTCAATTAGTGGAGAAGGACAAAGGGTACTTTTTTCCGGATTCATCATCATCACCGTCATCATGAAGCCGTCGTGCACAGCTAATTCTACTGAAATTATAAACCTGTCCCCGTGGTTTCATTCGCGTTTTGAGATAAAAAGTAGCCTATGTCCTTGTCCTTCCATACTATAGGCTATCTGCATGCCAAATTTTATTTTAATCCGTCTCGTACTCTGCAGATTTTGGTCAGGGCCGACATGAATTTTCCCAGTTTTAGTCCGTACTCGCGCAGTACGAAGTCCGCTATACGTTATTTCGATTTCAAGTTCAACGTCACCCGAAAAACAAACAAACTGCGTCACAAGACCACGCACAACGGCCTTTGTTTGACTCTTAAAATAAAAATATGAATGAATCGAGTATGGACAAGGAAAAATTCTCGATTAGGTTTCACAACTGATAAAAAGTTCCTTTGTTAGATCTTACACACAACAGTACCACCAGGCCTTTCTCGCGCTTTTGTTAAGCATTTTTAGTAACTAGCTATCCCCTGCGGTTTCGCCCGCGTCCCCGGGAATAGAGTAGCCTATATTTTAAGTCAAGGTATGATCTAGGTATCTGCCAAAATTCATCCAAATCTGCTCAGCCACTGCGACGTGGTTGAGTAACAAACATACACAAAAACTTTCGGATTTAATATTACTTGCTGCACCCCGGCGTTTAGTATAATTAATTCATCATCTATCAATGTATACCTATTATTCTTGAACAGATTAGGTAGGGCATTTCAAGGGATCTTATTTTCCGAACATGTAGTTAGTTAACCCTTCCCAATAAATAACATTAAAAACCCTATCAGAACCAGTATTCTGTATTTAAGAATGGATGACAATTTTAATTGTTGAAAGTCGTTGCGTGGTTGTTGCTCTACCAGAGGTTGCTTTTTAGTGTTCCGTACCCAAAGTGTACCAACGAAACCCTATTAGGCTATTACTAAGTCTCCGCTGTTCGTCCGTCTGATTGTCAGTGGGCTGTATCTCATGTACTATAATAGGTAAACAGTTGAAATTTTCACAGAATGTGTATTTCTATTGCCGCTATAACAAACAAAAATTAAAGATATTCAAGTAACGTCTTTACGGAACCATTCGTGTGCGAGTCCGGTTCGGACTTGGTCGGTTTTATTTACTAACTAGCTGTCCCCCGCAGTTTCACCCGCGTTTTCGGGATAAAAAGCCTATGTCCTTCTCCATACCCTAGGCTATCTGCATGCCAAATTTCATGATGATCCGTTGAGTAGGAGGCGTGAAGGCGTAACAAACAAACAAACTCACTTTCGCATTTATAATAATTAGGATACTGTAGTATTATATGATCTGTGGTTAGGATAACCGCTACTTCGATTCTTTTAACATTCGAAAACTAAAGAAGACATACGAAAGCACTTCGATTGTACAACGCGTCTCCTATTTATTTATTGATTTCTTCCACTCGATAAGCGAGTAAGTTTATAGTAATCTCTGAGTTAGGCGATGTTACCGGGCTTTACCCTCGAATATCGCATGCGCAGAACACTGCTGGGCCCCCTCAACTTCACATAATTGTTGTACACTCACAACTATAGACTCTACATAAATACGAATAATATTTTGTTGGGTATCATCAGATACGGAAATTTGGATAGCCCTTAAGGGTTATTGAACTCTATCAGCTGTTTGACAAGACAGGGATGGTAATGCGTTGTTAAAAATCGATTGCAAGGGTTGTTATTATTAGTATTTTTATTTCCTTACATGGAATGGAATTAAAATAATTTTGATGACTGATCTTGCTCTCGTTTTCCGAGAACTCTGTCCAAACAAATCTAAAGTTAAAGTTACTTCTTAGTAACAAGTGACTGTTGGCAACTAAGGACAAAAAAGTTTAAAAAATTAAGATCAGGTAGAGATTACACGACCATCTTGGACTCTCTTTCATACATACTTATTTAGTTTAGTATTCGTTTTTTAAACCGCCACGGTTTTGTATGAATTCTGCTTGCAAATAGTTTCAATCAATATATATGGGAGAAATTAGTTCCTTAAGTATTCCGCGAGAGGAGCTATGCCAATTCCTCAAGAGTTTTTTTAAATTATCAAAACTAGAAATCATCCATAGTGATAGTCTTAGAATAATTAGTACTTTATTATTCTAGCCTAGGGTGATCGTCCAAAATCACTCACACAACACCACAAGGGTTTTAAGGTGTAAAGGCAAATGTGATAGTAGCGTTATTTTCTACTAACTACACGGTACATTTTTCTTTCCGCGTAGGCGCGACTTTATCCGCCGATTTTATTAGTACTTAGTTATAAAAATAAATGTCATATTCCATAAAACAATAAGATATACCTAAATAGTTCGTCTTAAATCGTTTCATAGGCTTTTTCTTTTCAATGTCCGCTTAATTCTTAAAAGAGTTTTTATTAAGTTTCTTTGCTGACCGTATATTACAATGGTGTTAGAAACAAAAGCGTGCAAAAAAACTGATAGCAATGTTCAATGAAGCTATTCAGTGCACTTTGTATTGTAGTGAGTTGAACTGGTGTACGGGTCTGTTTGCAGGTAGATTTCTCATTGTATGCCTGTGGTGCTCAACATTTTATTTCAAAACTAGCTGACCCCCGTAATGGTTTGAGTTTTTTCGCGAAATCCAAATTATTTTTCTAAAATAAAATAGCTATATTAATATACTAAATTACTGCTTATGAAATCAGCTATGTACCAGTGAAAGTCCCGTCAAAACGGTCCAACCGTTTCGGAAATTAGCAGGAACAAAGAGACAGACGGAAAAAAAAATTAAAGAATTGTTTTTTTTTTGGTATATTTGTCGTATATACCCTTTATACGACAAATATACCAAAAAAACGTCCTAATACTAAACGTCAAGTGGGTACCGGGTGAAAGACTAGTCTATACCAGTTCTGGTAAGCAAAAGTAAAAAAAAAACATGTCACGTAGTTAACCCGTTGGTTCTCGCGAGGGACGCGCCTATTATAACAATTGATGTCATTGTTATATTTTTAACCGCGAGCCAAGCGATTTATTTGATAAAAGCCATATTTTGTAGGAGTTGAAAATCTACACCCTAGCGTGACCATATCTTTGGTCACTGTGATCAAAAATCCAATTTTGCTGTTTTTTTTTATAAACATAGGTACTCCTAAATAATCATGTTATCAATCGTTGCAAATCAAACATAGAACATAGTTAATTTAGTAAAAAAAAAAAAGATATTTGAGAGTCATGGTTAAGAATAATAAGATACCAGCGAAATTGACACGCACGTCATTGTTAAAAAAAAGTACTATAACAACCCCGGCAAGTAGTATCAAAAGATGGCCTATTTCAATATGGTACATATAACACTTGACTCTATTCTTTTAATTTCATGAAAAAATATATTGCTCTTGCTTATTGAAAGGGTTTTAATGTGGACAATTCAAAACAAAACATAAATCCTCATCAGCTGTTTCATAATCCTGCCAATTTTCAATACATTGAACGTTTGTCTTTGTTTGAGCACCACTGACTTTTCTATTATGAAAGGCTGAGTGCAGGGTGCGAGCACATTGTCGATACAGGCCCAACTTTTTGTTTCCTACACAAGAAATACACCGGCTTTAATTTTTTCTTGTAGTAATGTACAAAACATAGTTAGGTACTTACCTTCCCGAAATAAATCCAATGGCTGTACACGCGAACTAAAGGAATGTCCTTTGTTAACTTCTTGCAAAGCGGGGTTTTGATTTTAGTTGAAAAAGTCAGGTAAAAACTATCTACAACTATAATTAGCTAGGTAGGTATAATACGCAGGTAGGAACAATTACATAGACGTCACATTACAGTATCTAGGTGCATAGAACATTAGAGTTTACTTCTGTGAGGATTTAGAAATTATTATCATTTGAATAATGTTTTCTAAATCATATATCCAAAAGCATGATTTTATTTATAGCTCTTTGAAATTAAAACCATTTAAGTACCGATATTATATTTATGGAGTATTTTTCTGATATGTTTAAATAGTCCTTCGCAAAATTTTAAATTAACGAAATTTTAAGATGTTAGACGGTTTCCTATTGATTGTGGACAAATGTAGCAGGCTCAGTGCAGGATTAGATAATTCTCAAAGGAGAGGAGAAAGTTTTATGTAGGTACATACACAAAGTGGTAGTTCCCATGCCTCCCATGGTTGCGCCCTTCATGGGATATAAGGGGCAACAGGGGAAAGCATCGATTTTCGGCACCCTCGGAGTACAGAGGGATGCGGGGGCGCGGCAAGATGGCGACGAGGGTCCCGGACCTGCCTCACGCGCATTCGCTTCCCAAGGTCAATCACCACGCATGTGGTACCACCGCTGCGCCTCCCAAAATACAAAAATCTCGATATATGGAAACCGTCCTTCCATCTCTCTCTTATTTGACACGGAAAAGTCCTGCGTCTCTCTCACACATCCGCCTGTGAAATAAAATTACTACTCAATGATGATGTTAACGGCTGTTAGGGTTGACAATTGTTAGATTTTAGTGTGCAGTCGCCGATTGTGTGAGTTCAGTCTTTCTATTTTTTTTTCAAATAGAAGTTTTATTTTGAATGTTATCTTTTATCCTTTTCTTCAGAATAATAAAGCTAAGATATTTACAATTTAAATTGTTATGATATCTAGTCTCAATTAGATTGATATTTTTCCAGTTGTAGTCACTGAAAATGTACTTGAATTAGGTATATAAATATCTGCCTCCACAATAAAATATTCGAGTTGAGAAATATTCGAGCGAACGCTCGTCGCCGACCCTAATCATAGCAAACCTCCTTATCTAAATTATGGAAAATTTTGGAATGCGACACATGCTGTCGTTCTCGCACCCGAGTCTATTTGCATCACGCTCTCTCACTCTCGGCGCTACCTACGGTATCACAAGGGGTAGTGGTAGGGGCGCACAAAAGATTTTGGGATCGTTTTTTTTTGCAAACTGCACCATATGAATTCAGTGCAACCATCAGTCTATTTGTAGCTTCATCGTCACGCGTTCCTTTTTTTTTTCATTTAGCAAAATAAGTCTGTGATTATTTTATTTTATTGTGATTATTTTAATGTTTACTTTAGTGATCATTTGACCTTAAGAATTTATTTAGTGATTCGTGATTATGTTGTTTAGGCATTAATTTAAAACTGTAAGTACCAAGCAGGTTTTTACATTTTAATAGTTTATTATTTCAAATAGCATTCAATTTGCTTCACATACAGCAGTGGCGTATATCTGTTTATTATTGATAGTATTTCTTTGCTGGGGTCTCGAAAGATTAGTGTAATCATAAGTACTTCAAAATATAGAGAATGCAAGGGCCACCATCCTTGCCCAATCCATATCTCTGTCTTTTCCATAAATTATTTTAAACAAAGTCGCTTTTTCTGTTTGTTACATTAGTTCTTTAAAACTATGCAATAGATATTGATAAGGATTTTACCAGGATTTAAAGAATTTCTTCCGAAATGATTGTGTGGAAAATACATTAATTTTATATTATTAGATAGTAAAGATATCTCAATGTTTTGTAATCATGTTGTAAAAATACTCATTGGGGTCCTATCGTACATGCCTTATACTAAATGAACAAAAGAGACTAACTATGAGAGACTACTAATATGTTACAGAACTCTAATCTAGGTATTAAGAAAACTACAGAAAAGTCGATAGCATTTAATCATTTACTTATATATTTTTGTTTCGTCCACACTCCACAGTAACCATTTTTGTCTTTCAAAATTTAATCTGATGAGTTCTTTTCCATTTTCTCACTAAAATCAGTCGCAGTACAATGCCATATTAATAGATCCCACCCGTCACCTTTGGGTGGGCCGCTTGTATATTATTTATAGCAGGTAATCCGTTTTCATTAGATTTTTATGATTTTTTTTAAGAACCCTAAGGTTATTCAGTGACATTCTATTACATTATTTATTATTTTTGTTTGAACACTCAGACATCACAGACATCAATATGATGACTGTGTTTGTACAAGGAATATTATTTGTTTTTTTATTAAATCTAGTTATGTAGCAAAAAAAAGTACAATTTAGATTGTCTGAAATTTTAAGTCATCAGAAAGAACTTTTGAATCATAACAAGAGCCCTTTATAACATTTTCAATTATCATGGTATGTACATTCTTAACAGATAACATTTTTTGTTACAGCTCTAATGAGGTAGCGTGTGCGTCGCACAATGACGTCATTCGCAAACTTGACGCAGTCGCTGGCTTCGAGCCTGCCGTCCACGTCGACGGCGGCGACCAGTGCTGGCTCCAGCCACAGCCACAGCTCCAACGACCAGGAGGACCCGCTCGCCATGACGCACATCATCTGCAATCTCCTCGAGAACATGAATAAGCCATCCAGCTTGCAGACCGGACCTTCCACCTCCGCGTCGTCTACGATGGCCTACGACATCTGGGCCCTACCCTCCTGTAGCGCGCTACAGAACCCTATCGGTCCCATCGGCCGTGAGTACAATGTCACATCTAATAACAATAATCAGCACCAATCCAAAGAAGACAACTCGAGCGGGTCGCCCGGCACCTCGTCCTCGGTTTCCATCACTTGCTTCCGCTGCGAGGAGCGCACGCCGACGACCCGCTGCCTCGAATGCAACGATCTATTCTGCCACGAGTGCTGTCACAAAGTCACATCAGACTGCCAGTTGAGGGAGCACACGCTACTCCCCATACACCAAATATCACCGATCGGTGTCAGACCCAACTCAGTTAATAACGAGAAGGAGATCATGTATTGCGAGCTTCACGGTGATCCAGTCAGATATTATTGTGAAGCTTGCATTATTTTTATCTGTCAAGAATGTACACTATGGGTGCATAAAGACCACTGTTACTCGCCCATCAAGGGTGCCCTCGACATGTGTCGTATAGGAGTTTTTAGAGCGATAGAGGACACCAAGACGGGAACCAAAGCGATTAAGACCGCCATAGACCGCGCAGTGGCTATGTCTAAAGCCTATGAAAAGGAGACAGCAGAAGCCAACATGAAGATAAGAAAGGCCATGCGCTGTTATGCTCAAGCTATTGAAGATCGTGAGAAATATTTATTAGAGAAAGTGGAAAAAATGCGTCAGGCGAAGATGAATGAACTTACCGATCATATGAACACTCTTCGGGGCATTCTTGCCGGCCTGGCTCACACCAATGAAACTTTGGTGAGAAGCATGGACTCTGAGGGAATCGAGTTATTTATGGCTAAGGAGAAAGGCCGAGCTCAAGTAGACTATTTCTCTTGCATGTTTAAGAATATGTATTCAACAGAAGAACGGATCATGTTCATACCACCGAATTATGACTTAGTTGACCAGTTGAAACGACAATGCGATGTTCAAGCGGCCGCGGCGAACTCCCTGCAAATAGTCAATAATTCCACTTCATCAATACCATCACGCCAGTCTTTACTACAATCCATGCAATCAGTTCAGAACTTCTCGCATCTGAGTTACAGCATGTCATCGACGAGCAGCTTACGCTCGATTCCCGATTACTCCTCATCACACTCCAGATCCACTAGTTATTACGATCAAAGACCCGAACCGATCCCGGACCCGAATATTTTGCGTGGAATCGGCCAAGCGATTCCGGGCTATTGGATGTCTGTGACAGTGAGACCATCTAGAAGTCCCGTTCCGGGGGTTCCTACATTTTCCTTCGGTCGGGAAGGACAAGATGAAGGACAGGTGTCCAGACCTTGGGGCTTATGCGTCGATAGAGAAGGCAATATCATTGTTGCTGATAGAAGAAATAACAGAATCCAAATATTTACAAGCAGAGGGGAATTTAAGAATATGTTCGGATCCAAAGGAACGGGGCCGGGGGAGTTCGATCTACCCGCAGGGATAACGACGGACTCTTACGGTAGGATTATAGTTATTGACAAGGACAATCATAGGGTTCAGATATTCACGTCTTCTGGCAATTTTATTCTCAAATTCGGTTCTTTTGGAAAGGAGTGCGGTCAATTTCAGTATCCGTGGGATGTAGCCGTTAACACTTTGGGTAACATTGTAGTGACTGACACGCGCAATCATCGCATTCAACTCTTTACCAGTGACGGAAGTTACATGACTAAGTTCATTTTCGAAGGCGCCAATCCAGCCAAGATGTTGAAAGGGCCGACTACGCCGAGAGGTGTATGTTTCACGACTGCGGGAAACGTTATAGTGTCAGATTTTGAGAATCATCGCCTACTGATGGTGGATCCGACTCTGTCGAAAGTGTTGCATTGTGTGGGCCGCGAAGGTTCTGGTATCGGTGAACTGAACCGACCGTCGGGTATAGTGACCGACGACGACGGTCGAATTATAGTTGCCGATTCAAAGAATCATCGTGTGCTCGTGTTTACGTCTGAACTGCGTATCTTGTGGGCTTCGGACTTGAAGAGCCCGGGCCTCGACGATAAGGACAGACCGAGTGACGTGGCCCTCACGCCCGAGGGCTATTTAGTAGTATTGTTCGAGACACTGCCCGACACCGCGCGCGATATCTCCTCCCACGGCAAGCAATACATCAAGGTATATTAGTTAACTGATAATCTTAAGGGAAACTATTTTCATGGACCTAAGGCCCATGGTATTTTTTTATTTTTTTCGTTTATGTTGTGATTTCTTTGACAATGTGCCAATTTTATCATAAACTTTTGGAAAGATTCAAATCGAGCATAGCTTGCGCGGAGAATTTGTGTTGCTCTCCATCCGGACCTTGGGCAAAATAAATTCTCTTTATGTTTTTTGGACGCATATTTCGTTACCAATAGTAATTCGATTTTCGTTTCTGTTAGACTAGTCTATAGGACCAAACATTATTTGCAGTTTAACGTTAACCGCATAATCTTGTAGCCGTCGATATAGATTGTCGTCAAGTAATCTTTATTATAATAAATATACCTACATCAATTTTATAGTCAACGCACTAATTAATTAAGTATAACGAGTATATTCTATCCGGTCCGATCACTCTTATAACTAGTACTACATAAACATATTAAATCATAATGATTATAATATTATAAAAATCACAATGTGATGTAAAAGATGTTTTTATGTGAGATAAATTAAATAATAACTTGAAAAGTATTTTTCCAAAATGTTAACATTTTTGCGTTTGTTTTTTAACTTGGTTAATTGATTAATTCAGACGTTGATATGTATTTTTACTATAAGTTATTTTGCATAATGAATGATTTAGGTGCATAATATATTAATTTTATTTTATAGTTATAATCTCAGTGAAAGGTGTTTATGTATAGGCGATAGTTGGTTATGTATTACTTATTTTCGCTCGACCTTTTCCTATTATTCTCTGTTTTGTTCGCGATTTAGTCCGAGGGAAGTGAATATTGAGTAAACGAGCAAGAAATCAATGCAATAAAACTTTAAGACTGACTTTAGAAGACTGTCTTAAAGAAGTCGATTGCGCCAGCGCGGGCGGACGCGGACAAGGCGGCTCACACGCCGCGTGTCAACTGACGCGTTTTAATCAATGCGTAATTTATTACCAAAATTTAGGTATTATTATTAAATTCGGCGTATGTCTTAAACGATTCTATGCCGGAGTTGTCTGTCGTATTTGTTATTAATTAGACGTGATATTTTTTTATTTTCATCCAATATGGAAACTTTTATTTCTTTAGGTAACCTTTACTTATACAAATTTTGACTGCCATGCTAATTTTTCATTACAATTAGATAATCGATTCTCAATATAACTCGTGAGTAGTTTTTTTACTATTGTATCTGCGCATTAATAACTTGTAAATGCTTAGGTAGGATCATATTAAATAGTTATAATAGACAAACAATATGCTCTGCGGACTGTAGCTAATTTATAGATATTCTTCTACCTAAATTAATATTACTAGTTTTGTTTTTAGTTAATATTATCGTGTGTTCGTATACAATCAAAAAAAATTTGTATTAGTTCAAATATTTTTAGTGAAATTCTTTTTGAAAATCTATGAAATTGAGTCTATTTTTCAAATGTTTAGGTGTAGAATAGCGTCGATCAATAATCGATAATATAATATGAGATACCATGTGTTCAGTCATTATGTGTTCACTTAATATAATATTTAAATATAAGTTTAGTTGCATGATATATTAAGACATGGTGTTATAGTTGATTATTGTGTGCGCATTGTCTTCTTAATGCTCGTTATACCTCCCGCCGTAGTCGTGGTTTTTATTCACTCTTATTTGTAAATGCTGTTTAACTAGAGGCACTGGTGTACACCAATAACGTAAATCATATACTGGATTAATCTCTTAAGAACTAGGATGACGTAATATACTTAAACTTTGCGTCGCACATAAGCTTAGCTTGCACATAAAGTATCCTGGTATGTAATGTATTTATATTTAGTATTTATACTATTTATTGGATATGCAGCGTATAGACACCGATAAAGAATGAGCATATTATGTCATCTTTATCAGTATTCAAGTTAGATGTCATTTTTAAACTCTTGACATGCGTTAGGTTTCCCCATTAGATGTAACTAGAGCTAGAATATTACATTAAACATTTAATACCTACCTTAAACAGAGTTTATGTACGTAAGAGTTTGGATTGCTTAAACATTATAATTTATAGAAATATGTAGTCGAAAACCATGAAGCGGGAAGTTATTGTGTAAGGCGTGAAAGAGAATATCAGATAAAAATATTTTTCTGTGAATCGTATTCGTAATATTGTTAAATCCGAAAATCAGGGCTTCTTGGCTCGCCTAACTGAACTTTAGGCATATAGATTCCATTAGAATGGAAATCGTCTGCTCTACCATTAATTTTAATTTACACGAATATTATTCCAGCTTATTAGAAGTCAATACGTATTAAAACTAAGTATAATATATCAAGCGAATACATTTGAACACATAAACAGTATATATTTAAAATTGCTGTAGTAAATTAGCTAGTAAATTGTGTACATGCACTACCTAAAATCATCTCCCAATCAACTAAACCATAAGCTAACTTTTAGGATAAAATACGTTTAGATTAACATTTTTCACCTTTGTACTTAGGGTTATTGTAGGGTAAGGTTCTAAAATCTACGTGGTATCTTAGTGTAAACACTTACCACTTCAAACAAAAATTTTCTAGTGATTGTGTGAAACAAAAATTGTAGACATAGTTAAGGTACTGATTTATTGTAGGTAATATTGACTGGAATTTGAGTCTGAAATTAATTACTTAAGATATGAAAATTATTGTTTGAAGTTTAAGCTACAAGTAGCGAATGAATGGAATTAATTGAACGTTGAACGCGTTTCGTTTATCCCATATATTTGAGCGGTTGAATCGCTGCGGTTTTAGTTTGCTGCATGCGACCGCTTCGTATGCATACAACCTAAGTGAGCTCAAATCGCAGCTAGAAGCGCATACGAACGTGTGTGCAGTGTATTGCGTCTTGACAGTGAATCGATGAATTCCTCTAATGAAACTCAATTAATTTGGTTTCCAATATAAGATAGAAGGAATTAACTTTTACTTTTGTTCAGTGCCATTATTAAAGTATTACGTTATTTTTAAAATAATGTGTTGCATGAAATGCATTTTTTTAACATTAATTCTTTTTCGAAATTAATTGCAATGTATCAACTTACAATATTATTTTGAATGCTGACAACGAATCTCTTAAATCTAATGAATTCAGTGTGTTATTTTGTCGTTTGACTTCCATCGGATTTGCATAGCAAAGTCCTACCATCATAATTAATTATGTAACTACTGGTGCATTCTAAGAATGTTATCAGTCGAGCATAATGATGTTTTTAAATGGCCCGAAAGTAATTGTATCGTCTCGTTTTACTCCTTACCCGTTTGTGTACCCATTTTGACCTGGAAAATTATAATGTCGACATTTTTCATAAATCAGTCAGTTAATAACGTGATTTGAATAAATTTTGGACAAGTGTTATAAATTACACACAATGTCTTAGCATATTGTGAAGAAGATTCAAACCGTCTTCTTAGCGTTCTGTACCTATCTAATATAATTGATAGTAGCATTTTATCATACCACATTATAAATGTAAATGAGACGAGACCCTAGGCCGATATTTAATAAATAACTAAGCTGAAAGCTGCTGATGCATTACTTAATAAATTAAACTGCATTTAAATTCCGTATAATTTAGTTATGTTTATTTGGATTTATATTTGTTACTTTCTGTGATTTTGTACGTCAAAAATGTTTCTATGTATTCCTAAAATGGATTTTATCGCTTGCCGATTTCAAATGTAACCACTTTATGAAGGTGGATAGATGAGCAAGTTTCCGATTCTTGTCTTTGAGGTCATCACAACGTCAAAGAGTTTGATTGTGAAGTAAGTATGTGTACTTTGTGAGACAGCTGCTAGCTGCTAGCAGTAAAATTGTAGTTTTGTGATAGATGCAATAAAATTGACAACTAAATTATATTCGAAGCGTGATGACAATTTTTGTACAAGTTTTTAATGTTTAAAAATATTCAGCGAACACGTCGATTATAAATTAGATTCGGAGTACATTTTGTAATGTTGTTTAGAGAACACCAAATAGTTGTGGAGGGCGAGAGACGCTACACGGAAACTGCATAATATTGATACAATAATGAGATTTTAGCTATTGTATTGAGCCATTTTCGTGCTATTTTTGTAACGTTAACTAGACGCTTGTGTTGTGTTAGTCTTAGTGTTAATTATGCTTGTCTCCTCTTTGCGAGAATGTGGCCAGTCGTGTTTTTTTGTCATGTGTAAAATCGTGAATGTAAAATGGCCGGAGCAAGGATTATTGCTTGAATATCTTATCACCAGTGAAATGAATACTTAAATGTAATACTATGATGTGCACAATATTACATTTAGTTTTGACAATTTAACACTGAGTTAGTATTGTTTGACTTTTAGCGGTACTCAGGTACCAAATCTTTGTATAGACAGTATGTTATCACGTGTCATAATTTTGGACTTACAGCCTTGTTCCCGCCATCGTGGCGTCAAGACAGCGGGATCAGCAGTTAGTTAAATATAACACATTAAGGTACTATTTATTTAATTATAGGCACTAATTACCTACTAAATACTGGTGATGAGATATTCAAGAAATAATCAATGATCCCGCCATTTAGATGTTCACGTAACATCGTAGTCGCAAAGTGAAGATGAACGTCGATTGTCAATATCATGTGTAATTGAGATAAGTAGTATTTTTGTACACTGCCCCCGTACGCCCGTCGTCGTCGTGTCGTCGTCGCGTCGTGGTCGCGTCGTGGTCGCGTCGCCGTCGTGAGCGTGTAGGGACGACCGCCGCGTGCGCAGGGGGCAAATAGTTGTGTTCAAAAGAATAACCGCATCTACCTCACTCGTAATGCATTAAAGACTGATTGGAATTAATGTAACGGTGGTAAAATCACCGCATTAGAAGCCTGTTGTCTACTGATAAATTATTATTTTCGTGTCCATATTATTAAGCGTCCAAAACACTATCGAATTATTTATTAAGTTCGACTTATTACACAGTACTTTTAATAATAGTGCACAGCTTTACGGTATCTTACGTGTCGTTTGAGTGGACAACAGTCTTTTTCTTTTATATCTATTATATCTTACGTTACTCTTCTGTAATAAATGTTAAAAGAAGACTGAAATTTTTTATAAAATGTTCCTATATTTTAATTTAGAATAATTTACTGCCTACCATATTTTCATTTACATTATTTTTTTACCCTTTCGGTAAATCATTACTTTGATTCTTATAATCTTATCAATTTGTGTATGACGCTATATAATGTCAAATTTTTGAAATTTTTAATGGAATTTTGTATGAAAAATTAATCATGTGATTGATAGAAAATCGACTTTTATTTCACACGCCCACATCCCTTATATATCCATTCTCCTTTTAATTCCATAGACAGTAGATAGATTCACTCATGATTCACTGAATCTAAAACCTAAAACTTTGTTCATAGATTTTGAAAATGTCATTATGTTTATCAGACACAAAAATAAGTGAAATATTTCCTCTAAATATACAGTACATCGAGATATAAAATTCGATTAAAAGTAAGAATTGAATTAAAGAAGGTATGGGCCATCAGCTCAGTACAATGTTCTCTGGGCTAGGAAGGTTCTTTGAATACCCTGTGAAGAGGAAACCTATCTGCTTCTACAGACAAGAAGACTTCACAGCAACTGGTACCTTAACTTTTGACTGGCATTTTACCACTTTCTGCTTAGAGTATACAAAAAAGAATTTCAGAATTAAATCTGAAAGTATTGCCATGTAAATTTAAGTAGGTAGGGAAGAAGGTATTTGATATGTTCCTTCCTTAATCTCAAACATCGAATCCTGTAGGGCTATTTTCGTCGGATTCGAAATCGGATACGGATTTTAAAAAATTCCGAGGAGAATTTCAGAAATCGCTATTTTAATTTCCGAATAGTTTTCGTTGAATCGAATTGATATTTACGTAAAGAAACATCAAAAATGAAGATTTTTGATGTTTCTTTATCGATTCGAAGGAATTCGGAAATTAAAAAAGCAATTGCGGAATATCGCCTCGGTAGTTTATGAATGCGTTTCCGATATCGAATCCGAGCGTTTTAAAATAGCCCTGCTGAAGAGATTTCTGAGTCTAGCTAGACTATGTTTTTTTTAGATTTGACTAGGTACATGTAGAACATGTAGATTGAAAGAAGCAGTGATCATAAACCTTTTCAGTCAATGAAAAAATTTAAAACATTGTACCTATATTTTTATTAAGAGTCCACATTATTCTGGCAACAATCCAAGTTAGCTTTTAGATACATAAATATATGTATCTTAAATGTCAACAGGCGAACCCAACAAGAAAGCATTAGATTTGCAGAAAATCACAATGACTGATTACGATAAACTGGTAGACTTATTTTACCAGAGGCTGGCGGAGCAGCGGCAGTATAATCAAGTATGTTAAGTACCTACTCAAACTTGTGGTTCCTAAGCAGTTTCTAATTAAAAAAAAATCAAATAAAACCTATTCCATTATCCGTACTTTGAAGAGAACTGAGAGAGAGCCAATCTGGCGGGACTACTGAGTAAATTAGTATCGTGCTATAGTTACGTTACGATATTTTCTCTTCAATGAAAGCTCAAGCTTGTAGGATTCGAACCCGCGTCCCGACATTTGACGTAGTTAATTGCCACTGAGGTATCATCTTTGGAGAAATGCAATTTTGTCTTCTGTCTGATTAGGAACGGCTGATGATTATAGAGGCTACTCATTTGAAAATACATCATGATCGTGGCTACTCCATAGACACCACAGCGTAGGTCGTAAAATAGCCGATAAAATGCATGTTTCTGATATGTAGGAAATGAAAGAACAAGACCGTAGGTGGAGTATGCAGAAGGTTATTCTTTCGTTCCCGGGCTGGAACGAGGTCACCGTCGCCAACCTGCACAGTTTGTTCCTGCTCTTTGACAACCAGTCCAATGGGATGCTTGGATATGATGATTTGTTAGTAACATGCTCAGTTAGTTTAATTTACTTTCTGAACACAAAATATTTGCCTCCTTACTTCTAGGCTTTTAGGTACAGTACTCTCCTTTATTTAATCACTGGACAGGTGAACAGCGGGTCTATTATGTAACTTGTTTCAATGATTTTCGAATTGAAACCGGTTCAATATGGAACTGCTAGTCTATGCTTAGTTTGGGATCAGATAGCAGTGTGTGAGGAATGTCCCAGGATATTTATTATTTACTTTCTGCCCGGTGCGATCGTTCGCGTGGTGCCCTACCCTACCCTACATTTAAACGTTCCCTGGACTTCACAAACGACACAAATATTTCAATACCAAAATTAGCGAAATCGGTTCAGCCGTTCTCCAGTTTTGGCGAGACTAACAAACAACAATGAATTTTTGTTTTATAGATTTATGTAAGTATCTAAGTATATTAATAAGGTAAACAATAAGTATGTTTGTGACAGTGGGGCTGTCCTGGAGAGCTTGGGAGATGAGAGCAGCATGGAAACACGCAAGGAAAAGTTCAATGCAGCCGACACTGATAAAGACGGATGGATAACTTACGACGAGTTTTTGTCGGTAAAACTACCATATTTAATAAGACTTACCAACAGTATTGTGCTAAGCCAAGTGTACTTAGTTAAGAGTATTTTATGCCATCCCATCATGGAGTTCATTACGTATTTGATATACCGGTGTGGGTTTTCCTCTAAGTAATGAAGTCGGTATGTACATGGGAAATTGGCAAAAGTGGTAAGCGCAAAAAGACTAGAAGAAACTTGAAGCTCAAAAGCAATTCCAAATCTCTACAAAACTGTCTCTCTCTACCGTGGTTTTCATCATCGTCACTCACACTACAAACTGCTTCAGCTATCGCGTTAGTAACTACTTACTTATTAATTGGCTTTTGGTATAAATTACAGCTGGTATACAACTTCGACCCTCAAAAAGAGGGGGGAGAGTTGACCGGCCTGGCGCTGCTGTGCAACGAAGTCGCTGATAACATCCAGTTTGTGAGCAACTTGACTGTCGGCGAGCAATTAGAATACGGCTTGTTTTAAATAAATATTGTATTTAATAGTGTAATCTTATTAATCTATATCCATCAACCCAAAAGCATCTAAAGTTAGCAAAATAATAGGTTGAAATAGAAATAATGGATAATTCGTAGGTCCTTAACATTTTAGACAAGTATAGGATTGTGGGAGTGTGAGTTAAATTAGTAAATAATAAGTGTGTATTTATATATAGAACCTGTTTACCTAATTCATGGATTAAATGGCTTATAATAATAAAAATAGGACTGTGGGATGGTAGATACCGACGTCGCGAAAACCCCCAAAAAGAAAATAAGTATTTACTTAATAGAATATTCTTTATTTAAAATAACATGTATTCCTTTCGATCAAACATCAAATTACAAATTCCAGAAGATGAAAGGTGAAGAGTTCTTTCAGATTTTTCTACATAAGTAAGATTCACATTGTCATTGTAAGTAGTCAAGAGGAGTAGGTATACAGGAGAATGTTTTGGGTGTTCAATCAAACGCCACTCGAAATCATCACTGCTCGCCGTAAAATTATGAACATTAGAACTGACTAGCCCGCGTCCGATCGTCGATCGGGTCCAGTCGTTCGGTTCAGAGGTTTAGTCGTGAAGAGCTAACAGTAGACATACTTTCTCATTTACAGACTGTGACTGGGCCACTAAAGGAATAAGATTGAGTAGAGAAAACATGTATGAACTCTATCGTAAAAAATCAAACACTACTAACGAAGAGTTTCATACATATGTTAGGAATTATTCAAAAATATTTAAATTAGTTTGTAATAGAGCAAAAGCCATTTTCATTGCCAAAAAAGTTAGTGATTCGACTAATAAAATTAAAACTGTGTGGAAAATTATAAACACGGAGACTGGTAAAAATAAAAAGGAAGAAGACACAATTAACCTTAAAATTAATGATAAGCTTATCTCCGATAAATTTGAAGTAGCGAGTGCTTTCGAATCTTTTTTTTCAACAATACCTACTGAAGCTACTAAGTATCTTGCATCTTCACCTAAGAAAGCCGAGTGTCTCCTTAAAGACAATTTCCCAAAACATATTCCCAATTTTTTATTTAAGTTTATTGATGCTAGTGAAATATTAGGAGCTTTCAAGTCTTTGAATATAAAAAATACAGAAGACTTATGGGGCTTATCAGTTAAAGTAATCCACTCAGTTATAACTAGTATAGCACCTATTTTAGCAGCTATTTTTAATCAATGTATTGTTCAGGGTTCTTTCCCCGATTTGATGAAACACAGTAAGATCATTCCTATATTTAAATCTGGGTGCAAAAATAATCCTTCTGATTATAGACCCATCTCTATACTTCCAGCGTTAAGCAAAATTTTTGAGAAAGTTATACTAAATCAATTGTTAACTCATTTCACTAAAAATCAGATTTTACATGATCATCAGTTTGGATTTACAAAAGGCCGGTCTACGACAGACGCTGGTGCTAAACTTTTAAAGCATATTTTTGAAGCCTGGGAGAATTCACAGGATGCGGTTGGCGTATTTTGTGATCTCTCCAAGGCATTTGATTGCGTAGATCACTACACACTAGTTTTAAAACTCCAACACTATGGAGTTCGTGGAGTGGCACTCGATCTTATATCATCTTATCTATCAGGTCGCCAACAAAAAGTAGGTATTAGCGGTACCACGTCCTCAGGGTCTTTAGTGAAAACGGGCGTACCGCAAGGATCAATTTTAGGCCCTTTTTTGTTTCTGGCATATATTAATAATCTGCCCTATATGGTAAATGAATTGTCGGATATAGTTTTATTTGCAGATGACACTTCTCTAATTTTTAAGGTCAATAGAAAAGATACAGACCTTACGCAGCTCAATGACACCTTATCAGCTGTATCAAAATGGTTTGCCGCCAATAATCTTATGCTTAATTCCTGTAAAACTAAATGTATAAGGTTTTCTCTCCCTAATGTTGTTAAGAGTGACACTCATATCTTTGTCGATGGTAAAAGACTTGCACTAGTGGATAAGGCAGTTTTTCTCGGCGTTACATTAGACAGTAAAATACAATGGGGTCCTCATATAGAAAGATTAGCTAGTAAACTGAGTTCCGCCGCCTTCGCAGTTAGAAAAATTAGACAAATAACAGATGTGGCTACAGCCAGGTTGGTTTACTTTGCTTATTTCCATAGTTTAATGTCCTACAGTCTTCTGCTGTGGGGATCAGCTGCAGACTTTGAAACTATATTTATTCTGCAGAAAAGTGCAATTCGCGCAATCTATTGTTTGGGTCCTCGCGAATCACTACGAAGTCGATTCAAGGAATTTAAAATTTTAACGTTACCGTCACAGTACATTTATGAAAATATTATGTTTGTCCGTAAAAACTTAAATTTATTTGAAATTAATAGTAGCCGCCATAACTTCAATACAAGAAATAAAGATAAAATTGTGACACCTAGATTCAGGTTATCTAAAGCTAATAAGTCTTTTCTCGGAAATTGCGTTCGATTCTATAATAAAATCCCACTCGAAGTAACTAAAATGTCTTATGATAAATTCAAAGATTTCATAAAGCAGAGGTTAATTGACAAAGCCTACTATAAGGTGGCTCATTACGTGGATGACAAGAATATATGGTTGTAGTAGCTTCTCTCTGCACTTGCATCCCCCTGGCTAAGTGACAATTGTACGAATAAGCATAAAATAATAATGTATATATTGTATAAGTATTTGGAAAAAAGCTGTAATATTAAATTAAAAGATCTTCCACAAAAAAAAAAAACTTGCTGAGTTTCTTGCCGGAGTCTTCTCAGTTTAAGTGTATTCCGAACCGGTGGTAAATTCAACTGTATGTACATAACGTTCATAAGTGCCTTACTAAGGCCTAAACTGAATAAATGACTTTTTGATTTTGATTTTGATTTTGATACAATATAAATATGGATATATTTATTGATATGGTAGGATTTTCTGAAAATTTCATCGCCCGAACATTGCTCCTGCCTTCGGACCTGGTCAAGAACATCCGTACAATCAGTAGCGAGGCTGTTCATCTTCACTAAGCGAGTCAATATCGCTCAACTCCGCGAGGCTGGGATCACACGCAAGGCATCGCTCACCGACCTCGCTCCAGCACTCTGCGCAGAACACGAACGGGCACTTGGCCAACGTACAAGAGTGCCACGACTGTCCTGGGGCTAAAACTGAAAATAACAAAGAGGGAGTTATCTTGAATGGACCACGTACAGGAAATCACCGAATGGGAATCAACAGTTTGGAAAATAAGAGTACCTATGAGAGGAAGAATTTAATGTTTTTTGGTAAATGTCTATGCGACATCAATGTCATAGACGTGAGAATCGGGGCCCTGCGTTCCGTCAAGTTCCACAATCAAGATATAGTTACGTTAATTATTGGACAAAACCAACCCAACGATTTGCAGCAGAACAAACTCACAGTGATAATTCCTGGGTTCAGTTTGTCCACATATAAGGCAGGTCATCCTAGCGGCAGGTATCATCCGCAGCCAGCCCAGCAAGTGCGGGAATTTGATCCTCATGCTCAGGAGGTTTTCCCCGGAGAGATAGTGCGCCCGAACTGCTTGGACTGCTTTTCTGTATCATACAACGTTCTAGAAGATATACTTCATTCATTCTTGTGTTCAGACCCTGCATATTTCAAGGCTCTAAAAACAAGTAATAAATTCGGAGCCGTATAAAACTTGAAACATGTACCTTCGTAAAGTTTTCTCCATCTTCATTCGCTTTTTGAGGATATCATTATAGAGATGTAGAATGCGTTGCTTTTCGCGTCGAGGGTAGAAATAACTGCTGATAAGTCTGAAACAAATGGTCTTCAGTTCTTATTACTTTTTGGGTCTTTAATCGCTTGGCTCGCGGTTAAAAATATATCAACAATTGTTATAATAGGAAGCGCGTCCCTCGCGAGAACCAACGGGTTAATAGTTCTTCGTGCAAGAGGATGGTATTCAGGATAACGACTGACTGTGAATTAATTATTCAGTGTGAAATTGAATGTTGCTTGAATTTGGATTACTACGTACCATCTGAACTTAGAGTTGGTATTTAGCTGAATAATTGCAACATAGATAGTTAAGTAGATAGTCAGCTCTTTATTGTACAAAAAGTATTTTACAAAGTATAAAAATAGATGATTAAAGTTAAAATTACTGTAAGTACAATAGGCGGTATCGGGTATAGTGTATATTTAATTCCCAAAAACCCAGTCCATATATCACCTACTTACGTACCTTCTTAACCGCAGCGTATACGGTTTAATACATAGCAGGAATATAATCCAGATATATCCTCCATATATCTTGACGAAGAACATGGGAGGCATGAGGCTCGGGTGAGGCACACACTCCTTGTTGCTGATGTTGTGAGCGACGGTGTGTTGTTGCGACTTTATACCGTCTATGAGCTTGCTTATTGTGCTCGATACAATTCCGGTGCCTTCCACCTAGTTGTAAAAGGCCAAATGAGCTTTATTCCGATACAATTTTAGGATAAATGACAGTTGGTTTCCCTGATCCCAGCGGGGATTGAATCCGCTAGCAGTTTTCGGAGTGCGCATAGTGAGAGACTATAACTATAACAGCACCGGTACGAGAGTGTATGCTTGACGGCAAGACCTGCCGTAGATGATCCGCTTGGTGCCTTATAAGAGGTGAAAATAAATCTCAGGAGTCAAAAGGTGTCTGTCTTCTGTCCACATATAGAAGAAGACCAAACCTCAATCTCCAAGTCCCTCGTATTCTCCTGAGTGACGTCCGCCTCAGCGTGCTGGCGAACCACATCCAGCGCTTCGTAGAACAGTCTGTCCAGCATCACGAACGTGGTCGCCGTCACCATTTCCAGCATCACTTTCAGAATCTGAGTCAACAGTTTGTTGCGTTGAGTTAACACGTAAGCGATGGAATCCACGTGTATGTACTTGTTTCGTTCCATCTGTAAGAGATTTTCTTCCAGTAGTTTCATAAGGCATTTAGGATATCAGAAGCTGGTCAGAACTAGCAGATATTTCAAAATACCCAACCACTCAAACATGACCAAGGAACTTTAAAGATCTTTGGTATGGAAAACGCTTAGGATTTGTTTCGAAGTATCTAAATTTGCATGACCTTTGGACTAAAACAGGATTGCCATTGCACGTCCTTCTTAGCCAAGTGGCTTCTTATATAATTAACCCAGACTAGGAGAAAAATGACTCTTGTACCATCATGATAGTAATTTACTTATAAATGAAGGCTCTACTTCCAATGACGTTTTTTTTCGTACCTTCTTCAAAGGCAACAGCGTGATCTGATTCTTCATCTTCCTTCTCTTATCCAATCTCTTGAAGTACCCAGTAATATAAACGTTATCATAATCAATGCTAGTTAGGAACATGTCATGGTAGTTCACGGCAGCGACCACAATGCGTAGAAATAGCAGCGCCACGCAAATATTCACTGCTGTGATCACCATGTGCATTATTATAATTTTAGCTTCAAAAGCGTGTTTTACACGCTCGCCCGTTTCTTTCGAGTCCTGCAAAAAATGTTAATGTTCTTTCCATAGATAATGGGATTTCCTTTGACCAAAATTCACTATACATCTATTATATATCTATTTACTAGTCTCTTATTCGCGTCCCCTAACCTAACTCATTGAGAGTTTAAAGCAATGGTTCCCAACCGGTGGTCCGCGGACCACCAGTCGTCCGTGGGAGCCAAAATATGGTCCGCGATTGATTTCAATTGCAATTAAATTGCAAAATTTGCGTGATGACTTGAGCAATAATTCCTAAAATTACAGAACATGTGCAGAAGATGCAGACTTCAAAAATCACATCTATTGAAAATTTATTTAACTTTCTAATAAAAATGTGCATATACTACTATTGAGGGTTTGACTGTAAGTAGTTCATTTTCGGATTGAGTTAGTTTTTTTATCGTACATCGTGATCCCTGCTAATATCAAAGAAATCAAAGTGGTCCCTGGTCAAGATAAGGTTGGGAACCACTGGTTTAAAGCAAGCAAGATATATAGATACTAAAAGACCCAGAGGTGTAGATAGCATGCTTGTACAGAAAATTTCTGTCTAAGACACGCGCGTAATTTCTTGCTAATAGACCCCGGCACAAAGTCAGAGTAGGTATCTACTGTAATATATGAATATTTAATTGGGAGAGCTTCGAAATATGGGGCATCGACAAACAGAGCCCCTCCCATACTGCGCAACTACCGCAGGGACCATTCAACGGTATATACCAAAAATAAATAATAATTGGTACCTGAATATCATATAAAACGAGTTCATTGGTAACTTTATATTGAAGTTTGATATCATTCAAGTTTTTCGTAAGTTCAGTCTTAGCTTTTATCAGGTAGGCATACCCTTGACCCAAACCAGAGTCAATCTGAAAGATATTATAAAAATGGATGAGTATTTATTGTTTGTCCGCCCGAAACTGATATTCAATCCACCCGTGATGGATTAGGATTGATATTTTAACACTATTCACAATCCACATCTCATCATAAATAGATTTTAATGACTAGGTACTAAGCTACTATAATGGAACAACATGTACTTTTCTTACGCTTTGTAAGAAAAGTACATGACTCTGTTAACCGCTTGTAGCCGTTTTTTTATGTAACCGGATGGATGATGAAGACAGTATATCTGATGGTGAGTGGTTAATGCTGCCGATGGAAATTCGCAATACCAGAGCGACACTTAAAAAATCTTTTGGATACAGCGCAGCGCGAACAGCTAATTCTTAATTATTATTACAAGCTTTTATTTAGTTTCTGTCCCGTTGTCTGTAACCTGTCCCGTTGTCTGTAATGGAATATTGCAAGTTAAATTTGACCCACTTTCCGGTTTGCTATTGAGCTGAAATTTTGCAAGAATATGCAAATCGCGTTACAATGCAATATTATGCTGATCTGATGATGGAGCTGGAAGGTGGCCATAGGAACTCCGTAATAAAACCACATAACCCCATCGAGTTTGGGCTCGTTTGATTCATCTTGATGAGTACTTTGTCGCAAGTACAGTCAACAAAAAGTACAGTAACTCAAAAGAAAAAAGCTTGTAAGTATTAAAAATGACATTTTTAATAAAGAACTTGTTTTTGGTTTCTTATCAATATTGCGTCGAAGTTAGTGTAAAACACATACATGTTTAGTACTGTCACAAAGATCATCGTTCCTCATGGTATCCATGATATTACAGACATGCGACAGTTTGAGCGGCCTGCATAGCTCCCACGCTCCATGACTAGGCATAGCGTTGAAGCATTGTTCGAAAGCACCAGAAAATATTTCTAAACAAAAATTTACAGCTTGCGACAGTTGTCTTTCACATTCGTTTTCTAATTTTTTAAGATATCTTGTCTGGTAGTCGGATCTTTCTTGTTCTTCTAATTTCTTCTCAGATATGGTCGTATTAGGATCAATGTGTTGCATTGAACTGAAATAAATTAAATTATTAAAAGAAACAAAAAACCCGACTGCGTAAAACAAAAAATAACTGAAAAGATAAAAATAAGCTCTTTAATCTATAGAACTTTGAATATAATAGTATAGGATCCCTAATAGAACTACCTTCACGGAGATGTTTATTTGATGAAACGTATTTTATATTTAATTTAATATGTCAATAAATATATTGCATATGGGTTGCCTAACAAATTTCAGTCCAGGATATGATTAATAAATCTTAAAAATATTTTTTTTGAAAATTTCACTGGTTTGATTATTAGACAAATTCTCTACCAATCGAAAGTATGAAGCTCATGGAACATGCAAACGTTAGGTTGCCTATTCTTTTCCGGTCACAACTCTCGGGTTGCCAGACTTGCCAGGTATAAACAGGTAAATCGATATTTGCACCGGTCTGATTATTGAATTAAAATTAAATGAAAATAAAGATTATTTTATTATGAACACGGTGGTAAGCGAGGTAGAGCGTAGCGTTTATTCGCTCAAAGAGCAGCTCGACTGGGGAAGTACCTCCACCTTACAGAATAAACCGCAGCCAAATAACTTTATGTTGTGTAAAGTTGTGTTCCTGCGCGTGAGTAAGGTCGCCAGAGCTCATAGGGGAGGGGGGAAAGGTCGGTTACGCATGAGCGACGCTTCGTGTCAGTGTGTTGCAAGCGTCCATATGGCTGCGGTAACCGCTTACCATCAGGCGGGCCGTACGCTTGTTTACCGAATTAGTAGTAGGTATAAAAAAAAAAAAACAAAAAGGTAGGTATTGCAGTCCCTCCTTCCGGGTCAGTCGGGTAAAAAAAACAGCGTCAGGGTTCTAGTCCGATAGTAACACCGTCACACATGTCCTGAACGGATCTGAGGATATTCAAATTCAAAAAGCATTTATTCAATTTAGGCCCTGATATGGCACTTATGACAATTCTAGCTGTAAATTCTGTAGGCTTGAGGCTCACTCACTCACTTTCTACAGTAGGTAGGATCGATTCCTGGTATATGACAATTATTTATTTACGTATGCTTCCGTAACTAACTATAATAAAGAATTACTATAATAAAAAATCTGAATCGTAATCGCTATAGATCTTTATAGCACTGTATGTAAAAATCTCGCACTTATCACACACTTCACGAATAAACGTGCAATACTTAAGTGCGGTTTTTTACACACGTGTTATAAAATGTTATACAGGGGTGTTGTTTTGGTCGGCAACAAGCGACCCAGGAGCGGTAGTACAAAATATATATTCCCCAAAAATGGACTTAATTCCATTAAATACTGTAAATATGTTGAGAAATACCTTATTCAATTTGAATTAAAATTACCGCAAAGTATGGTTACTAGGCACGTGCACTGACTAGAGGTAGGCACAAGCCGCCATCGCCCCATCCCTTTACTCTCTCGCACTCCCGATGAGTATTATGTATACACTTTAGCTTATTACATGATTTTCAAATTTTTTTTTTTTTTATTTTTTTTAGCACCAGTATCTATTGTATTATCGACCCTGAGTCGCTCGTCGCTGACCAAAACAACGACCTGTATAGTGTCGTGGCTTAAGTAATTTTTGTACTACTTAAGGCACACGTATCGTAATATACTATTTCGGTTAACACAATCTATTCTTGAGCCTTGATCTGAGTTTTGATCTTCAATACAGGCATTATAATAACACTGATTTAAATTGCATCATGAATGCGGTACCAACAAGTATTTCCTCTCAATTCGTTCAGAGCGATGTGGCCTCTCAAACATGTCGTCTACATAGTCGTTATCCAATCTACTTTGTGGCAAGACGTCCATGTTGCCAATTTCGTGTTCTATTGGTTTTAAAACATCTTCTATCGACCTGAAATATAAAGCATCAATGGCTGGTAAAGACATTGAGCTATTATTACTACGTATACGTGTAGAGCCATTTGTTAACGTTCATAAGTGCCTTATCAGGGCCTAAATTTAATAAATGCTTCTTGAATTTTATAGAGAAGCTATCATAAGTAAAGGTTATGTCCCATTTTTTTTTGTTCTGTTTAGCGCTGAAACAATAATTTGTCGTCTTAGCAGACAGTAGAAACACGTAGCGCTATCAGAACGCTTTTAGGAGTATTTTTCTTGCAAACCATGATTTTCACGGCGCTTACGTGTTTCGTTCATTGTTCTACAACAACAAGTGTGGCCGGATGACCTCACTTGAACGGAACATATTTGTGTTGTGGCGGTTTCTCTATACGTAGTAATAATAGCTCAATGGGTAGAGATCACTTTCAGTGATAAGGCCGTCGATTGTAACAGTTTTACAGTTCACTGTAAGATTTTTTTTATATTACAGCTCCGATCCTAGATATAATATGGTGTAGCAAAACTTTAGAGCAGTTGAAATAGGACATTTAAAAGACAAAATCGGCCTTTTTTACCTAAAATTAAAGGCTTTTAATTTCCACAAGTTTTTTTTTTTCAATACCTACGTAGTTAAATATTATAGTCTATATAAAAACTGTTCTTATTTCAAATTAACAGCCAGATACCGCTTATAAGGCTATTGAAAAATCTACCTTAAAACAATTCCAAAAAAGATAGTAGAGTTCAGTAGGTCGTGTGATACAAAAGAGATGCAGAGTAAGCGTTTCTCTAAAAGTGTAGAAAAATGCCATAGCAAACCTAGCTGCGCTGCGCTACTCAATTAGACCAGAATTCTACTACTAGCAGTATTGTCAACCGTACCTTAGCGTATCCTTAACCTGTTCTATCTCAGTCTCCAACTTGCGAGCAGTGTCCCTCAAGGGCCCAGATATCAGATGATGCTTGTACTTCGACAAGTTATATGACAGTTGTGTGCTACACGCAAATACGCGCACCACTTCCTTTGCGTTTAGTCCCATATTTGTTATTGGACCTGCGAATTTTTATATATCCTAGGGCATTCTGGGCATCTGATACAAATCTAAGCAGAGCATGTGCTTTGGAAACCAGATAGCTGATACATACTTAACCACTTTGTATCCAGTCTAAAAACAGATATGTTTGTTCTTGGTGGGAATCGAACCCGACGACGAACACACCACATGGTATTGAGCCTCTACGGTACGGGTCAGTACTACTGACTGACTCAGTAGTCATTCGTATCCTACTTATATTATAAATGCGAAAGTTCTTGTATGAAACGGCTGAACGGATTTGAAATGAATTTGGTACATACATACATTTGGAATAAAACAGGATACATCAGTACAGTATTACCCAACTTATATGGCGCGTCGTGAATCTTCGTTCGCACAGAAAAGAAAGTATGACCCCGAAGATTAACGAAAGACTGCCAACCAATAGCGTTTCCCGCGCTTTGAAAATGTATCTTCTGCGCAGGTACATCGGTAAGCCATATTAATTGGGTACTACTGTAACGCGAGCAAAACCGCGGTGCAGAAAGTAGCTCATAACGTTACACCAGTGATTGGCCCTGGTAAACAGGGCCGGATTGTCTATAAGGTACTAGTGTAGGCCTACGAGCCCGCATCGGTTAGGAGCCCCATGAAACGAGTTTTTTTTTTCTTCGAGCGAAAAATTTTAAGTTTTGTGTCCTCAATGACAATATTATTGCTGTTTATTTTTTACATGACTTTTTTCAAAATATTTTAAATATTATGATAATTCGATTTCTTTACGGCGATTTAGACCGGCCGCATACTATAAGAAATTTTCTGTCAGAAATTTTCGGACGCCTGCTTGCTCATACATTTTTGGACGTCAGACACGTCAGAATTTTCGGATAGTATGCGGGGTCTAGAACAAAATGTATGGGGAAAGTGCTTTCCGGCGGGCATCCGAAAATTTCTGACAGAAAATTTCTTATAGTATGCGGCCGGCCTTAATCGTCTACTAATCAGACGACGGTACGGAAGCAAAGCATAATAAAGTATGAGTGACAAAAAAGTATTATAAGAAGTTACAAAAGGGTAAAGGGGCCTCGAGAATTGCATTGCCTAGGGCCATGCAATTCTCTGGTAAAATATATCCCGCTCATTTCCAGTTACTCTTTCAAATGAGCACCTAGAAGTTAGTAGTTAAATATTTTTTGTTTTTCTTACCAGCCACAACATAAGTTAGGACAACCGCTTTTAAAACACTGCGTCCTGCCTTCCCGCAATACATTGGAAGTAACAGAAGTGATATACATCTTATTTGTGCAGATATTACATTGCCTAAACCTATAATAAGTATTATTAAAAATATATAAACAGTTTTTAAACTATGAACGATCGCAGAATGACTACTCAACATAGCCAAAAACAATAAGGGCCACTTGCGACAACCTGGGTAACCTTAATAATTGAAGAGCTAGTTGCTTACCTGTGTTGACATTAATAAATTTTCTTGTAATAGGCTACTTTCCTGAAAAAAACTAATTAGTCCGTCATTTACATTATCAAAAAATATTAGACATGTATTTTTTCTTTTGTCAATTAAACAAAAAAATATGAAGATATCGTTTGTTGAAGTTCCGCGTGACGTCACGGTGTAGTACACTTTTTAGGAACAAGTGACGTCACGAGCCCCCACTCCCGAACTTAGTCGCGCTTTATCTTCGTCAATTGTTAATGATTTGGCAAAGCAAAAAATACGTGTACAATATTTTTTGATAATCTAATTGACGGACTAATTAGAATTATTATATTTTTACCCAGGCAACATCCCTATTGCACTATTATGTACCTATTTATGTAGTTACTTGAGCGGCAAGTAACTTTGGTCTTTGGTTTGGTTTGGTCGGTGGCAGCCACAGTCGTCCTAACATTACTTTGGTGACAGCCACTTGAGGCTGTGCCAGTTGCTATTGTAGTAGGTTAACATCTTTCAAATCTAGAATTACTCAATACGTTTATTTAATAAAACTTACCTAAAAGTAAACTTAGAATTAAAGGTAAAGCAAATCCTAAATGATATGGAAATGGTATTTTTTTAAGAGTACAGTGGTAGTAAAGATGTCCTAGAAGGTATCCACCGGTGAAACTAACAACTTTCTTCAAACAATGATATTGATTTAATTTTGAAAATATAACGCCATGTATGGGCGGACAGAATATTCTTAGGCATTTGGCAATAATGAGTCCACAACAATTAAATACACCCATTAGTTCTGGAATTCAGAATTATCTCATCGTAATATATTGACAGCATGTGTCTCTCTGACAGAATATTATGTTTATAGTAAAAAAAAAGGATGGGCAAAAGCCAATAGGTTTTATGGCAACTACCTATTTACTTAAATACTTTTTGGGCAACTAGTTATACAGGAATGCTTTTATTCTAAAGAAGGAATCTAATCAATGGGTGAAATAGTGGGGGCTTAAACAACTCCTCACCTGCATATCTCGGCCCATAGCACGAGCAGCCTGATCAGTATTTTTTTTATTTACTGGGGCATCTAGTATAGTTGAGTAACGAGTATACTCTAGAGACGTAAATATCTCTATCTTTGTTTATTGAATAGCTATAGAACGGGTCTAAAGATAACGAATCGCACTTATTTGACGTCTCTGTAAGATAATAATAATGTTTATTGAGTAGGACAACAGATTATGATATCGTTGGTTCCCAAACTAGGTAAAACCTGTATCTTAGGAACCACCTTCCTTATTGTTACAGTTCATTAATTTAGTATAGTAAATTTAGAATTAATATCTTACGAATATCAAAAATCTTGAGTTGAGAAGTTTCTATCTCTATACCTCGTTCATTTTAGTTAAGAGATTCCATCAACTCTTTTTTCATTTTATAAACCAGATAGGCAACCAAAGGCATTGCAAGTTATTTTACACAAAGGTTCAAATAAAAAGTACAATTTTACAGAAATAGGACATGATGAGAAGCCAAGACTGAGAATAATAAAACTGTCCCAGTATATTTATTTATTTATATGTAAAATAAAAACAGAAAAGTATAATCATATTCAAATTTTATTTCGATCATTTTAGTATAATTAGTATTAGTCTTATGAAATTCAATACAACTTGTATAGAGAACTTAGAAGATAAATCATTGAGAGAATGTTAAACAAAAATGCCAAAAGCAATTAACAGCAGCATTTTAAATGCCAATTTACAGAATAAAAAACAATACACTCGTCCCGCTATTGGCACTATCATAAGAGACATAACATTTACATTATTACTAATTTATCCTTATATAAAATATGCAGTTACAGTGCGACTTTTGATTTTAGTTCTTATTTCATCATATGGCTAGTGATGATGTTAATATAGCAGTCAAAACACCAAAAAGTGGTGACAGATTTTCAATTTGGCTATGGCTACTAACGTGCATTTTCTTAAGATGTCGCACCGTAAATATCAAGTATGAATAGCAATCAAATTGCAAACCATGGTATCAAGCAAATGATCAGACAGATATTATATAGGGTTATTTGTAAAATACTAACAATCGCTCAGGACTATATTACTAACATCATAGACAACTTATGTTCTGACTTTTAATAATTTATCAAGATTTTAATTCATAAAACTTTCATACAAAATAAAAATATTTAAATTCAACGCTCTAAATGTTACGAACTCTACGCATAGCAAAAAACTGAGCGACGGGGCACGGAAGGCGTAGGTACAACAAAATACAGGATGGAAATGTGTTAGATAGAACAACGAAATCATGAAAGATTGGTGTTTATAATGTTAGAGTCAGTTCACACCGAGACGCTACGCGACGCGGCAAGCTTAAATAACATTAGAATATAGAACTTCATATACTACACAAAAAGGTGCATATTTCAGGAGAACATTCGTGGCAAATGACTCGCGCCGCCGTATGAGGCGTATTCGAATTCTCTCCCTGTAATTTCTACCTTTTTGTTTAATAAATAAAGTTCTATATTCTATTGTTATTTTAGCTGACCCTTAGTAATACAGCCTGTAAGATTTAAGTATTTTACCAATAACTCTGTATAGGTACAGTACATATTTGTATAATTTATCTATCACAAAATGTCTCTTATATTAATTTGTATATCAAAATAAATCAAAAATTTAGGAATAATTTGAGATAGAACGTAACCTACTAAGTGTACAGTATATTATGTTACTGAGAATATATTTAATATAATCCTCAATAATGACTATGTAAATTATTCAGTACTGATATTTGTGTTGCAAATGTTAATCTATGAATATAGGTATATACTATTGTTTTATTATTACATCGATTAGTATAGATATATATGAACTATACCATTGTTATGGGCACAGATATATATCTAAATAGATGTCGCGAGTTCATGTACTTCGCGTGTCAAAATCTGTACAAAAATGGAGCACAATGTTCTTCTTTTGAAACTGTTTCGCGCGGACAGAGAACTAGCATAAGGCTGCATGTCCACCAGAGATGTGTAGCGAGGGATATGTTTTACTGACAAATAGGATAGCTTCATTTTCACGTTAAAAATCTAATGCCAGCCTAACTAAATCAATCTTGTGACATTATGGTAGGTACAAAAGTTACACGCTTGGTTTTCATACGGATGGAGGGACATGCATTATCTATTTAGATTTATGTCTGTGGTTATGGGATACATCAACAAAATAAATATTACGAAATATAGCCTAAATTGCCGTCTGCCTTTTTTATAAGTGAACTCATAATTGATAAAATAAATAATATGATATAATTGTTCAGCATGCCCTATTATAATTTTTACGTAAACCAAAATAAAGCTTTACGTACACTATACGGGATCATATCAGAATGATATTGATTGGGTGGTTGGTCCCTTTACTGGCCAGACCTTAATTTCTTTTTTCTAATATAAAATATATAATAATAATCCACAAAGATCGCTTTCAGTCTTTACTAGGGAATGCAATCCCGATCCCGCGAGATCGGGATCCCGAGGCATTTTACGAGATCAATCCCGAACCGAAAACTCCCGACCCCGATCAATCCCGATAATCTCTATCGGGATTGATCAGATAGAGAAGTGGGTGATTTTTATGCATTGTACGTTTATGTCTTTAGAGCTTTTAATAAGTACTAACTCTAATGACTGATGCTTGGAAAAACGCCTATTGGAACGTTAATGTAATTATTAATAATGAATGAACATTGCATTAAATAGCAAAAGAGCCCAACGTGTTCCATAGAAAATATTTGGCAGATTAGATTTATTTCATACTTTTTAGTGTATTTTGAAGGCGATTTTTTTTTGTCAAAATACTATATTATTCTTCAATTTTGAGTTTCATATGCATTTTCAATACTTCCCAAGATTTGTCACTGACCGCCAATGTGCAAAATCATTGATAAATTGTCGACAATCCTAACTAATATTATAAATGTGAAAGTGAGTTTGTTTGTTTGTATGTTACGCCTTCACGCCTCAACATGGCACGCAAATAGCCTATGGTATGGAGAAGGACATAGGCTACTTTTTATCCCGGGAACGCGGGTGAAACCGCGGAGAACAGCTAGTATTGAATAAAATGCTTCAATCGCGATGTTTGTGCTCTTTTACGTCGTTCGGGATCCCGAAACCTAGGGATCCCGCGGGATTGGAATTTCTAATCTCGAGGGATCCCGAAACAGCAATCTCGGGATCTGGATTGCATTCCCTAGTCTTCACATACCAGTATAGTATACGAAAAACCATAACACATGAAAATTTTAACAATAAATAAAATGCCCTATCCTAAACACAATAAAGTCGTAATTACTTTGAACTTGTGCTAGTTAAAATAAATAGCGGGACCCAGAGCATTCATGAAGCGCTACAGTTCAGCCTTATTTTGAGAAGTTTCCTAGGGAGTGATTATGCGAGAGCCGTAGGAGGGTTACCCGCGGGGTCTTCAGTCATCTCTGTAACCATTGGTTCCTCTTCATAGGGCAGTTCAAGGATTCTGGGCCCGTACAGCAGCAGATATGCGCAATGCCAGTCACCTGGGAATAATTATAATATATATGTCGGGAAATCGGATTATTGTTACGACTTGTTTGGATCATGACATAATCATGGTATGAGGATTGTGAAATACCTACTGGCAACACAGTTTAGTTTATATTTTTATAAAAAGTTAATGTGGGTGCATAATGCATATTGAATTTTGAATCAGTAAGTTAATAAAAGTGTGTTAAAATTGTTTAGAGCCGCATTCTCTCGGCGGCCGCACTGTGGTAATTATATTATCTTTGTAGCAAGTCTATTATAAGCTCTCGAGCTGTGCACACCTCAGTGCAGTTGCTATTTCACTCATAGTTAAAGTGTAAATTGTAAAGTTTATTTGAACTGTAATTCTATTGTGAAATTACAACAATAAACCTATTGGGCCCATGAGGATTTTGTTGCGTCGCTTCTTCCCCTCATACGAGACTTTTACGACGCGATGTATAACGTTGTTTTATTGCCTGCACTGTGCCCACCGAATTCCGATACTACTGAACCCTAATCCTGATGTTCGTATCGCTTGGCTGTCGCTGACGGCAACATATAAATATCTTGGGTCGTTTTTCACATACGGTTTTCAGATCCCAAACTTTTTTATTTTTTTATTAAATGGGCTTGCCGCTGACCCGCTCATAAGGGGCGATGACGAAGCCTAAGATGAAACACGCTTACCCAGAAGAAACCTATTCACTCTGGGCTTGAAAGTACCTAGATTGTAAGCGTCAGGAAACACAGACGCCGGAAGCAAGTTCCACTCCCTTGCTGTCCGCATTATAAATGAGGATGCAAAACGCTGTGTCCGTATATTCGGTATATCAACAACGAACGGGTGAAAGTGGTTCGGTGTAAAAATGGGGATGGTGGAATAAGGTTAAACAATTCCTGCGCACGCTCTCCAAAATATATATATACTATAACTAATCAGAGCTTGTACTATGGAGAACAAAGCTGATAACTGATATAAGTAAGATAGTAGGATTTTCTGATAATTTCCTCCACCTCGTCCTGTGTGACGGGAGTGACACATGTGATATATAACACACAGTAGGTAGTGTAGTGTAGTGTACTGACCTCCGCCACTAAGCTTGAGCACCTCGTCCTGTGTGACGGGTGTGACGGTGTCGTCGTCGCAGCGCAGCCACTTGTCGCCGCGGTTGACCCACGCCACGTAGTGCCCGGAGGAGGACGAGCGGCCGCGGTGCGTCAGCACGGCCTGCAGCCGGTAGTACCCGCTGTTGTTGCTGCCCACGTCTACCGACAAATTATGTACATCATTCATCTGGAAGCGCTCGTGGTGTAGCACGATTAGCCGATCTTAATCGATCGGTAAGTTAAGCTACCATCATCGTGGTCGGTACCTGGATGGGTGATCGCCTTTTGTGATGGGTATTTCAAATCGAGCGTTTCCGTGCTTCAAGAAAACGTGCTTGAAGGGACGTAAAGCCGTTGGTCCCGGTTATCACTTAATTGTGATAGTCGTTAAGCTAGTTGGATGCCTCCTAGGCGGCTTGAAAAATTCGAACAGTAGGTTGACCACTAGCCTACTTCCACCGATCCGCAGTGGGCACGCGTGGTGGAGTATTGGCCATTCCCTTTCACCCTAATTGGTGAAAAGGAGGCCTGTGCTCAGCAGTGGGACATTATAAGCTGATGATGATGATTCATCTGGAAAGCGCAGTGCAGGATAACCTCCCACCAGGTGGACCGACGACCTGGTCAGAGTAGCTGGGCGCCGCTGCATACAAGCGGCCTAAAACCGTTCGAAGAGGAAGTTAATAGGGGAGGCCTATGTTCAACAGTGGACATCCCTAGGCTGATATGATGATGATCGATCATAATTCATGAATGAGGTGCTTTAGGCGTTTGTGCTCAAAACTTAGGGTGCTCGCACGTTGGCCTAGTTTAGTTTGCCCAGAAATCAAACTTATAAATTATACACACAATTTCCTTCATGTATGATTAAGTTTTCAGTTATAGTTCCATAAACAAACAAATCTCTACCTACTATAGTAGTCAACTGTAACTAACCATTCTCAAACCAGTACGGTATAATCCTCTTATTTTTATGATCCTTTTTGCTGTCTCCATGATTCTTGTTCTGTGAACTTAAAGTTGACTCCACATTTGCTTCATCAATCTCCTAAAATTAACAAATAAAATATTTTTATTAGAGTAATATTGAATTGCTTGCGAATTAAAGTGATAGCCGAATTCTTCCAGTAAATTGCACTCTATTAATACCGTTTTCCACTCTAACATATAAGTGACTATTTAAAAGTAATTTTACAATTTTGTTAAGTAAACCATCAAATAATTCAAAAGGACTTTAGTAAAAAGCTAAAGGGTGTATATATATTACCTTAAACTTATTCCTCATGGGTGCCAATCTTTCCTGCAACTCGGGCGAACACAATTCATAAATGTCCAAGTCTAGCGGGAACTTGACATCCTTCAAGATCTTAGCGTTGATCGACTCCTTCTCTTTGAAGTAGAAACGTACGAATTGCACCGTTAAATACGATTATGTTTGTTAATTGATATTTACCTAGTAATGTAAGATATTCTTTCTCTCTTTGATATCGTACCGATATATAGAAATTTTTTGGTAATTAAAAATATTTCAATATTGATAAACCTATTCAAAAATATTCGATATAACATATATCGATACTTTTTTGAATTTCCCTGTCGATCAAGCATTGTCAATCACTATAGGTAAATGTTCCGTTTCATGCAGCAAGTATTTTAAGGATATCTTATTTCTTTCTTTTTAAAATTATCAAACTATATTAATGTGCTGAAATTATTTCTTAGTTATGTATAGCGATATATGTTGTATTTTTGCAATGATATAAAATGGAAATTCAAATATTTTTTTGTAAAATATTATATTAGTTACTCGCAAAGTAGTATGAGTGAACCGGAAAATGCGAACTGTCACCCATATCTTCTAATCCTGAAAACAGATTAGTACCGTTTTCCACTCTAACATATAAGTGACTATTTAAAAGTAATTTTACAATTTTGTTAAGTAAACCATCAAATAATTCAAAAGGACTTTAGTAAAAAGCTAAAGGGTACATATATATTACCTTAAACTTATTCCTCATGGGTGCCAATCTTTCCTGCAACTCGGGCGAACACAATTCATAAATGTCCAAGTCTAGCGGGAACTTGACATCCTTCAGGATCTTAGCGTTGATCGACTCCTTCTCTTTGAAGTAGAAACGTACGAATTGCACCGTTAAATACGCGGGAATACGGCTCATTTTGCTCTGAAATCGAAACGGCAGGTAAACATATTTTTTCTTTGATTCTGCATTATGTAGCGCTTGCAATCCGGATATCCAAATTATCCGGATATCCGCCGATTTTAATATCCGGATTTGGGCAACATTATTATCCGGATATTTCGGATAATGTACAGTGCATTTCAGTTTACGTTCAAACGTAAAATTTATCGGCCTTACTTATAAAAATTGGCTAATCATCATCTTAGCAACTAATTAACTAAGTACATCTTAACCTCTTAATAAGCGGTTGTAATATTTTCTACTCATAAACGTTAATTAGCAGCGTCTTAACTAATGAACAGTTAAGTCACAAAAAAATATTTTACTCTGCCAATACCGCCATGTGTTGACAGCATAGAATATTTTTTGACTCCATATCGGCCCATAGAAATGGTTAAATAGCAACATTACGCTATTCAATCGCAATATTAAAAAGTTGTATGTCAAAATGAAACGTCAAATAAAGTTTTTTATCTTTTTTTTTTTAATCATTTTACATTGCTTTATTCCCAAAACCCTGTATTTATGGTAAAAATTTAAATAGATTTTCACTTCAAGACTACTAACCAAACATATTTAGGTTATTAGTTTGTCCCTCCCTGCAGATTACAGAGTTTTCTTTTATTTTAAAAGATTTTGATAAATCACATTATGATTGTAATATAAATAAAAGATTTGATTTGATTTTTAATTGTGTTATCATTTTCATCGCCAGAGGTTAGTCAGATTTATCTTCTTGGATTTGGAAATTACGTAGTTGGTACCAATTAAACATGATTTAAGAAATTCTGAAAATTATCCGAATTATCCAGATAATAAAAAATTTAATATTCGTTTTATCCGGATACTAAAAACTAACGGATAATGCAAACCCTAATTATGAATTTATTTTCGACGAATACTTACAGTTTTAGTGTAAATAGCATCCCTTCCCAAGGTTGGTGACATCTTTGTGATTTGTTCTGACATTTTCTGAAGAGAAAAAGGAATGGAAAATTTATTAAGAACCTGTACTCAAATTCCAATGGCGATATCTCTAAATAAAACTCATTCTTATGGCAATTACATTTCGGTGTCAATAAATATTTGACACCAAAAAGTAACTCTTTATAATATTGACTAGCCATAAGAGAGTAGTAGTAGTGTTTTTTTTCAGCAGGCAGACATCTTATCTGATGGAAAGTGGTCATCGCCATGGCTGTGTTGCCTTTAGGGCATGTAATATCGGAAGGTTTTTCAATTCCGATATTGGATCTCAATATTTCAATTAATTGCACATATTCCTTATAAACTGCACATAATTATCTATGTATACTAATATTATAAGGTGGATGAGTTTTTTGTTTGTTAAACTGGCTAATCTGTGAAACTACAGGTCGGTATTTTTTTTTCAGTTAGTGGAAGCTACATTATCCCCGATTATTATAGGCTACTTTTGATCCCGGAAACGCGGGTGACACCTCGGGGGCAACTAGTTCGTTATAAAGTTGTAATATCGGAAAAAACGATCCGAGATTACCATATTCCGAGATTCATGCCCTAGTTGCCATCCTTGAAGAGCTCAGAATTAAGGAAATACTAGAAAAATGAAGGTACTAACAGATCTGAGTCCAGACTGCAGATACTTGACGTCCTGCGAGATGAAGCAGGACAGCTGCATGAAGGTCTCGGTAGTGCGAGTGGGAGGCTCCTCTGCTTCAGAGCACACCAGCTCCACGTCCAGGGTGCCGCCGAAGTACTGTTCCACTATTGACGTTCTATGGGACAATATGGCATATACAATATAGATGGCGTACGCGTCGACAGAACCAGGGGCTCTGTAGGTCAGTTAACTAAAGCTGGCACATTCAACACATTTACACATTCCGCTTGTGTATTGTCTGTGAATAATCGCGCGGCGTGCATCGCAATGCATTCGCATCATGAAAAGTCTGTCCTCTCCCGCGCGCGGTCAAGCTTATGAGTATGAAGGAGACAGTTATATAGAGTGCATTCATCAGTTAAAATTTACTGACCAATTAGAAACAATAACATAATAAAACATCCTGTTTCGTGAAATTGCATAAGTGTACTGTGAACGTGCCAGCTTTAGTTAATCGACCTGTACCACGTGGGATAATCGTAAAGAACACTAGTACAGTAGTACCCAACTGATATGGCTTACCGATGTACCTGCGCAGAAGATAAATTTTCAAAGCGCGGCAGCTGCCGCCATGTTTTCATTAATGGCTTGCGTTTGTCCACTGACTCGCCCATTATCAGCGATGAAGAAGATTGATCATGCTTGCCTAGCAGACACGTATTTAATGTGGCTTTAGGGAGGGACCCCTTGATTGCGAGAGTCAGGAAACAACCTGTTCTCCTTTCCATCGGCTAAGATGTTCCATAAGGCACCGCGTCATTCGTACCACGAACCGAGTACTGAGTACAATAGCCGTTGGAGATTCATAAGCTATGTTGTAGTCTTTCATGATATCTTAAGCTTCCTTTTCTTTTACTTTTGCACGTCCTTCATGGACTTTGATCTTGTGTCCTGAGGAGCTTAAAACTACACAAATCCAGGTTTGCAAATAAATGTTTACCTGTCACCGGTGAGTCCAGGTGGTGTTGGCAGACGTTGCTGCAACGCGCGTATAATTTCCGTCCAACACTCCGAAGCGTCTTGCTGAGCGAGCCCGCCGCCCGCACCTACAAGTAAACGTCACTGTTAATTCTGGCCACATTATTTTATTAAAATGTAAGAGAACAAGTTTTTGTCTTTATTTTAGGGATTAGTTTTTTTTTTTTTATTATTCTGATTCATTAACTTCAACAGCAAAATTCATGAACTTTGTAATTTTAGCGAAAGAACAATTTGTTGCTGGGATATAATAAATACAAACTATAAATCTATTTTCAAAATCGTTGTTTGACGCTCGGCGCGTG